>JAVXUO010001280.1:0-394546 GCA_033065855.1 Escallonia rubra
AACTTTCCCCCCAAATCCATCACATCAATTCAAATTCCAAGTTTCCCCCCAAAAATCCCCAACAACTCTTTTAGCATTCCACTTCTTAACTCCGACTTTTTCTAACGCATTTTTTATTTTGGCTAAACAACATCAATATTTCACGTTCATAATTTAACATCGCTATCAAAATCTTCGCATAACCCAACTTCCGAATACAAAAATAAATAAAAATTCGCGCTATTTCTTTTTCCACGCTCACGCCAACGGACACGCAGGTTCCATTTTGTTTTTGCCATTTCGTTTTTTTCTCGAGTTCGCCGTTATGCTGTGCTCGTTACCGATTTATTTTTTAAAAAAAAAATTCGAAAATTTCCAAATTCCAAGGAAATTTCCGCCCCCTCATGTTTTACTATACTATAGCGCCCGTTCCTCAAAATTCGAGCCCGGCACCTTTTTTTTCAAAGCCTAACGCTTATGCGTGCGGCGCCTGCTCGGGTTGCCCCTCCGCGCACACCACACGCAAGGGGCTTATGTTCACAACCCATTCTGGTCATACCCAAGGGCCTAATAAGGGGACCATTTCACTCGAACACGTCGACGTTGTCAACTGTCAATTTTCCAACGCATCAAACCGGTTAGTGCCCGCACGCCCAAGACACGTGTTTTTCTCGCTTTGCGCGCTTCATACGCGACCTAGACATTTTATTTTCGCGTCGACGTCACTAATGCTAGCACGTTCGTAACGCCAAGACCATCCAAACACCTTTTAATCAAAAACATCGGCCGACGACACATTTGGTGAAGCGGGGTCAAGGGACAAATGAACTTGGCCAACCCCAGGGGGTCGGCCTCAGCCTTCCCCATGCCATGGGGGTCGGCCTCGGCCTCCTGGAGGGGTTGGCCTCGGCCATTTTCCCCCGGTGGTTCACCCATTTCCCGCATACCCCTTTTTCGTACTTCTTTCCCCTCGTATGCTTCGTACGTAACCTTGGCACCTTGATCGCTACGTGGGTACAATTCTTGGCAACGCCCTCATCATAACGCAACTTCCGGATTTGTCATTGCTTGGCAAAACACCTACCGACAGCGCGCCCGAAGTTCGCAAAATGAGAAGTGGCCTTGGGCTTTGAAAATGGAAGATGGCCATTTGGCCTTGGCCAACTCCAGGGGGTCGACCTCGGCCTCCATTCACGTGACTTTGGTATCTCGTTCTTCATGTAGGTACGATTCGCGTCGACACGCTCGTCATGATGCAACTTTTGGATTTGTATTTGCCCATCAAAACACCTACCGTCGGCGCACCCGAAGTTCACCAAGAAGGGGGGAGTGACCTTGGTCTCCTTCATGGGAGTTGGCCATTTGGCCTTGGCCAATCCCAGGGGGTCGGCCTCGGCCTTCCCCATGCCTAGGGGGTCGGCCTCGGCCTCCACGAGGGGTTGGCCTTGGCCTTCCCCCCATTTTTGGCCTATGGCCTCTCCCATCGCGCACACTTATTTTCTCGAGTCTTTGCACCTCCGCAATGTTTACGGACGTTCGTACATCAACTCCGTGACGTCTGTCGTGCGACGCCCATGACCGCTCTCGCGATGCCCGGCACCCAAAGTCGCACGCTACCGCCGAATAACCCGTCGTTGGCAACCGCATACCATCACTTGCCAACTTTGTCACTACTACATGTTGCATTCATTATCTTGTTATGACAGGTACACTTAGCTCAGATCCTGTCTTCAGAACACTCGACGCGCGCCCGTGCGTCATTCTCATGATACGTGCCCCGGCACCAAATATTGCTCCGCGACGTTAGTCGCCGTGCCCTTGCACCATTCTCATGATACGTGCCCCGGCACCAAGTATTGCTTCGCGACGATCGTCGCCGTGCCACTTTCACAACATGTGCCCCCGGCACCAGGTATTGTCTCGTGCTATAGGCACCACGCTCATGTGCCACAATCATGTTGCATGCTACTGGGATGGGCTCACAACCTTATAGCCATCGCCGTCTCAATCACAAGGGGGGCCTCGGCCTCGTACCGGGATGGGCTCACAACCTTATAGCCATCTCCGTCTCAATCACAGGGGGGCCTCGGCCTCGTACCAGGATGGGCTCACAACCTTATAGCCATCGCCGTCTCAATCACAGGGGGGGCCTCGGCCTCGTACCGGGATAGGCTCACAACCTCATAGCCATCACCGTCACAGTCACAGGGGGCTCCGGCACGAGGACCCCTCGCCACGGACTCGGAGCACTAAGCTGCGACCATGTCCGCTGATGTTACCATTGATCGTCGACACCACCAGGGCAATGACCCTCGGGTCACTCCAGGACGGGAGCAGGTCCTTGGAGGGCATCGCGCCTAGTCCGCCTGGCAGTTGGCTACAAAGGTAACCGTCAACACTGTCAGGTTCTCTGCGCGTCTCTTGACGCACCTCGTGGGATTCAGTAAGGGTTTGGATTGGTGGCTGGGGCAACGAGTTTACTGTGATCATGCCGTCATGGTATGGTCAGTCTTCTCAGACAGGTAGAGCGACGCTGTGCAAGGCAGGCAACACGAATTTTGGAACTGGCAGTCCAATGGAGAACCGGTATTTTGGGACCCCCTGGTGACGTGTCACTCCCAGGGGACGACATGTGGCACTTTTATGACATAAGCACACTGTTTCCTATATATAGTGAACTTTACAACTCAAAAATGGACTTATTCTTCATTCTCACAAAAATCACTTTCTCACTCTAGAATTGGAGAGCTCTTGGATTCTAGAGAGAGAAACATAAAATTGGACATAACTTAAGATCGTAACATCAGACCCTGACTTGGACCACGACTCGGACCCTAACTTGGACTATCGACTGCCGGCCCTGTTCGTCTTAGCTTTGCTTTCGCAGCACTGCCATTCCTCACGGCTCGTCTGGGAAGCCTTGCTCTCAGCCCTTACTCCGTCTTTGTTGTCTCCCACTTTGCATACTTGGAAGCTGACACGGACTGCAGCCTTTGTGGCACCTCCACGTAAGTAAGAACCCACATTCCTTGGCATCAATTTACATACACAATCATACACACAAAAACACCTGTAACACACACACACACACACACCCACTTTCACGCACAAAACACACACCAAACCCCTCGGTAACCCACTAAAAAACACACAATGCACCCATATACTCCTACCTACACACTAACACTACAACATCACACCCAAACGACAAAAGCTGTTCCCCTTCCCCTGTTTCCCTCACTCACACACATACACAACACACACACTGTAACCATTCGAACGCGCGCGTGCGCACACACACACACACACACGAAGTGCACACACATCCCACATCACACACCTACATCACCCCACAACCCACTAAACACACATATACATACCAATTTTCCCTTAAACCCGTACCCGCACACAACAATGGACATCCCCCTGCCCATGATCAACCATACACATAGAACATCTAACACAAACTGAGTAGTCCTAAAACACACACACATAGGCTGAAATCAGGCACTAGAATCAAAGAGGAAGGGTTGTTTTTAGGATACCTTCAATTCTCTAATTCCCTGTGTAATAACCCGGTCTTAGGCTTGAACTTTTAGGTAATTAATAATAATTTTACTTAAATTTTTAGCGGCAAATTTTACAAGTAGGAATATAGAGAGACTTATAACGACAATAGTTATACGTAGTATTCAGCGTCGATTGGCTTGGGCAATTTCCATTGAATCTTTAACGACAATTGTAGAATCATAAGTTATAATTTACGTTAGTAATTATGAATGATATTGATTGAGGTCTTTAGTGGCGATTAGCGTTAATGATATTTTAGAAACCTTTTAGCGGCAATATCTATAGTTTGCAGCGTTATTTTATTAAAACAACCTTTCGCGACAATTTAGTGGAGCGGGGGACATAACACGCCTTTAAATTATGCTAGTATCTTAAATTACCGTAAACGATGATTTTGGGATTTTTTTTCAGAATCAGCTTCATATATATATATATATATATATATATATATATATATATATATATATATATATATAGGGCCGATCCACACCTACTAGTGGATATTACCCACCCAACCGCAACACTTTGTTGCGGTTGGTTTTCTTCTTCCTACCCCCACCCCCCACCAACCGCAATAAAGTGTTGCGGTTGGTTATCCCCCCACCTTTTTTTTTCTTTTCTTCCAACTTTTCGTGGCCCCCACCCCTCCAACCGCAACACTTTGTTGCGGTTGGTTATCTTTCCCTTTTTTTTTCTTTTCTTCCTACTTTTCGTTGCCCCCCCCTCCCAACCGCAACACTTTGTTGTGGTTGTCCTTCCCTTCCCCCCTACCTGCCACGTGGCCAAACCGCAACAAAGTGTTGTGGTTCCCCCTGCACACGTGGTGTCAAATTTTGGATTTTTCACGAATTTATAAAAAAATTAACTAGAGCTAGATTTTTTCAATTTTAAAAAAAGAGACCCTCGTTATTTTTAAAATATCTATATCAAGAAACAACTTCAGATTTTTCGAAAGACTGGAAATGGGTTAACTGATACGGGGAACTTTGTAACTTTGCAGTGTAATTTAAAATATCAAGCTAGCGCGATTTCACGCAAAACTTTTATGAGAAC
Organism: Escallonia rubra; assembly: GCA_033065855.1. NCBI lineage: Eukaryota > Viridiplantae > Streptophyta > Magnoliopsida > Escalloniales > Escalloniaceae > Escallonia > Escallonia rubra. The sequence continues at coordinate 4,603 of JAVXUO010001280.1, forward strand.
CCTAGGATGTTGGGAAGTTCCATTTCCCAGGAATTTGCGCCATTCCGAAGTCGTTAGCTATTTTTTTGGCCGAACGGGCTTTTAAGCGCTCGATCCGGACACCGGTTCGTGATTTTTGGGCGAAAAATCCCGAAAAACACTTTTTAGATCAATAATGAATTCAGGAAGCTTAAAATAGCATTTTAAAGCGCTTTTGAGATTTTTTGATGCCAGGGGGCATTTTCGTAATTTACCACCCCAGGAGGGGTAATTTGGTAATTCTACCATGTTAAGTTTTTCAAACGACCTTTTAGTCCAGAAATGTAAGCAAAACACCTGAAAGGTTGTTTTGAAGCTGATTTGGGGGCGTTAGGGTGATAATGAACCCCCGGGGGCATTTCGGTAATTTGCCGCTCATCGGGGGCATTTCGGTAACTTCCGAAAAATCTTGCACATTTTATTACTTCCTTTTTTGCTCATTGCACCGTAGGCACGCTAGTTAGCCCATTTTTATGAATTTTAGCGAAATTCGAGACAAGTAATATTTTTTGTTTTCCTATGAAAGACCTATTCACGCACACTTTATCGCCCAAATTCATAGCTTCCGAAAAATCTTGTATATTTTTTTGTCAGTTTTTGTTTTGCTCAATATACCTTAGGCACGCTAATTAGCCTATTTCTATGAATTTCGGCAAAATTCAAGATAAATAATTTTTTTGGTTTTCCTATAAAAGACCTGTTCGCACACACTTTATCGCACAATTCATAACTTCCGAAAAATCTTGTATATTTTTTTGTCAGCTTTTTTTTGCTCAATATACCTTAGGCACGCTAAGTAGCCCATTTCTATGAATTTGGGCGATAAAGTGTGTGCGAATAGGCCTTTCATAGGAAAACCCAAAAAAAAAAAATATTGTCTCAAATTCCGCTAAAAACACTTTAACAAGTCAAGCCTTTGCATAGTAATGTCACCAATTCTATAACATTCAATCACTACTATCAGAGCAACTACTTAAAGGTCATTTATTATATTTCACTATTTTCTTGGTAATATTGTAAAAAATCCTTCACTTCTTCAACAACGTTTTAACTCCTCATTCTTTCGTTCATCGATAAGACAAGAAAATGAAGTTATATACACATTTATTCTCTACTATTTATAGGAATATGTAGAAATGTGTGTGTGTGTATCTCAAGAGATTTATAATATGTATTGAAACGTAAAAGCAAATCGGACAATTACTGCATAACCCACCGATTGAGAGCAAATTTCCTCTAACTCTACTTTTCGGTGACAGAAAGTTATATACATTGCTTCCATCCTTGGTTTTACAAATTGGTTGACGTGTTTAGGTCATGGATACATGTATAATGGACACAACATGTACCTCACGAGGCTCCAAATTTGGATAGTTTGTTAAAATGAAATGGAAAAAAAAAAAAGAAAACACCCTTACCCTTAGTAGCTAGATAAATTAGCTAGATGTAATCGGCATTTTTAAGTCACGTTTAATTTGTTTATTTATTGCATGCTGAATAGTGTTACAACATACCAATTACCGATAGATTCTTGCAAAAAGATGTTACTTGTGAGCTTAGCAATGCTTCGACACATTGACTTTATTATGCATGGAAAGTGATACGACCACCCAGGGATCCTTTGTCTAAATGACGAAATAACCTTTTAGTTTAATGTGAACCCTTTAATATTAGGAAAAATTAAAATATTGCCTTTGAAATAAGAGTTATCAAAAAATTTTGCTTGTGCATGGTGCATTTTCGTAATCTAGTATATCTACCATTTGATGGCCAAAATTTGTATAAAATCTTTAGATACCGGAGTAGAGATGACGTTATAGGATACATCGATGAGATCTAACATGTTAGAGGTATCCTCGATAATAAAGGATCAGGTTTTTTTTTTTTTTTCTTTCGCTCTTCCCTCGTTCTTCCATTGTCTCGAAACAAACGTTGATGATAAGGCATGAATGTTGATAATTTACTATATTACAAAAGGATCCTATTTTTAAATTACTTATGCGAACAATTTATTTAGGACTAATAATTAGTGATTGATACACTAAACTTCAACACGAATCTTGTTACGCGGTTCTAGCATTTACGCAGTCAATAAAGGATGTAAATACAGTAAAAATATAGTATTCAATATCCGTTTCACTGCACTTGTTTTAAGATTTAAGTATGTTCAAGATCGACGTGAAAACACTATAATTCTTATTGAGCTCTTGTAACAATTAAATGTCCAATATTTTGATCAACTTTTATTAGGGAAACAGACTGCATGACAGATAATGCGGGTAGAAGAAAAAAATTCATGCGAGAAAGTTGAGGAGAGTTAAAGTAAATGTAATTTGTGTAGTTATGTATGCTGCTCTACATTTTTGGCAGCAAATGCTGATATTGTACTCTTGAGAGTGTTTCATTACTAAAAGGAGTGCCCCTGTTAGTAAAAAAGTATGACCTGCCAACTTTTGTATATAAAGTATGCTTCTATCTGTTTGGTGGCTCTCTCTCTCTCTCTCTCCTGATTTTACAATGACTGACTGGACTTTCCGGCATTGACTCGTGCTGCGTCCGGCAACATGACGCAGCTAGAGATCGGTGAGTTGAACTGACCCTGATGATACTTTTCTATTCTGCATTTGTTTTCACAGTCAAATTCATGCTTTTTCTAACCAACCAAAGAAAACCCATTAAAGGTAGGTGATTTGCATTTGCTCACAAAATCACACGAGAAAATCGTTCAAGATTCTTTGGGTTTTTTTTTATTCATGCTCATTTCAATCTTACCCATTAAGACTTGGAATTGAATCCTCCGATTTATTGAAGATTCCAACCTTGTATATATCTCTGATTTGTTGTTTTTTACTTCTTTGCGTTTCATGTAGTTCCTGTTTTTTTTTTTTTTTTATCTTTCGGAATTCTGTTAATTCTGCTGTTGTCGGTAAGAATAGATAGATGGGGTTTTATATGTTGAGGAATACTATGTTTTTTCAGAAATGTTGTCCGAAGTTGAATTTGGTGACATTTATTGCATGGATGCAATTCGATTCTCCTTCCTACAAGTGATGCATTGTCTTTACGTATGCCTTTGGGTTACGTGGTTATCATGTTAAGTAAATGCATTTTAGTTACAAATGTAATTGGAGGATTTTGGTTTTGGCAGGGTATGAATTCAAGAACTGAGGGTAGTTTGAAAGGGGGTCTATGAAGAGATTCAAGAATTGCACGCAAAATTTTAGGTGTGAGGGTTAGGATGGAGGTTTGATATATACCAAAAGATAGAGATTAGAGAGGAAGGAAGTTTTGTTTTCTCGTGGGTTGGGTGTTGTCGAGGATGAACTTTGGGAAGGGGCCTTTGAAACCCCAAGAGAATGGAGTTGTTCGGACTAGGGATTCTTGGATTCCAATGACACCAAACAAGCCGATTCTGCCAAGATCTGAGCTGACCACCCAGGTTGATATGCAAGGGAATCAGCTAGGAAGAGAGAACTGGCAAGAATTGCTTGGACTTTATAGTGGATTTTTACAAGAGAGTACTAGTTTTGATGGGGAAGTACAGAAGTATGCAACTGCCCCAGTGAGTTTAAATGCAGGGCAACGTAATTGGGATGCTGTTGCATCTGAAAGTGACCGAGGCTACAACGGAAATGTTGGTGTGTGGAAAACACTGAACAAAGGCGCTCATGGCAGATATGAGCCTACTGCTACAAATTCATATAGCCAGGTTGAAAGAAGTTGGATACATCCTGATTCTGCTGCTTTGATGCTTGCCAAACAGAGCAATATCTCGAACTCAGACCAGGGGACAAATTGTTACAGTTTACAACAGCCTGATTCTGCTAATTTGATTCTTGCCAAACAGAGTTCCATCCCGAGTTTAAACCAGCGGATGAATGGTTGCAGTTCACAACAGTTGCCTACAGGTGAGTGATATCAAACTGTCTTTTATTATATCTTTTAGGACGGTAATTGTTGTGTCGGGACTTTGTCCCTTTTTGTCATCGAAGAGTAAAAATGGAGATACATACACTTAACTAAGTGTTGAGGCCTGGTTCATACTAAGAACAGATATCTTAGTCGCTTTAAACGAGTTCACCAAAATGATGATCAAGTCTTTCACACCATGCACCTTCAGTTGCGTGTAAACTGCTTTATCTTTAAAAATAATATGTGAACAATTTGGAAGTGGGATACCTGGGTGGGTTTAGCTGACAAGTTTATTTCTGTCGGTAAATCTATTAATTGTGCTTATCCACACCTCATTTGCTGTAAAATATTGCCACTAATGGAATGGAATTTTAGCGACAAACGGCAAATGCAGATTGTGGGGCCACATATTCTACGAATCACAGTTGTGAATATTTATAGACTATGCTGTTGTCTGTTTCAAGAACCTCATTTTTCTGATTTTCTTTATGAAACTATTTGATGAGATGTTTCGTTTTTGTGCTGCGGAAAAACGAAAAAGGGTTATAGCTAAGTTGCATGTAATAAGAACCTCAAGTACAAATCATGGATAAGATATTAGTATACCCACTTCCGCAGTTGTCAAACCCCACTAGATTACTGACAAGCTATTTGCACTTATTATATATACCTTGTTGATTAAAAAATACTGTCTACTGCTGCTGGTGGAGAAGTACAGATTTACTGGATTAATTAATACTTAATAGCACAGCGTAACATTTGGTGTAACAATTAAAAAGTAACTTGATCATGAATATCAAAGATGGTTAACCTTCTTGTTTTCTTCAGATGGATTTCCTGTGCCTTATGGGCGGAACTTTAACTTGAACTCTCCTCCAAGATCAGAAGCTGACTCAACCTCGACTCTGACCAACTCCTTCCAGTTTGCGCCAGTGACTCCCGACAAAGCAAAGCAGTTAGGGAACAATGAGCTTACTGAAATGCTAAAATTTTTGGTGGATGATTTCTCGAGTCAACAGAAAGATGGAGTTGTTCGGACTAGGGATTCTTGGATTCCAATGACACCAAACAAGCCGATTCTGCCAAGATCTGAGCTGACCACCCAGGTTGATATGCAAGGGAATCAGCTAGGAAGAGAGAACTGGCAAGAATTGCTTGGACTTTATAGTGGATTTTTACAAGAGAGTACTAGTTTTGATGGGTGTTAAGTGTTAAAAGCTTAAGCTTTTAGAGAATGGACCGAACAATGTTATCATGCTTAATACTCCCCCTCACGTGCAAGCCCCTAATTGCACGTGGAGAGACAAATCAAGATGCACCACCACCAAGTGCACAAATAATCAGAATGCAAATTGCATTATTATAAAGGGGACCAAATATGCAAGAGGGAAGAATTGAACCCAAGACCTTGCCAAACCAGAGCTCTGATACCATGTTAAGTTACCATATGCTCTAAAAGCTTAAGCTTTTAGAGAATGGACCGAACAATGTTATCATGCTTAATATGGGGAAGTACAGAAGTATGCAACTGCCCCAGTGAGTTTAAATGCAGGGCAACGTAATTGGGATGCTGTTGCATCTGAAAGTGACCGAGGCTACAACGGAAATGTTGGTGTGTGCGCACAGAGTTTTGGCAATCACAAGGAGTGACAATCCATTGGCAGAATTTCTGGGAGTAACAAGTGCAGCTGGGGCTTCTCTGAGTGGAACACTGAACAAAGGCGCTCATGGCAGATATGAGCCTACTGCTACAAATTCATATAGCCAGGTTGAAAGAAGTTGGATACATCCTGATTCTGCTGCTTTGATGCTTGCCAAACAGAGCAATATCTCGAACTCAGACCAGGGGACAAATTGTTACAGTTTACAACAGCCTGATTCTGCTAATTTGATTCTTGCCAAACCGAGTTCCATCCCGAGTTTAAACCAGCGGATGAATGGTTGCAGTTCACAACAGTTGCCTACAGGTGAGTGATATCAAACTGTCTTTTATTATATCTTTTAGGACGGTAATTGTTGTGTCGGGACTTTGTCCCTTTTTGTCATCGAAGTGTAAAAATGGAGATACATACACTTAACTAAGTGTTGAGGCCTGGTTCATACTAAGAACAGATATCTTAGTCGCTTTAAACGAGTTCACCAAAATGATGATCAAGTCTTTCACACCATGCACCTTCAGTTGCGTGTAAACTGCTTTATCTTTAAAAATAATATGTGAACAATTTGGAAGTGGGATACCTGGGTGGGTTTAGCTGACAAGTTTATTTCTGTCGGTAAATCTATTAATTGTGCTTATCCACACCTCATTTGCTGTAAAATATTGCCACTAATGGAATGGAATTTTAGCGACAAACGGCAAATGTAGATTGTGGGGCCACATATTCTACGAATCACAGTTGTGAATATTTATAGACTATGCTGTTGTCTGTTTCAAGAACCTCATTTTCTGATTTTCTTTATGAAACTATTTGATGAGATGTTTCGTTTTTGTGCTGCGGAAAAACGAAAAAGGGTTATAGCTAAGTTGCATGTAATAAGAACCTCAAGTACAAATCATGGATAAGATATTAGTATACCCACTTCCGCAGTTGTCAAACCCCACTAGATTACTGACAAGCTATTTGCACTTATTATATATACCTTGTTGATTAAAAAATACTGTCTACTGCTGCTGGTGGAGAAGTACAGATTTACTGGATTAATTAATACTTAATAGCACAGCGTAACATTTGGTGTAACAATTAAAAAGTAACTTGATCATGAATATCAAAGATGGTTAACCTTCTTGTTTTCTTCAGATGGATTTCCTGTGCCTTATGGGCGGAACTTTAACTTGAACTCTCCTCCAAGATCAGAAGCTGACTCAACCTCGACTCTGACCAACTCCTTCCAGTTTGCGCCAGTGACTCCCGACAAAGCAAAGCAGTTAGGGAACAATGAGCTTACTGAAATGCTAAAATTTTTGGTGGATGATTTCTCGAGTCAACAGAAAGATGGAGTTGTTCGGACTAGGGATTCTTGGATTCCAATGACACCAAACAAGCCGATTCTGCCAAGATCTGAGCTGACCACCCAGGTTGATATGCAAGGGAATCAGCTAGGAAGAGAGAACTGGCAAGAATTGCTTGGACTTTATAGTGGATTTTTACAAGAGAGTACTAGTTTTGATGGGGAAGTACAGAAGTATGCAACTGCCCCAGTGAGTTTAAATGCAGGGCAACGTAATTGGGATGCTGTTGCATCTGAAAGTGACCGAGGCTACAACGGAAATGTTGGTGTGTGCGCACAGAGTTTTGGCAATCACAAGGAGTGACAATCCATTGGCAGAATTTCTGGGAGTAACAAGTGCAGCTGGGGCTTCTCTGAGTGGAACACTGAACAAAGGCGCTCATGGCAGATATGAGCCTACTGCTACAAATTCATATAGCCAGGTTGAAAGAAGTTGGATACATCCTGATTCTGCTGCTTTGATGCTTGCCAAACAGAGCAATATCTCGAACTCAGACCAGGGGACAAATTGTTACAGTTTTCAACAGCCTGATTCTGCTAATTTGATTCTTGCCAAACCGAGTTCCATCCCGAGTTTAAACCAGCGGATGAATGGTTGCAGTTCACAACAGTTGCCTACAGGTGAGTGATATCAAACTGTCTTTTATTATATCTTTTAGGACGGTAATTGTTGTGTCGGGACTTTGTCCCTTTTTGTCATCGAAGTGTAAAAATGGAGATACATACACTTAACTAAGTGTTGAGGCCTGGTTCATACTAAGAACAGATATCTTAGTCGCTTTAAACGAGTTCACCAAAATGATGATCAAGTCTTTCACACCATGCACCTTCAGTTGCGTGTAAACTGCTTTATCTTTAAAAATAATATGTGAACAATTTGGAAGTGGGATACCTGGGTGGGTTTAGCTGACAAGTTTATTTATGTCGGTAAATCTATTAATTGTGCTTATCCACACCTCATTTGCTGTAAAATATTGCCACTAATGGAATGGAATTTTAGCGACAAACGGCAAATGCAGATTGTGGGGCCACATATTCTACGAATCACAGTTGTGAATATTTATAGACTATGCTGTTGTCTGTTTCAAGAACCTCATTTTTCTGATTTTCTTTATGAAACTATTTGATGAGATGTTTCGTTTTTGTGCTGCGGAAAAACGAAAAAGGGTTATAGCTAAGTTGCATGTAATAAGAACCTCAAGTACAAATCATGGATAAGATATTAGTATACCCACTTCCGCAGTTGTCAAACCCCACTAGATTACTGACAAGCTATTTGCACTTATTATATATACCTTGTTGATTAAGAAATACTGTCTACTGCTGCTGGTGGAGAAGTACAGATTTACTGGATTAATTAATACTTAATAGCACAGCGTAACATTTGGTGTAACAATTAAAAGTAACTTGATCATGAATATCGAAGATGGTGAACCTTCTTGTTTTCTTCAGATGGATTTCCTGTGCCTTATGGGCGGAACTTTAACTTGAACTCTCCTCCAAGATCAGAAGCTGACTCAACCTCGACTCTGACCAACTCCTTCCAGTTTGCGCCAGTGACTCCCGACAAAGCAAAGCAGTTAGGGAACAATGAGCTTACTGAAATGCTAAAATTTTTTGTGGATGATTTCTCGAGTCAACAGAAAGATGAGCAGGTATCTTTAAGAATGGAAAATGGAGAGAGCTGTGAAAAATTCTTACAGAACATTGTGGACTCATCATCTGCAGCCAATTTACCAACACTAAAGGAAAAGGTCCTATCTGATCAGGGAGACGAACAAGGCCTTTACATGAACAAGACACCTGAGCAGAAAATGCCGAAAAGAAGAGCCTCAATCCCATACAAACGCAACAGACCAATGTTCTAAACGAGGTCACAGTGCCTCCTGTTGAGCCTATCGGAAGATCATGCAGGAGAGCATTAAATTTTGACCTTGAACATGGAAGGAGGGTGGAAAGCCAGGACAGAATAGGTAGTCACCAGGCAAAAATACATCATGAGACTAACGGGGATTTAAATTTGAATTTAAATTCTCGAGACACAGAATTTTGTGCAGGTATCAAAACCATGTCTGGGGCATCAGCTGTGCAGGTAGGGCAGCTGAATGGACGTATTTATTTTCTTCTGCCCATCTCTGCCACTCCAATTTGAATCTGACGGCCTCATTTGGAATTCGTGTATATACATTTTACTGGTTTTTAGTGCCAGATTTTGGATCCTTATGATGAGAGATTTTGGTTGTGGTATCTCTTCCTTTTCTCTCACTGTTTTTAGTAATCAAATTGTACAGCGGCTCACCTTAGCTGGCCTCGACTAAGTCTATGACCAAAATTCAAAATAAGTCGTGGATGTCAAGGACAACCCACTGCCATGCCGACTAGTCTCACCCTAAGCGCATATAACATTACACACTGCTGGGGTAATCGGTCTAAATGTATAGACTGGTAATGTGAATTTCAGGGTAGAGGGGGTCCATCCCAGCAATATGTATACATCTATATATGGCGGCAACTTAAAAGGTTCTAGGCTCTATGCCAGTAGGCTACTAAACAAGTGTGTGTGCAACCCACTCTTTAAAAAAATGCACGAGGAAGCGGTAACTCATTAAATCACTTAACCGTCCCGATACCATCTGCTTTTTGGAGGGAAACCAAGGAGGTGAAGAGAACAAGATACACCCACCAATAGCACATTAACGGCTGAAAACAGACGACCGTGTGAAAAAGAACATCAATGCGTAAATTTAAAAAGTAGAGGGACGAATATTATCCATTTTAAACAACAAGGACTACAGGTGAGAATGGCCAAAAGTTTAGGGACCATATGTGTTGTTACCTCTACTCTAAGGCCACGAGTTCCTAGGGGCCTGCCGCTTGTGAAAAATAGGCTACGACCTCAGTTTCCTAAGGGGCACTATCCCGTGTACTATAGGTTTCTATCTCATACTTTTAAAGGTACGAGTCACGTAACCTATGGGACTAGGGTACCAAAAGTTATAAATCCCCTCGACAATAGGCTAAGGTCACAATGCCCCAAGGGAGCACATTTAACAGCTGATGAGGGTAGTCCCCAACATATGTTTTTCTATCATTGACATAAATGATGCCTCAAAGGCCACATCCAGTTGGAATCTCTAGACATCACCAACATTACCCACAAGGTTATTTCCAAACCGCTCAAGTTCGCCACCCGCGGGTAATACTTGGACCATCAGGGGTGTATTTTCTATAAAGTCTACTGGGTCTCGGAATGCCCATGGGGGAAATATTCACAGTGGACATGAAAGGTACAAATAAAAGTAAATCACCAAGGAATGCTTGCAGGGCAAGGCCTTTAGGAGCCAATGTCAAACTGAACAGGTCCAATGTGTTTGAAAACACCAGGGGATATGTCCCCCATGTCTGGCCATAGAAATACTCTGGAAAGGAAGAGTTTTTTTTTGTTGCAATTGCGGTTGGATCAAATCCAGTAGGACATACATATACATCTATCTTTAAAAACCAATTATCCAAGGTTGGTACATCCGCCATAGCTACAAGTCTAAGTAGGACACTAAGTCTTGAGATAGACAAGGTAAGGCCCACGGAGTCAACTGTAATTGGGATGAAGCAACAAAAATTAAATCATCAGCCAAAGCCTAAAGAAACAAGAGGGAATAAGTTCTTGTTGATGACAGTCAAAGCTTCACAGCATCGACTGCTGACCAAAGGAAGAAGAAACTGAGGAAAGATAAAGGAAGGGTACCTCGGGTGGACATTTTAGTTCGTGCCACGGGCTCTATGACACCTAACGAGGTGCCTGTTAATACAATGTCAAACCCACTCTTTAAAAAAATGCACGAGGAAGCGGTGTCTCATAAAAGCCACTTAACCTTCCTGATACCATCTCCATTTTGGAAGAAAACTAAGGAGGTGAAGAGACGAAGATACACCCACCAATGACACATTAACGGCTGAAAAGAGACGACCGTGTGAAAAGGGACTTCAGTGGTTAAAGTTAAAAAGTATAGGGACTAATATTATCAAGTTTAAACTACAGGGACTATATGTGAGAATGGCCAAAAGTTTAGGGACCATATGTGTTGTTACCTCTATGCTAAGGCCACGAGTTCTTAAAGGCCTACCGCTTGTGGAAAATAGGCTAGGACCTCAGTTTTTTAAGGGACATTTTCCCGTGTAGTATAGGTTTCAATCTCATACTCTTAAAGGTCTGCATCCCATAGCCTATGGGACTAGGGTACCAAAAGTTATAAATCCCCTCGAGAATAGGCTAAGGTAACAATGCCCCAAGGGAGCACATTTAACACCTGATGAGGGTAGTCCCCAACACATGTATTTTCATCATTGAGAGAAATGATGCCTCAAAGGCCACATCCAGTTGGAATCTCTGGACATCACCAACATTACCCACAAGGTTATTTCCACTCTGCTCAAGTTCGCCGCCCGCGGGTAATACTTGGACAATCAGGGTGTATTTTTTATAAAGTCTACTGGGTCTCAGAATGCCCCTGGGGGAAATGTTCACAGTGGACATGAAAGGTACAATTAAAAGTAAATCACCAAGGAATGTTGGCAGGGCAAGGCCTTTGGGAGCCAATGTCAAACCGAACATGTCTAATGTGTTTGAAAACTCCAGGGGATATGTCCCCCATGCCTGGCCACAGAAATACGCTGAAAAGGAAGAGGTTTTTTTTTTCTTTCAATAGCGTTTGGATCAAATCCAGTACGACATAAAGATACATCTATCTTTATAAACCAATTATCCTAGGTTGATACATCCGCCATAGCTGCAAGTCTAAGTAGGACACTAAGTCTTGAGATAGACAAGGTAAGGCCCACGGAGTCACCTGTATTTGGAATGAAGCAACAAAGGATAAAATCACCAGCAAAAGCCTAGAGAAACATGAGGGAATAAGTTCATGTTGACGACAGTCAAAGCATCACAGCATCGAGTGCTAACCAAAAGGAAGAGAAACCTTGGAAAGATAAAAGAAGGGTACCTCGGGAGAACATTTCAGTTCGTGCCACTAGCTCTATGACACCTAAAGAGGTGCCCGTTAATACAACGTCCAGCCCACACTTTAAAAAAATGCACGAGGAAGCGGTGTCTCATAATAGCCACTTAACCGTACCGATACCATCTCCTTTTTGGAGGGAAACCGAGGAGGTCAAGAGACGAAGATACACCCACCAATGGCACATTAACGGCTGAAAACAGACGACCGTGTGAAAAGGGACTTCAGTGGCTAAAGTTAAAAAGTAAGGGGACTAATATTATCAATTTTAAACTACAGGGACTACAGGTGAGAATGGCCAAAAGTTTTGGGAGCATATGTGTTGCTACTTCTATGCTAAGGCCATGAGTTCCTAAGGGCCTGCCGCATGTGGAAAATAGGCTACGACCTCAGTTGTCTAAGCGGCATTATCCCGTGTACTATAGGTTTCTATCTCATACTCTTAAAGGTATGCGTCCCATAGCCTATGGGACTAGGGTACCAAAAGTTATAATTCCCCTCGAGAATAGGCTAAGGTCACAATGCCCCAAGGGAGCACATTTAACAGCTGATGAGGGTAGTCCCCAACATATGTTTTTCCATCATTGACAGAAATGACGCCTCAAAGGCCACTTCCAGTTGGAATCTCTAGACATCACCAACATTACCCACAAGGTTATTTCCAATCCGATCAAGTTTGCAACCCGTGGGTAATACTTGGACCATTAGGGGTGTATTTTCTATAAAGTCTACTGGGTCTAGGAATGCCCATGGGGGAAATATTCACAGTGGACATGAAAGGTACAAATAAAAGTAAATCACCAAGGAATGTTTGCAGGGCAAGGCCTTTAGGAGCCAATGTCAATTTGAACAGTTCCAATGTGTTTGAAAACACAGGGGATATGTCCCCCATGTCTGGCCACAGAAATACGCTGGAAAGGAAAAGTTTTTTTTTCTTGCAATAGTGGTGGGGTCAAATCCAGTGGGACATAAGCATACGTCTATCTTTAAAAACCAATTATCCTAGGTTGATACATCCGCCATAGCTGCAAGTCTAAGTTGGACACTAAGTCTTGAGATAAACAAGGTAAGGGCCACAGAGTCACCTGTATTTCAAATGAAGCAACAAAAGACAAATTCATCAGCCAAATCCTTGAGAAACATCAGGGAATAAGTGCATGTTGATGACAGTCAAATCTTCACCGCATCGAGGGCAGACCAAAGGAAAAAGAAACCGAGGAAAGATAAAAGAAGGGTACCTCGGAAGGACATTTCAGTCCGTGCCACCGTCTCTATGACACCTAAAGAGGTTCCTGTTAATACAAGGTGCAACCCACTCTTTAAAAAAAATGCACGAGGAAGCGGTAACTCATAAAATCACTTAACCGTCCCGATACCATCTGCTTTTTAGAGGGAAACCGAGGAGGTGAAGAGAACAAGATACACCCACCAATGGCACATTAACGGCTGAAAACATACGACCGTGTGAAAAAGAACATTAGTGGGTAAATTTAAAAAGTAGAGGGACTAATATTATCACTTTTAAACAACAGGGACTACAGGTGAGAATGGCCAAAAGTTTAGGGACCATATGTGTTATTACCTCTACTCTAAGGCCACGAGTTCCTAGGGGCCTACCGCTTGTGGAAAATAGGCTACGACCTCAGTTTCCTAAGGGGCATTATCCCGTGTACTATAGGTTTCTATCTCATACTTTTAAAGGTACGAGTCACGTAGCCTATTGGACTAGGGTACCAAAAGTTATAAATCCCCTCGACAATAGGCTAAGGTCACAATGGCCCAAGGGAGCACATTTAACACCTGATGAGGGTAGTTCCCGACACATGTATTTTAATCATTGAGATAAATGATGCCGCAAAGGCCACATCCACTTGGACTCCCTAGACATCACCAACAGAACCCACAAGGTTATTTCCAATCAGCTCAAGTTTGCCACCCTCCGGAAATACTTTGACCGAGGGGTGTATTTTCTACAAAGTCTACTGGGTCTCAGAATGGCCTTGGGGGAAATGTTCACAGTGGACAAGAAAGGTACAAATAAAAGTAAATTACCAAGGAATGTTGGTTGGTCAAGGCCTGTGGGAGCTAAGGTCAAACCGAACAAGTCTTATGTGTTTGAAAACTCCAAAGGATATGACCCATATGTGTGCCACATAACTACTCTAGAAATGAGGAGTTTGTTTTAGCAATAGTGGTTGGATCAAACCCTGTGGAGCACAAGCATAGGTCTATCTTTCAAAACAAATTATCCGAGGTTGATCGCCATAGTTGCAAGTCTAAGTAGGACACTGAGTCTTGAGATGGACAAGGTAAGGCCCACGGAGTCACCTATATTTGGAATGAACCAACAAAGGAAAAAATCACCAGCCAAAGCCTAAAAACATGAGGGAATAAGTACTTGTTGATGACAGTCAAAGCTCCACAGCATCAAGTGTTGACCATAGGAAGAAGAGACCGGGGAAAGATAAAAGAAGGGTACCTCAGGATGACATTTCAGTTCGTGGCACCGGCTCTATGACACCAAAAGGGGTACCTGTTAATACAACGTCCAACCCACTCTTTAAAAAAATGCACGAGGAGTCGGTGTCTCATAAAAGGCACTCAACCGCCCCGATTCCATCTTCTTCTTTTAGCGAAACCGAGGAGGTGACGGCATGAAGATACCCCCACCAAAGGCACATTAACAACAAAAAATAGACGACCGTGTGAAAAAGTGTGGGTAACGTGAAAAGGTATACGGACTAATCTTATCAATTTTAAACTACAGGGACTACATGTACGAATGGCCAAAAGTTTAAGGACGATAGGTTTTGTTACTTTTATGCTAAGGGCACGAGTTCTTAGGGGCTTGCCGCTTATGGAAAATTGGTTGCAACCTCAGTTTCCTAAGGGGCCTTATCCCGTGTATTATAGGTTTCTTTCTCATACTCTTGAAGGTCTGTGTCACAAAGCCCATGGGACTAGGGTACCCATAGTTATAAATCGCCTCACGTATAGGCTAAGGTCACAATGTCCCAAGGGAGCACATCACCAACACATGTATTTTCATCATTGTGAGAAATGATACCTCAAAGACCACATCCAGTTGGAATCTCTAGACTTCACCAACATAGCCCACAATGTTATTTCCAATCCGCTCAAGTTCGCCATCTGCGGGTAATACTTCGACCATCGGGGGTATATTTTCTATTAAATCTACTGGGTCTCAGAATGGCCCTGAGGGAAATGTTCAGGGTCGACATCAAAGGTACAAATAAAAGTAAATCACAAAGGAATGTTGGCAGGGCAAGGCCTTTGGGAGCCAATGTCAAATCGAGCAGGTCTGATGTGTTTGAAAACTCCAGGTGATATGTCTCACATGTGTGCCCACATAAGTACGTTAGAAATGAAGAGTTTGTTTTTGCAATATTGGTTGATCTAACCCAGTTGAGCATAAGGATAGGTTTGTCTTTCAAATCCAATTATCCTAGGTTGATACAGCCCACATAGCTGCAAGTCTAAGTAGAACACTAAGTCTTGAGATAGACAAGGTAAGGCCCACGGAGTCACCTTTATTTGGAATGAAGCACCAAAGGACAAAACTACAGCCAAAGCCTAAAGAAACATGAGGGAATACGTGCATGTTGATGACAGTCAAAGCTCTACAACATCAAGTGCTGACCAAAGGAAAAAGAAACCGAGGAAAGATAAACGAAGGGTACCTCGGGAGGATATTTCAGTTCGTGCCACTGGCTCTATGTAACCTAAAGTAGTACCTGTTAATACAACGTCCCACCCACTCTTTAAAAAAATGCATGAGGAGTCGGTGTCTCATAAAAGCCACTCAACTGCCCAGATTCTATCTCCTTTTTGGAGGGAAATCGAGGAGGTGAAATGACGAAGATACCCCAACCAAAAGACACATTAACGGCTGAAAATAGACGACCGTGTGAAAAAGGACTTCAGTGGGTAAAGTTAAAAAGTATAGGGACTAAGCTTACCAATTTTAAACTACAGGGACTACAGGTGAGAATGGCCAAAAGTTTAGGGACTATACATGTTGTTACCTCTATGCTAAGGCCACGAGTTCCTAGGGGCCTTCCGCTTGTGGAAAATAAGCTATGTCATCAGTTTCCTAGGGTGCCTTATCCCGTGTACTATAGGTTTCTATCTCATACTCTTAAAGGTTTGCGTCTTATAGCCTATGGGACTAGGGTACCCAAAGTTATAAATCCCCTCCAGTATAGGCTAAGGTCACAACGTCCCAAGGGAGCACATTTAACACCTGATGAGGGTAGTCACCAGCACATGTATTTTCATCATTGAGAGAAATTGCTAGCCCTATGGTTGGATAACCTAGGCTTACATCTTGTTTTGATGATAACTACACATTGATTATGTTCTAATGTGTGCTTTGAGTGTATTCTTAGTAGGTATATACATGCACACTCATGAAGACACATTTGAGAAGTTGGATAGATGGATTAAAGCCAAAGGAGATTAAAAGCTATAGTGGACATGCTATGGAAGCTTCATCAAGTCCAATGTCAAAGAGCAAGAAAGAATGCATAGGCTAAGTTATTATTGATTGATCTTTACAATTATGTAACTAGCCTTGGTTTGATGCTTGGATTGATGACTATGACCTAAAAAGACCTTAGGACACCTTGTGTATTGCATGTGAGTTCATAATCATTCACACAAGCGTGGTTCTTGAAAATGAATGAACTTTGGAGCTTACTCAGATTTTCTCAAAAACAATTTTGGTACTAAAATTTTCATATCTTGATAGAACTTTTCATTAGCTTTCCAACGCAAAAAACGGTACCTCAATCCGATGTTTCTAGAGAAAGTTATGCCCAAAATAGGAAAGGGGGTTTCGTGAGGCAACCGATAGGCAGTAGGGTAATACAGTCGACTGTAATTGAATACAGTCGACTGTAATTGAATACAGTCGACTGCATTGGTCAAAATTCAGTTCCAACGGCTATTTTCGAGGACAAAACTCCAACGGCTATTTTAGAGGGATTACAATCGACTACATTGGGATTACAGTCGACTGCAATGGCAGTTTTGCCCATATTATGCCTATAACGACTATATTTCATTTGCTCTATATAGAAATGATTTGGGACTTCATTATACACCATGGAAACCACATTCTAAGCCTCCATTCATTAGAGAAACATCAAGGCTCATAGATTAAACTTATCTCTCTTCATCTTCATGATTTTACATCATTAAAGAGAGCATCGTTGTAAGAAATTCTTTGATTGAGAGTGAGCATCCTTCAAGTCATCAATTCTCTCATCTCTCTATTTCACTAGAGCTTCATTTGTACTCATTTCCTTTCAAGAGGGTTTCTTTGTACATATTTGATCTTTGTAAAAGGATTGTGATCAAGGCTTGGGTGAGCTTTGTGGATTCAAGGCTTGTGCTTGGTGTGGGGATATCACCAAGTGTTGTAAGGGTTTTGATCTTGACCCGAAAGAAGATTGTTGCTAGTGGATTCTAGTGCTCTTGCAAGGGACTTCCTTGAAGAGGTGGATGTAGGCTTGAGGGTATATCAAGCCGAACCATTTAAATCTCCTTGTCAAGTATCTCTAACTCAATCTCTTTACTTATTGCTCTTTAATTGTTTGAGATTGTTTAGTTAGCATCTTCATTGAAGTATTACTTGGTTTGTTTGAGATTTATGATTGTGCTTAGTTTAAATTCCACATTATATTTCAAAAACCTTATTCACCCCCCTCTAGGGTTATTTTATTGGTTTTAGAAATGATGCCTCAAAGGCCACATCCAGTTGGAATTTCTAGACATCACCAACATAACCCATGAGGTTTTTTCCAATCCACTCATGTTCACCACCCGCGGATAATTCTTGGACCATCAGGGGTGTATTTTTTATAAAGTCTAGTGGGTTTTGGAATGGCCATGGGGGTAATGTTCATAGGGGACATGAAAGGTACAAATAAAAGTAAATCACAATGGAATGTTGGCAAGGCAAGGCCTTTGGGAACCAATGTCAAATCGAACAGGTCTGGTGTGTTTGAAAACTCCAGGGGATATGGATATGTCCCACATGTGTGGCCACATAAATAGACTAGAAATGAAGAGTTTGTTTTTAAAATAGTGGTTGGATCAAACCCAGTGGAGAATAAGGATAGGACTATCTTTGAAAACCAATTGTCCTAGATTGATACAGTCGCCATAGCTGCAAGACACTGAGTCTTGAGATAGACAAGGTAAGGCCCACGGAGTCACCTGTATTTCGAATGAAGGAACAAAGGACAAAATCACCAGCCAAAGCCTAAAGAAACATGAGGGAATAAGTGCATGTTGATGATAGTCAAAGCTCCACATCATCAAGTGCTGACCAAAGGAAAAAGAAACCGAGGAAAGATAAAATAAGGGTACCTTAGGATTATATTTCTGTTCGTGCCACTGGCTCTATGACACCTAAAGGGGTACATGTTAATACAACGTCCAACCCACTCTTTAAAAAAATGCACGAGGAGTCGGTGTCTCATAAAAGCCACTCAACTGCCCCGATTCCATCTTTTTTTTGGAGTGAAAATCCTGAAGATAGTCGGTGCTCAAAATAGTAGGGTAAAGGCGGAGATAATTTCTTGTTTGATGACAAGCTTGCATGGCTAAAAGCTCAAAAGGATCATCAAATGGATGTGGCAATGGTAAAATAAAAGGCTTAGAGCTCAACTGTCAAATGTCACTACTGTGTTGGTAGAGACTAAATCCCATCATGATAGATAAAGATGCCATTTCCAAGTAGAAGGCTTTGTGACTAAGGGACAAGGTTGTATATGAGCTGATGGTTATGCCAATCAGACATCCAAGTGAGTTCAAAGTTTGGACCCAAACCTCATGTCCTACATTGATTGTGTGCTAAAAAGGGAAATGAGGAAAGCTGAAGATGTGACAACTCCAACCAGTCTGGTAATAAAACCGTACCCATCTTGGTTAGACCAAGTCCTTTTTCTGCCTACATTTCCTCATCTAGACTTCTAGAGGTTCAAAAGGAAAGGAATTTCAAGATAGCATGTGGTCCACTTCATTACTCGTCTAGCACATCTGGCGAAAATAAGCTTTTCTGGCTAAAACTTTTTGTAATATCTTTGGAGGGACCAGATTTTATGGTGTACTCTAGAGCGGTCGTATAGTGGGACGCCTTGATCAGGGAATTTTAGTTCGGAAATATAGAACAACGAGAGAGTATAGTGGAGCTAATCAATACAAAGTAGTGCCACAATGAATCGGCGTCAGACTTTATTGCATGGTGGCAAAAACTTACTTACAGTTGTTCTCATAATATCAATCATGGTGAATTGTTGCAATGTGCCTCTACAATCTTATGCATGAACACTTTGTACGCCTTCTGTCAGAAACCTTTGATGGTTTCAATGATTTGTGCACAAATGTACCTCGATCAAAAGAAGCAAGGTATGAAGCAACCAAAAAGATTGAAACGACAGTTATAAAAATGAAGGAAAAACAAGTCGTCAGCGACAATAAGAGTGATGTTGAAAAGAGATAGAATAGGCCTTCCTTGAGAGTAAGGATTAAGGAAACTTTCTTTCCTTGACGAAATCGTCAAAGGACTTTTCGACGGGTCGGTGATGGAAGACCTTATAACTCTGCCGAGGATTAAAAGGCCCGATGTGGAAACAAGAAATGGTGGTCCTAACTATTGCCTTTATTATAGATACCTCATTTTTTGCAGTCATTTTTTTAGTAAAATTACTATTAGGAATTATTATTAATTAGAATTTACTATTAGGAGTTAGGCCTGATAATATAACTTAATTAATTTAGTCTAGTTGTCTAGTCCAGTCCAATAGTCTAGTTGTCTAGCCCAGTC
The DNA here is from genome assembly GCA_033065855.1 of Escallonia rubra. Lineage (NCBI taxonomy): Eukaryota > Viridiplantae > Streptophyta > Magnoliopsida > Escalloniales > Escalloniaceae > Escallonia > Escallonia rubra. Next base: position 24,412 of record JAVXUO010001280.1, read on the forward strand.
CAATAGTGTAGTCCAGTTGTTTAGCCCAGTCCAACAGTTTGGTCTAGTTGGCGTCCCAATACTTGTAGAAGATTTTAGTCCACTCCAGGTGTCTAGATTGTGATTTGTCTAGAAGATTTTAAGAGTTCCTCATGAATTAATTATCGTTGATGGAAGTGATTATCTTATTGATTTATGTGGAAAATGGTAAATTTGGTACATCTCATATGTAAAATCAGAGATAATTACCGTATTACAGTCAGATAATGTCTCGACATTCGAATTTTTTATATATAAAAATGTGGGATGAGTCAGCAGGTTTTCGACAAACTGTCATGTTAGTTGATTTTTGTTAATTCATGATTTTTACTAAACATTATGTCTTATCATCACATTGCAGATTGGCATGGTCACTTTAATCATTTATGGCGTCCCAAACTTGTATAAATAGGGTCCTTGGCCTATATTTTCTAAGGACCAGTTTTTTCTCACTAGAGCTTTTATAGCATTTCTCATGTATCATCTCTTAAGAGAAATTAACACTTCATAATTCACTTTAAAGAGTTTTAAGTCTCTTGCATCATGGATCTTGCGCAACGTGTTCTCGAGTTCTCTAGACAAGCAGGCTCACGAGGTATATTTTCCCGTTTTCTAGTCTTGTTTAGTAGTCTAGAATTATTTCCATTTCCTGTTATCACATTTCATTTCTAGTACACAAAATAATAGAAAGAGTCTTTTCATTTCGTAGTTCGAGTCTAAGACTGAAGTGTAGGTCATCTCCCATAGGATCAGGGTCAAACTACAATGGTCTGCGGCCAGTCATGGACCTATCTCACGGGCCCAGCTGTCGGTTTAGATCGAGACATAAATGATCCCATCTATAATGATCCGATCCATTGCCCCACTACAAGGCACTGTCTCCCTCAAAAGGGCTGGCCAAGTAGGTACTTATCAATTCCTTGGCTGGGGGCTGGGCCTTATAAGGCTAAACACAAATTATTCCACTGGGCATGTGGAATATCACAATCTTCCCTCCATATGCCTTAGCGTCCTCGTTAAGGTTTGATCACACACAGTCCAGAATCTTTCTTTCTGGCCAATGTGGGTTATACCCGGCCCACTCTTCCTTGCCCCAACCATCCTCTAAATATGGGATATACCCAGACTTGCCTTTGTTTCCACCAACCATCGGTAACCCGATTGGATAGCCTAGCCTGAGCTTGGGGAGTCCACTCTAATAAAATCTTTACCACGACCCGAACCTATAGTTGTGCCCGTGAGCTAGTCCGTGATCGGCCACAGACGCGCTGGACTCCAACCAAAGGGTCTGCCAGGCCTTACTCGCTAAAACTAATATGAACTGCAACGAAAATTAAAACCTTCACAACTCCAAATAAAAATATACTATTTCAATGTCATTACAATCTTTCTTACAAAAACACTTATACTATAACTCAACTCATCTTATGCAGTATTCGGAGCTCCACCGTAAAATTCCAATCCCACGTCCATCACCATCACCCTACCTTCAAACCTGAAATAATAAGTAAAGAGTGAGCTTCCACGTGCTCAGTAAGTAACCAGTGACCCAACTAGGTGGACCATAGCATGTCAAAAATAATTCAGGTAACCAAATAGCAACTTTATCGAGAAATAATATTTGAAAGCACTGAATGGTAACTTATATGATAAAGCGTGATAAAGTCAAGTAAAACAACTCTGAGGCATAAAAGTCACTTAGCACAAAAATCTCATCACAAAGCAGTTTCATCCCAACACCAGCTCCAACGGTACACTGCGGTCAGCGTACAAGCCCCCTGACTAGGGCTTGAACCCCTCATACACCCCGGATAAATATTTTGTGAAAACAGGGGCGACCACTTTCAAGAGCAATGCATTACGTCAACGTACAAGCCCTATGACCCCAGGCCCAAAATCTAACTTTCTCCCATTAGATATGGGGTACAGTAACCGAGTAAGCAAGAACCACCCTTTCGTTTATCATAAACAAAACTTTGAACCACGAATGGTCAACCATCCCACCTTTTTATATTTTCTGAAACAATTCAATTCCAAATGCAATCTTAGTTAGACAACCATACACTTTGCACTAGGCAACTTAGATAAATTTCAGTAATAATCTCTCAAGTATATATCATTTACATGCTGATCCAGTTCTAGAAAAATAGATAAAAGTCACTCCAACAAATCATTTCTTGGAAACAATTTTCAGTCATTGATAAATAAACATATAAGCTATATATATACAAAAAAAACACTAGAAGGGTCAAAGGTCAATTACATGAACCACTAATAATCAAATCCGGATATTTTCCTTTGAATCTGACCTCAATCGCCTGCTACGGGATCTTGGTGCGGATCGTTCAATAGTTTGTTCCAATAATCAATTTGACATAAAAAAATCAAGAATAACAATCTGCCCGAATAGAAATTTGATATTTTGGGCTTGAAGAAAATCTCAAATGAACTTGACTCCTTCTACAAAGTCGTAGATCTAAAAACAATACGTGATTTAGGCTTTTGAATCACCTAAATTGAATATCGAATGAACAAGTTAGAGCTAGTTGGAAATCTTGAAAGGAAATTTGTCTGAATTTGGAAAAGTGTTATTTTCGACCTGAAGGTAATCTCAAATGAATTCACTCTTGAAAAAACACGGATGTAGGCTTTTGAATTGCCTAAATCGGGTATTTTATGAGCAGATTATGGCTAGTCAAAGTTTGGGTGTATGCTCAATACGAGAATTCGTGATTTTTTTGACCTAGCCACCTTTCTCCTAGGGTTTTACGTAAGAAGGAGAAGAAAATACATGGGACGGTTGATTCCCATAAGTCACATTATATATATTTTTCCTAAAAGAAATTTACAAAAAAATTCCCAAAAACTTAAGTCATTTTTCCGTAGTTCACCCAAAACCTTTTTAATATTACGAAAGGACCCCAAAACCTATTCGATCAAAGTCACAATATGAGTTGCTCGACAAAAATAAATATGGAATGTTATATTGTACGTTGACCACAGCATACTGAAGTTGTGAGTAACTGTGATAACTATTTGATGAGCCTTTTTGTTTTCATGCATCAATTGAGATGTTTATGTGCAAGTGCATTATATATATGTAATGAAACAAATGTGAGTTTTGCGGGTGTAACGCCCCAAAAAATCCAAAGCATTAACCACTCGTTCGATCAGTTACACTAAGATAAAATGTCCTCATAACCCAAATCAAAGAGACCGTCCTTATAATGCCAAAATACACATCATTCTTATAACTCCTCAGATTTACCAACTCATGTCAATATTCAGAAGAAATAAACATAATTCAAAATTTTGTGTAATGATCGAATTGACAAATAAATGAGCAATAAAGGATTTCAAACGGTCACTTTAAGGTTCAAGTTAGGGTTTCATGGTGAGTTCCAAAATATTTTTATATTAATCATAAAATTGAAGTTCAATGAAGTTTGTAAAAATGTTATATTAAAACATTTGAAATCAGAGTGATGAAATAGGGTTCGGATGAAGTTCCTTACCTCGATCCAAGCGATGCGCTGCTAATCAACCTTGCTAAAAAGTCCTTGATTAAAGATTACTCACTCCGACACTCTCAGTTCAACTCAAACAGAAATGGGTCCCACGTACGACAAAACTTAACCGATAACCTCACACTTTATAAAGCATTAAGATACCCCAAAATTCATAATTAATCCTTATCAAATTTATATTTTAACTTGTTATGATGTTAATAGCATAACAAGTTATATATAAATTTCCTGAATTTTTAAATATTTTTTAATAAAAATAATTTTCTTAAATACCAGAAAAGCCCAAATATAAGAATTACCACTTCTCACTTAAATCAAAGTCCCATAATTTTTATAATAGCTTTATAATATATACGAAAAAATACCGAAACTAAAATGATGATTTAAAAAGTATCAAAATCATTTTAAAATCATTCGTTTTGCTAAATCAAACGCGATATGGGTTTAGTACCAAACCCCAACTCTAAAATTTATGAAGCTCAAGCTGAAACTTCTTTGTATCATAAAAATTTTACTTTAATTTTTTCAGAATTTAATAATAATTTTAAAAACTCCAAATAAATTTTAGAAAAACTAAATTTGTAGAAATTATTAGGGTTAATTACACTTATGTCTCTGAGATTTAGGTGTAATTACAATCAAGGACACAAAGTTTCAAAAGGTAACAAATCGTGTCCACAAACGTTAAAAAGGTAACACTTATGTCCATCCGTCAAGTATCCGTCCAAAAAGTGTACTTTTTCGGTGATGTCATCAATATGTATTTTTTAAATGACAATACTACCCTTGTTAAAAACCTAATTTCTAAAGAAATGAGTTTCTCTCTCCAAATATTTTTAGAAACTCTGTTCCAAATCTGAATCTCCAGTGCCCCTCCCTCGCCCCATGCCGCCGGCAGCCCCCTCCCTCACCCTACCTCGTCGCCGGCAACCCCCTCCCTCACCCCACCTAGCCGCCGACAGCCCCTTCCTTCAGCCCACCCCGGCGGCAGCCCCTCCTTCACCCCACCCAGCCGGCAGTCCCCTCCCTCACCCCACCTCACCGCCGACAGCCTCTTCCCTCTACCAGAACACGATGGGCTCGTTGTACGGCGGTGGGCCTGTTGTCATCGGCGAAGAGGAAAAAGGGCGGGCAGCAGGTTAGGGAGAGGGAGGGGCGACGGCGTGTGTAGCAGCAGATGTGCGGCCGTGGCTGTAATGGCGCCGGCGGGGAGGGAGAGGGGGCGAGCTGGGGGAAGGGAGAGGTGGGCAGCGGGGTTGGGGGGAAGGGAAGGGGGTGGGCAGCGGGGTTGGGGAGAAGGGAAGGGGGAGATTCAATTAGTGTTTCCCTAAAACCCTAAATTGAACAAATGTACCCTAATTTGAAAGATTATGGCTTTGAAATCCCTAATTTGTCAAATTAGGGTTTGGAAAACCTAATTTTGAAACTCTAATTTTCCAAATTAGGGCTTCGAAACCTCTAATTTGTCAAATTAGGGTTTTGAAACCCTAATTTGGAAAATTTAAAACCCTAATTTGAAGAGATGGTTGGCATTTGAAAATTTGAAGAGAGATCATGGGCAATATGGTCATTTCGACAATTCCATTATGTATTTGGGTATTCCGTTAGGTCAGAGGATATAAGTGCCTATTTTCCAAACTTATGGACACGCGTGTAATTACACCTAAACCTCAGGGACATAAGTGTAATTAACCCAAATTATTAAAATAATTAACGATTTTAGAAAAATCTAAAATTTTACCAGTAATTCTAATACTATCCTAAGATATTTTTTTGTAAGGTTTTTGTATTTTTTGACAATCGTACAATATCCAACAGGCACGCAGTACAACTGTACAAGCACAATGTACCACTACACTGCATAAACCCATTTTCTCTTCTTCTTATCCTCCTATTCTCAGCCCACTACCTAGAACACAACAACTCACTCCTCTCACGGTTGTTCTTCCTATTTTTGCACTCTCATTTTAACACACATGCACACAAACACACATTCATTACATTATAGTATACACATCAAACACACATTACACACACATTTAATTAAAAACATACACGCACGCAATGCAACAGTCATAAGCACACTGTGGAACACACCAAAACACACATAGATATACATTCTAAATTTTTTAAACATGCGCACACATTATTTACACATACAAGCACACAAACACATCTATATGGAGCTGTTTGGGAGCCCCTCGTTCACCTCTCACACACTTCTCACACACCACAAGGAAACGCACACACTCACACATGCATGGTTGGGTACAAAACACACACAGTTAACATACCCTCATTACACCAACACAAAACGAACCTCACAGCAATCCCAAATTCCACTAAACAATACCACACATACACCCACAATTTCGCACAGCTTTTCCACGCTCGAACCACACTGTGCAGAACTATAGACCGTCGCTTCATCCGAACCATGGCTATGCCCGAAGCATATTTTCACGGCAGCCTCAAACACTCCTATGTAACACTCATAAAACACACACATTGTTGTACACGGGGCTGTTGTGGCAGCCCCTCTTTCTCCTCAACACACCCCGCACACACATATGCACACTATATACCCATATACTCACAACACTCTCTATTTCAGTCCTTGTCCCTTGCCCACAAACATATCCTACGACACAACACACACATTATTTTTTTCACACCCATAAACACTAATTCTAGGAATAAGAACGAGAGAGAAAGGGTCACAGCTTCCCAAAAATTTGCACTACGTTTCGACGGAGTTCCTTGTTAGCCTTATTTCCCTCCTTCGTGCCACCTCTCTTCCTCTCTTTCTCTTTCTCTTCTATCTCGCTATCTCTCTTTTTCTTTTTCGTAACCGTAATGAGAGAAGGTTTTTCTTTCTCTGTTGTAGTAACCGAAAATACTCATTAATTGAAATGCTTATTTCTCTCCTTCTTTCCCTCTCTTTCCTATTTTAAAGAGTTGACATAATTTCAAAATAAAATCATATTTTGTTGTAATATTTTATTTATCCAATAGTCTCTGATTTAAGTTTAGATATATAACTAACCGCGCTATAGTAATCGTCACTAAAAGTTTCTAAACAAAAAAGCGATGATGAGTTAAAAAAAATCGTCGCTAAACAATTTAAATAGACTGTAAAAATATGTCAAGGTCGGCATATTAAAGCGGGGGTTGGGTGAAAAGTGGGCTGCCATGTGGTGGTAGCCTTGGTCGTGTGTTGTGTGGTTGTGTAATGGGGTTTTTTTGCTTACTTGGTTACTGTGCCCCATATCTAACCGAAAAAACTTAGATTCCCGGCTCTGGTTAATGGGGCTTGTACATTGACGTAATGCGCATTACTCTTGAAAGATGTCGCCCCACACACACATGTCAACCCACACAATGTCACGCCCCAACACCAGCTTGAACAATTTACTACGATCAGAGTACAAACCCCTTGACTATGGCCGAAAATCCCTCCAACACCCGGGATAAATATTTCGTCGAAACAGAGGTGACCACTTTCAGGGGTAATGTGAATTACATCGACGTACAAGCCCCGTTGACCAAGGCTCGAAATCCATGTTTCCCCCGTTGGATATGGACACAGTAATAGAGTAAGAAAAAAAACCACCTGTTTTGGTTCATCCTAAACACAATCACTTATCGATTGATGGTCAAACCATCCTTCTTCATTTCACTCTTACTCCATAACTTTTCATAACCAAATTTCACAATAATCATTATCAAACATTGTCTACATGTCGGTCAAGTTCTTTAACATGAAATAGTGTTGCTACAAACTTTTAGCAAAACTCCTTTCCCCAAGTCAAAACAGATGAACGTAACTAAAACAATTCGAAATTGATAAACAATGCTTTTCAATAGTAAATAACATATACACTTATATAATAATAATAAAAAAAATACTAGTTGAATCAAAGGGCATTTCCCACATCAAAATCTCTGGAACAACGATCATGCTGCTACACTTGACCAATAGAACCGTCAATGCCAATCTAAGTTCCTCTTTAACGAATCAATTCTCTATGCGCTCATTCCTCTTCGAATAATCTACTTACGATGATTCTTTTTTACTTTTCTTCCAAATTCTTTGATTCTTATTTTCCGTGTGCCTTCAACCCCATCCCACCTTTCTTCTTATCTGCCTCACTATCTGGAACTCCCCATCACAACAAATGACACACCACACCCTCTTGACAACCAGCAGTAACACATCTCCCCTCTCTTTCTATGTTTCTCTCTCCCAACCATGCTCACAAAGTACACACACTCATCTGGTCATTACCAAACAATAAGTGTCGCCGTGAGCCCATGAGCTAGGTCCGTGACCGGCCGCAAACCCACTACACCTCTGTCAGCCCTACTACAACATGTACTCAAGATTAAATCAAACTCATTATGTTCTAAAACAATTAATTGGCTACTAAGAGCTACACTTAGAAATTCCTCAGCTGTCATAAAAACATCAATTACATGTCACTGCCAACTATTGATGCCAAGGAATGTGGGTTCGTACTTACGTGGAGGTGCCACAAAGGCTGCAGTCCGAGTCAGCTTCCAAGTATGTAAAGTGAGAGACAACAAGGGTGGAACAAGGGCAGAGACCAAGGGCTTCCCAGACAGAGCTTGAGGGTGGCAGTGCTGCGAGGGCGATAGCGCAGGATGAATATACGACGACAGTCACAGTCCGATGCTTAGGTCCAAAGTCAGGGTCTTGTATGTTTCTCTCTCTAGGATTCTAGAGTGAGAAAGTGAAATATGTTCTGAAAATGTCCAACTGTTCATCCTCTTTAAATGAATTCTCAAGACCTCTATTTATAGAGATTGAGATGATGATGTCATAAACCGACACGTGGCGCTCCCCGGGAGTGACACGTCACCGGGGGGTCCACGGGTGCCGGTGCTCCATGGACTGTCAGATCGCATATTCAACCGGCCTGCTCCTCACAGCGTCGCTCTGTCTGTCTGGAAAGACTGGCTCCCACCGCATCGGTGTGGCCAGAGAACCCCCTTGATCTAGCCTCCAATCCAAGCCCTTGCGGAGTCCCACAGGCCTGGCAGCGGTGGGGAAGACCCGACGCCCAACTGCCAGGTGAACTAGGCGCGATGCCCTCCGAAGACCTGCTCCCGTCTCGGAGTGACCCGGGGGTCATAGTCCCTAGGGGTGCCGACGCAAGCCCCCAGTGCCGGAGCACGTAGGCCAGTCACGCAGGCACCCTGACGGAGATAGTGTCCCGGAGGAGTCGTCTATTCCGCAGGCCAAGGTAGCATCCCGGAGGAGCCGTCTACCCGACCGGCCAAGGTAGCATCCCGGAGGAGCCGTCTACCTGGCGGAAGGGGAGTTGAAGAGCTCCCTGGCAGAGATAGTGTCCCGGAGGAGTCGCCTATCCCTGCAGGTGAGTCCTTATGCCGGAGCACTTGGAGCGAGTCAAGGTAGCATCCCGGAGGAGCCGTCTACCCGACTGGCCGAGGTAGCATCCCGGAGGAGCCGTCTACCTGGCGGAAGGGGAGTTGAAGAGCTCCCTGGCAGAGATAGTGTCCCGGAGGAGTCGCCTATCCCCGCGGGTGAGTCCTTATGCCGGAGCACTCAGAGCATGTCAAGGTAGCATCCCGGAGGAGCCGTCTACCTGGCGGAAGGGGAGTTGAAGAGCTCCCTGGCAGAGATAGTGTCCCGGAGGAGTCGCCTATCCCCGCGGGTGAGTCCTTGTGCCGGAGCACTCAGAGCATGTCAAGGTAGCATCCCGGAGGAGCCGTCTACCCGACTGGCCGAGGTAGCATCCCGGAGGAGCCGTCTACCTGGCGGAAGGGGAGTTGAAGAGCTCCCTGGCAGAGATAGTGTCCCGGAGGAGTCGCCTATCCCCGCGGATGATGTACACTCCGGAGAGTGGGTTGAAGCATGTTCCATGACCAAGGCAAGGTGCGCATGGTGTGATGAATGAGTGTGGTGCCCGGGGGCATGATGACATGATTGTGGCGCATGGGCGCGATGAAGTGAGTAAGGTGCCGGGAGCACGTCTATGTCAATGGCGCGGCGCATGGGCGCGACGGAGTGCGTAAGGTGCCGGGGGCATGTTTGTGTCAATGGTGGCGCATGGGCGCGACAAAGTGCGTATAGTGCCGGGGGCACGGTAGTGTGACAGAGAGCCTGGGGGCACGGCTGTATCAGCAGCGCGGCGCATGGGCGCGGCGAAGTGTTGGAGTGTGATGCCCGGACGTCGGTGACGGGGGTCACGGGGACGACGTCCGGGCGACGGATGATGAGCGTCGTGGAGTTGTGTCTGGGCGACGGGGTCGCGGAGTTGTGTCCGGGCGACGGGGGTCGCAGAGTTGTGTCCGGGCGACGGGGTCGCGGAGTTGTGTCCGGGCGACGGGGGTCGCGGAGTTGTGTCCGGGCGACGGGGGTCGCGGAGTTGATGGACGACGGACGACGGACGTCGTGAAGTTGATGTACGAACGGACGTCGGGAGGTTGTTGCAGGACGGACGTCGTGAGGCTGATGTACGAACGTCCGTAAGGTGATGCACGACGGACGTCGCGAGGTTGATGTACGAACGTCCGTAAGGTGATACACGACGGACGTCGCGAGGTTGATGTACGAACGTCCGTAAGGTGATGCACGACGGACGTCGCGAGGTTGATGTACGAACGTCCGTAAGGTGATGCACGACGGACGTCGCGAGGTTGATGTACGAACGTCCGTAAGGTGATGCACGACGGACGTCGCGAGGTTGACGTCCGGATGACGGGCGAAGGGCGTCGCGAAGGATGCAAGGCCTCTTGAAGAGAAGTGAAGGTGCTAAGGATAGAGGCCAAAGGCCAACCCTTGGGGGCAGGCCAAGGCCAACCCCAAGAGAAGGCCGAGGCCGACCACAAGGGGGAGGCCGAGGCCGACCCCAAGGGGAAGGCCAAGGCCGAGGCCGACCCCAAGGGGGAGGCCAAGGCCGAGGCCGACCCCAAGGGGGAGGCCAAGGCCAACCTCCTTGGGCAAGTGCCATGGCGCAGCAACGGCCAATGTTCGAAGTGCGACGGTCGAAGCGTGATGCGGCGTCGCACGATGATGAGTTTCTTGGCGACGAAGTCGCGTAGAAGAAGTAAGAAGTGCACGTGACTTGAGCGTGCACGCTTTGACCGGTTGTGAGCGTTGAAAATGTATGTTGCTTGTGCGGACGTGTCATGCAAAATGGGACCGTAGTGGGCCTTTGGGTGCGACCAGAATAGGTTGGGAACAACTATTAATAAATTTGGGGAGACCTAAGCTTCCTACATAAGTTCATTTATAATAGCAACAACAAGACTTGTTTTCAGGTTTAACAGATACTCCATTACTCTAATGATCCTCTTCCGACGCCTCTCCCTCGTGTTCTGCACAGGGAATTTCCTCTCCCAGATCATCACTTGAAAAATAAAGGAATGAGCTAGAGCCCAGCAAACACGCAAATCATGTCCCTAAAATAGATTTGAGGATAATCAAATATGTAATGAATTTTCTTTGGGAGAACTGAAAACAATATCACCATCACGAACATTTGCTTCATTATATACACACACACACACACACACACACACACACACACACACACACACGTACATACATGCCCCATTGACCTGTGCCTGAAATGTAGCTTTTTCCCATTGGATATGGGACATAACAACCAAGGCAAAAGCAAAGTCTCATTCAACATAAACCAAATTTAAAATGGCTATGAATATAAACATCCCACGGCACTTATAACTCATTTTCTCGTCAAACAAATTAATACAAAAGCAAAAAAATAATAAAAACATTAAAGCTTTCTTTCAGTAAAATCATGTATACATTTACATACTTCGAATAGTAAGGTATATGAAGAAACATGGCAGAAATAATTACCTTACTCGAAAACCGGTTCTGATACTTGCTCAAATGCTTATTCTAACTCTCATCTATCAAAACCTAGACGATAAAATCATACGGATGTTAATTCTTGACTATCAATCATGCATGGCTGATAAATTTCCCCGAGTTAGTGAAATTACCAAAATACCCCTGACCTGTGTAGAATTATCAAAACACCCCTGACGTCTAACGTATCATTGCACACCCAAAACATCTTTTTAAAAGATTTTGTGGGTTTTTCGGACAAAAAAGTCCCTCGGAAGATTTTCCGCTCAAAATCCTAATCTAGTCTTTTAATTGAGCGCTATGGGCTATATTTCGAAAGCAAAGCAATCGGCACCAGAATGCCACCAAATTTCAGAAACTCAAGCGTCTCAGTAAAACAAGGTTATCGTAAAATGTTCAGTTAAAAATAAGTTCGTTTGCCATATCAAATAATTAAAAAATAAATTTTCAAAGTAAAACCATTTCATGCCCTTCGTATGCCCACAAAAATTCCAAAAAATTCCACTATGTGTGTTTCATAAAAATAAGGGGGATTTTAGTTTTGCATTTTGACTAAATGAGCCTCTAAATAGCTCTTTAAAATCCCAATAGGGACTGCTCGTTAAATTTTTACATATTGCGACGCTATTCCCCATCTTCTTCTTAGCGAAGAAATCCTAACCCTAATTTCCCCACCCCCCCCCCCCCCCCCCCACCCCCCGTCCTCACACATAGCCACCACCTTACAGTGGTCACTGTCAAGCTGCCCATGGTCCCCATGGCTGCCACGGTAGCCCCTCTCTCTCTTTCAACAACCCCAAGCAACCACCAAAAACCCTAACCCTAATTCTTTATCTCTCTCTCTCTCTCTCTGCAATCGTATCACGCACCACTAACGCCCCTCTTTTTTCCCCTTCTCTCACTCTCACACACAACACACTTCACACAGCACCTACATGGCTGCCCCACTGCGGCAGCCTTTCCTTCCCCTCTCTCCTCCACTTGCACTTACACAAATCAGCACACACACACCACACCACCACGGCTGGCCCATGGAAGCCCTTTCCCCTCTCTCACGCTGCACACACAAGCACACAATATGCACCACCATGACTGTCAACAAAACAGCCCTTTCCTCACTCACACACGTGTCAACCCACACAACACCACGCTACCACCATGGCAGCCCCCATTAAGGTCAGGGTACCTGGAACATCTATCTACACAAGCTCATTTCGGAGATCGAATACGAAAAAAGTACAAAATTCCGATTGTTCAGAGAATCAACTCAAAATAGTGAAAACAGATTGTTAATGAAGGGCAGTATCGTACATGAATGTGAAGACGCACTGGATCTATGGGCGTATAGCAGGAGATATACTGATGACTATGCACTGGTTTTAGCGATACTTGAATTTGAAGGAGTAGGGAGATGAAATGTAGAGCAACTCCAGAAATTTTGAAACATTTTTCTTGGATGGAGAAGTCCATTGACCTGTTATAGCAGCATCAAGCCTGCCTTAGAAGTATAATCTTTCCGATTAAACTGTTACACAGTGGTGTATATGAAAAATTAACGTGGTATTATATTTCATGGGTTTAGATTTCGGGATTAGAAATGTGTTGGATTTTTGGCGTGATCTAGTTGGTTTTGATCATTTTTGCAGAAGTTTTTGGAAGTGGATCACAAATTTGGAGGGGACTTAGGGGAGAAAGATTGTTTAATCATTTTTTTAGGTCAATTAAAGGTTAGTTAAAGCTGAGCAACACAATAAAAGATATAACTTCCGAAAATTAGCTCACCTTGATTCTGGTAGACTTTTGGTACTGCCTAACGTAAAGAAGAAACAAACTTTGCTTGCCTCTCACATATTATACCAACTACATATTTGCCTCCAATTGATCAAAACAAAAATCTAAGGGCCTGTACTTTACGATATTCGTTTTCTATTTTCATTTTCTGTTTTCGTTTTCATGATTTTCGTATTCAGTTAGAAAATATGTTCCTATACTTTTATCATTTTCACTAAAAACTTTAGCTACTTTTCTGTCGGGTTTGTGTACTTATATCATTTTCATTTTCACTTTTGTACTTGTATCCTTATTATTTATAATATGAAGCTACCTAACACAATCTCTATTCTTTATTATTTACTCCCTCCGTACCTAAAAGAGTAATCCATTTCACTTTGCACGTATATTAAGGATTTAGGTTATATATTGTGTGTCTTTTCTATTTTACCTTTTAGAGAGAGGAGGGAAAATAGTGGACCATGAGAGAGAAAATTGGTTGGTAGAGTGTTAAATGTGGAGAGATAAATAGAATAAAAAAGTGTAAAGTGGTGGGTCAGAAGAGAGAAAAAGAGTTGGTAGAGAATTAAATGTGATGAGAGAAATAGAATAAAAAAAGGATAAGAAGGGTAAGTATGTAAAAATACATATAGAATCTTTCCTAATTTGGAAGTGATCACTTTTTGTGGGACGGTCCAAAAAGAAAATATGATCAGTTTTTTAAGGACGGAGGGAGTATTATTTATACTTTTTCTGCCATGTTTGCCTTCGATTGCTCAAAACAAAAATATAAGAAAATGGTTATTTCACATGCTTTCATACTCAACAAAATACTAACACAATCTCTATTCTTTGGGAGTCCAGGAAAAAACATCCTCTGGGAGTTCATCTTCGTTCTTTAGGATGGCTGGTCACTCTCAAGAAGTCAAATATCCAACAAAATACTAACACACTCTCTAGCCTTTTTTATATGAGACTACGTACATTTCAAGTCAACAATTTCATGAACCATTTGTTGATTACTTACTAATTTGTGCCCATAACTCGTTTTTAGTGCATGATTTCCGTCTTCTTTGAGATGTCTTTCTTTAGTTTTCAGCAATCGAAGCTGCTAAATCGTGTGAAAGGGAACGGGGTGTGTTTCTCTGATAGAAGATATCTCATAGGAAAAGATTAGCCAAGTGAAACCAAAGTTGAAATCCTTACATGTTGCCGGCACCAATAAATGTTCTACGGTCCAAGTCGTACCAAAATTTCAAACATTGCAATTCAAACAGGGGCGGCAGGTAGGGAAGGAGCATTAGTTGACCTTAGAGCTTCCTCAACCTATATATAAATACCTTCAACTTTGCATACAAAACGCCATCAACTACAAACACTTCGCTGAAATTTACAATAAGCAAGTTAGCAATGGCAAGTTTCTCTTCAAAGTTTTTTCTGGTGACCCTTCTCATCTTTGCCATTGTTCTCACTCCTACCTTACCATGTGACGCTGCTCGATTGGGCCATCGAGGTAAATCCAACCTCAATTTTCTTTTTGGCAAGGGCTAATTATGATTCCGTTTTAGCTTTTCTTGCACCAAAAACATTGACGCGGCTGTTTTCAAAAAAATTCCGTTGCTAAAGTCTAAAAACTCGTCGCTTAAAATGTCAGTTTTGGCAACAAAACCAATAGATGGCAGCATATTCATGCCTATTGACGTAGTGACCATGTTTAGGGTTTTGTTGCTAACTAGAGTGTGCGAAGGTGGTTGAGTTCGATATTATGTTTTCTCTTGCCCGTTTTATGCAGAATTGCTGCAGCGACCTCCCATATGTCCTGCTTGTGTATGCTGTGCACCCCCACCACCGGGCTCATGCTGCTCGTGTTGTGCTGGTCCTATTAGTACTTCATCTGACAGTGGTTCACCATAACAATGAGGGAGTTTTCATGGCCTAAAATCAAAATGTATGGTCAAAATAATGTAACCAAGTGATGGTAAAGTTTCAGTGTTTTTTGCTTTTCTTCTGCAAACTATACGTTGGATGATTGACTTTGTCATCTCCTGTTTGTATCCGTTCCCCATTCAATAAATCACTTTGTTTTATGTTTAGCTATTTTTAATATTTCAAACACACACACATTTGCTGTCGTGGAACATGCAATTAATACATGTACGGTGACAAAAGTGACTAGTTACTAATTTAGACGGTAGTTAATTTTTATCCTTCTTGAATTGAAAACCTTTTTTTCTTAAGCTGCCTCTTGTATTCCCAAGGTCTTGGCATTCTACGTGGTACAGATTTTTTTCTACTTTAAAATACTAATTTTTTGTTTTGAGAAAACTCAAGAGTATATATCATGATTTATTTTTGAGACCAAATATACATAGGGTAATCAAATTGTAAAAGACAGACAAGTTAGATGACATCCCCATCCAAGTGAGCAAGCAGCAAAACAACTAATTACAAGAACCAAAACACCACAAAGAAATCATCCAAGTGACAAGCCAATTCTAGGAAGGGCCCGCACAGTCTGTACATGATCAAACCATTCCTGTTGGAATCATTTAAAAGATCGGATAAAAAAAATCGCCAAAGCTGATGAGAGGGATAAATGACCTGCTTTCCTTTGGGTGACATGCACGGAGTGCAATCCCCTGCAGTTAGAAGTCAGTGTAAACAAAAAATTTGTAGAAGACGGACGCATCCTATTGCACTTCAAGAAATATGAGACGACGTACTTTTGAAGTCAACAATTTCATGAATCATTTGTTGATTACTTACTAATTTGTACCCATAACTCGTTTCTAGTGCATGATTTCCGTCTTCTTTAAGATGTCTTTCATTAGTTTTCAGCAATCGAAGCTGCTAAATCGTGTGAAAGGGAATGGGGTGTGTTTCTCTGATAGAAGATATCTCATAGGAAAAGATTAGCCAAGTGAAATCAGAGTTGAAATTCTTACATGTTGCCAGCACCAATAAATGTTCTACGGTCCAACTCGTACCAAAATTTCAAACAGGGGCGGCAGGTAGGAAAGGAGCATTAGTTGACCTTAGAGCTCCCTCAACCTATGTATAAATACCTTCAACTTTGCATACAAAACGCAATCAACTACAAACACTTCGCTGAAATTTACAATAAGCAAGTTAGCAATGGCAAATTTCTCTTCAAAGTTTTTTCTGGTGACCCTTCTCATCTTTGCAATTGTTCTCACTCCTACCTTACCATGTGACGCTGCTCGATTGGGCCATCGAGGTAAATCCTACCTCAATTTTCTTTTTTTTCTTTTTTGCAAGGGCTAATTATGATTCCATTTTAGCTATTCTTGCACAAAAAACTTTAACGCAGCTGTTTTTCAAGAAATTTTCGTTGCTAAAGTCTTAAAACTTGTCGCTTAAAACGTCATCTTTGGCAACAAAACCAATACATGGCAGCATATTCGTGCCTACTAGTGACCATGTTTAAGGTTTTGTTGCTAATTAGAGCATGCGAAGGTGGTTGAGTTCGATGTTATGTTTTCTCTTGCCTGTTTTATGTAGAATTGCTGCAGCGAAGTCCCATATGTCCACCACCAAGCGCGTAGGTCAGCTGGTAAGGGGTTGTCCTAGCTTAACCAGAGGTCTCGTGTTCGAGCCCTGGGAATGCAGCTGCGTTAAAACTTGGTAGGGAGAGCTTTTCCGCCCATGTGGTCCTGCCCGGCTCGAACCCGGATTAGTCGGCTCTCAATATAGTGTCTGGATACCAGGTGCTCTAACCAAAAAAAAGAAGTCCCATATGTCCTGCTTGTGTATGTTGTGCACCCCCACCACCGGGCTCATGCTGCCGGTGTTGTGCTGGTCCTATTAGTACTTCATCTGACAGTGGTTCACCATGACTATGACTATGAGGGAGTTTTCATGGCCTAAAATTAAAATTTATGGTCCAAATAATGTAACCGAGCGACGGTAAAGTTACAATGTTTTTTGCTTTTCTTCTGCAAACTATACGTTGGATGATGGACTTTCTCATCTCTTCTGTTTGTATCGTTCCCTATTAAATAAATCACTTTGTTTTATGTTTAGCTATTTTTAATATTTCAAACGCACACACATTTGCTGTCGTGGAACATGCAATACATGTACGGTGACAAAGTGATTCGTTACTAATTTAGACCGTAGTTAATTTTTATCTTTCTTGAATTGAAAACCTTTTTTCTTAAGGTGCCTCTTGTATTCCCAAGGTCTTGGTATTCTACATGGTACCAAAAAAATTCTACTTTAAAATACTAATTTTTGTTATGAGAAAAGTCAAGAATATATACCAGGATTTATTTTTAAGACCGAATATACATAAACTAATCAAATTGTAAACGACAGACAAGATGGATGACATCCTTGTCCAAGTGAGCAAGCAGCAAAACAACTAACTACAAGAACCAAAACACTACAAGGAAATCATCCAAACGACATGCCAATTCTAGGAAGGGGCCGCACAGTCTGTACATGATCAAACCATTCATATTGGACTCCTTTACAAGATCGGATAACAAAAATTGCCGAGGCTGATGAGAGGGATAAAGGACTTACTTTTCCTTAGGTGACATGCACGGAGTGCAATCCCCTGCAATTAGAAGTCAGTGTAAACAAAAAATCTGTAGAATACGGATGCATCCTATTGCACTACAAGAAAAACCACTTTTAGCGAACGATTTTTCCGTTGTTAAAAGTTCGCTTTCTGTTGAAAAAGACTTTTAACGACGGACTGTCTATCGCTAAAAGCCAGTTTAGAAATTAAATGGCCGTCAATTGGTGATCCGTCAGAAAAAATTTAATTTTTATCGACGGAATAAATTACTTTTAGTGACAAAATATTCCGTTGCTAAAGGTATTTTCTGTAGAAAGATATAAAATACTTTTAGCGACGGAATATTCCGTCACTACAAGTTTGTCAGTTATAATTGGTCCTTTTTAGTAATAAAAAGTTGTCCTAAAGGTCCTTCGCTAAAAATACGAGGCCTTTCATTAACAATTTTTCCACCGCTAAAAATCAACTTCTATTTGAATTACTTCTAGCGACGAAATTTTGTCACTAAAAGTAAACATAAGCTTTTTTAAAATTTTATAAATTTTCAAAAATCTAAAATGTTTCCTATAATTTAATTCACACGAACAATTCAATACATCTACATTTAACCATTATCAACCAATCCATCCACAATTTTAGTTAATCAATCCATCCATACAGCTCCCAATACAAATATATATACCCAATGTCACATAATCATTATTTTCCGAACTATGACAACAAATACATCGGACGTTAGGTTCATTGGACAAGAACGTTGAACACTTGAAAGGCATCTAGCTGGATGTTCTCGCTTGACTCCTAGAACCAAACAAACATCACTAACTTGAATGATAACTTGAGAGACAGAGCAAGACTCTGCAACTCAAACTAAGAAGTTGAAGCAATACAGGAAAAAGAATAACGAAAGCAACCTACAACAAGGATTGACTAACCAACCACAACTTCGCAAAGACCTCCTTGATAGAATAGCACACTTATCCTACGGGACAAGGTGATAATTTTACCCCTTCTATTTTCCCTACAAGAACTTATTGACTTCTTGCATGCCATCCTCTCTCAACAGGGGTTGCACTTTTCTAGCGACCTTCTTTACAAAACTGCATCTCCATTTTATATGACATTTTGATGTATAATATGTTTCACTTGTAAATGCTACTTGGCAGTGTATTTCTAGCTATATACGTTATGCATACAATGAGTTTTTCTGAGATTTCAACTGATATCCTATATTGTTATAGTTTCATGCAAGTTTTTGTATGACCATAATTAGTATTGCTGACTAGCAGGTGCTTTGACAAGAGTCTTTTTGTTTTAATGCAAGATATGCATTAGCCTCATCCAATGTGACTTTGTAAATAAAATCTAGAACATTTACCATCAAACCTAATATAGACATATGATCATATCAACAATCTTACGAGTAATTTAATGAACTCAAGAGAACCAATTTAATGGCAAGACCAACTTCCTTTGCCATGTATTAAGGGCAAAAGTCTTGGATATGCAAGGGAGTTGATCCCCATGAGAGAAGCTCAGATTGATAACCATTCATAGGTATTTTTGTGCCTCATCCATAATTTCATAGTATGCACATATGTGAGTAGAATTCAATGACAGCTATATTAAGAGGACCCATTACGTCCTCAAACCAAACAGAACATAATCATGGTTAATCATTGACATATCTTCATCTTTTGGTGACCTAGTTTGCAGATTCCAGTAGATGTGAACTGAATCTAGCCAAAAATAAGAACAAGAAAAATAAGAACATAAGACGGAAGCAAACAAATAAAATAGGAAGATAAAGTAACATAAAGTTTCACCTAATCTGGTATCTGCTAATTGGTGGTGGTGGTGGTGGATCAACTAGACATGGAAGTAACCTTTGGCATAATAACCAAATTGGTTGGGGGGTTGGGCCTGCGCATCAGCATGGTGGGGGAGCGATTTAGGGCTGCGGCAGCGGAGGGGTGGATGGGTGCCGCAGCAGCGACAACGACAGAGGGGTGGCGGCCGGTGAAGAGAAGAGGCAACCGAGTTCAGTGACAGCCAACAGTAAGTTAGAGAGAGAGTGTGCGTGTGTGTGTGAGAGAGAGAGAGAGAGAGAGAGAGAGAGAAAGAGATAGAGAGAGAGGTGAGGGTGAAAGGAGAAAAGTTGTGGTTGTTGGAAAGAGATAAAGACTAGGGCTTCTTATATGTAATAGATTTTTACCGACAGAAAGTCTGTCGCAAAAACCTTTTTAGGTATTCTGCCAAAACGAAAAATTGGGAAAACCAAAGAAAAATACTAAAAGCATATCTACCGATGGATAATTATGTGGCCAAATATCCGTCACTAATAACATTTAGCGACAGAGTGTCATTAAATATAAAAGAAAGAGGTGGTCTATTATGGGTAAATTGTCATAAAAACATTTTGAGTTTTTTCGGGATTGGAAGTTTCCAAAGTTTAAGGCAAAGAGTAAAAGTCATACAGGGAGTGCGTTGAGGGCAAGAAGTACATCTATCGGTTTAACCAATAGATGGAGCAACAAAAAAGTTATTCCCCTTAGCAAAGGATAAAAAGTGCAAATCCTCAAACCTAGAAAGCAATAATTGAAGGCTCAAATTTTGGAAAAAAAATGTCAGCAGGAAAAGTATGAAAAAGAACTCTCAAATTCCAATTATAAGTATTGGGGATAAACAAATAGGAAATAAGCCACGTAGTATTCTCATTAGTACGAAACGTCGTAGGACAGACTAAAGGCAGCCACCAATCCATCCATATCAAAATCAATCTCCCATCCCCTCTATGCTACTGTAAGCGTGCCCCTCTATGCCATTGTAAGCCTGCTTGAGAATGCGCTGACCTACTAGAATACTTCTCCATATGCATGAGCAAGTTTTCGGTTGATTTTGCTGAAGAAAATGATGCCTAGAAAAATATCTACCTTTAAGTACCCGAGCAACAAGACTTTGAGGAGTATACCAAAATTTTCAAGCCTGTTTGATTAAAAAATTTAAAGAGAAGTCCTGGAAACCCAAACCCCCTAACCTTTTAGTCCTGGAACCCAAACCCCCAAGCCTGAATAGATTTGTGAGATGCTTTCCCAAACCACCAGAAACAGACTAGAATTTGGTCGAATTGATTACAAACCGACACAAGAATTTAAAATACTAATTTGTGTGTCGTATTATGCAATGGATCAAGAATTTTCATCAAGAATAATGGAATAGAGGACATAAAGAACAAGAGGGATGGAAAAACCTCATCCTACCCTTTTGAACGTCAAAGCTTATAAAGCAACACCTCACATCACTTCAAAATAAGTCATCTTTTAACAGAGGCAGATTCAGGATGTTATATCTAGGGGGTCAAAATTGCATGTTAAACTTTAATTGCTAGTGATATAAAATAGATTTAAGACGACCACATTTGATGTAGGAAACTCTCCAATTACATGAGATGTACCCAAAAAAAGGGTTAATTACAAAAATGTCCCATGTGATTTACATGATTTTGCACTTTGCCCCTCGTGTTTATAACTTTTGCAATAATGTCCCTCGAGGTTAACAAAATCATTGCAAACTGCTCCAAAAATGAACGGCCATTCAAATTCAGCCGTTAAGAGCCCATGTGCTGTGCACACCCGGTTTTCGCATGGGTAGATCGGTCATTTTCGATCCCCATGTTCCCTCCAAAACCGACTGTCATTCATATTTCCCTCCAAAATCACTTTATGCTTCAGTATTTCTCCACGGGTTTCAAGAAAGGAGAGAGAGAAGCTTCAGGGGAGGAAAGAGATAGAGATTTTGAAGAACTCATCTCAAGGCTCGTGTATACTGTCAGTGCGGTCAGAGAGCCATGGTTAAGACTTCATGGACAGATATAAATCCGGGCTGAAGATTTTGGAGTTGCAGCAACCAGGTGAGTTCTGTATTTAACCCTTTTTTTTCTTCAATTTCGTGAGCTGAATGAACAATCTCCTTGTTCTCACAGGTTGGTAGGTGTGGATTTTTTGCTTGGCATGACCCTCTAATTACGATTAACATGTCAAAGAAGAGATTTTGGAAGATTGTTGCAATTAGTAGTTGGCTGTTGCTTTTATTCACTGTGATTGCATTATTGTCTGATTTTGACGACGGGACAGAGGCCGTGAACAATAATGAAGGCGAAGATGTGGGCAACAACTTGCAGAAATTGCTAGGGATGTACTGAATTACGGCTTTTGTAATGTCTTGAGCTATGGAATGTACTGAATTAGGGATTGCTCTAAAAAATCAACATCCCCAGCTTCCAAGCTGTGTACTCAAGCAATGTAATGAAGATAATTTCAATTTCAATGTTTTTGCATTTATGTTCCCTGTACTTTTAATGTTAATGGCAAAAGTGTCCCCTGTACTTTTCACATACCGAACAAAAATGTCTCGTGTGTATTGCAATTTTGTTCCCTGTCATTTACAATAATTGACAAAAGTGTCCCCTGAGGTTTACATTTTCAGGACAAATGTGTCCCCTATACATTGTTACATGTTGACAAACCTGTACCTAAATACTGAAATGGACTTGTCCTTAAACACTGCATTGTGTTGTATTCCAAATGCAATACAGCACAATGAAATTGCATCATCCCACTGGCAGATTCATCATATTTGCATCATCACAAGTGCTAAAATATCTCTTTCATGCAAGAATCACAACCAAATCTCAAGACAAGTAATCAAATTGCATTACATCCAACATACAGATTCACAACCAATGGTTTTGTCATCAATCTTCCAATTAAATTACATCCAACACAAAAATAATATCATCCTTCCCAATTCTAATTTCAGCCAACATCCAAAAACATGTACTAGGCTTCCAAAAACCAGCCACCTACCAATTTATCTACTACTCTCCAAAAACCATCCAACCTTCATATACTTTGAACAAAAACTAACAGGGAGTTCCCTACATTCACAAAACTAAGCTACACTGACATTCTATCACTTTTGCTTTCCCTTGCCCTTTGCACCAGCAGGTTCTTGTCCTTCACCTTGACTTCTTGCAGCTGTTCTTGATGTTGTGCTTATTTGTACTCATGTTGGATTTAGGCCTCCCTTATCTTTTGACTTTTCCTTCCTTTGGCTTGGACCTCCCTTGGCAGTCTTCTTTTTTCGTCTGCTCTGGCCACCTTGGCTTTGGCCACCTCTAACAGTTGTATCCTTCAAATTTGACAAACTCACATACCTCTTACCCCCTCTCATTATGAATAGAGTGTCTTGGGCTGATGTTGGTGGTGGCTCTACCATGCTTGGTATAGGCCATGATGGTCTTTGGGTTGATGTTACCTGTGGAGTTGGCATAAATCATGCTGGTATATGCTCTGTAACAGTTGAGCTTTGTGGAGCACCTTGGCTTGGTTGAGATACAGTTTGTTGCCTTCTAGGCTGCAAAAAGACATTTCAGTAAATACACATATTTATAAGAGTTAATTCAAATCACAAGCTCTAGCATTTACATACTGGTAACTTTTGCCTTCTTGGGGTTCTGCCCCCCCCCCCCCTCGGGTTGCCATATCCCCCTGTTGTGGGGCTCTGTCTTGCTCAGTTGCATTATCTCCCTGTTGTGAGGCTCTATCTTGCTCAGTTGGCATGTTTCCCTGTTAAAGAGGTTACAATACATTAATCTCAAACATAAATAGGCCAACTAAATAAAATCAATAATTGCTTACTAAGGAAGTATTATGTCTACTGCTCTGGTATTTCCTCCTATTGTGCCCAAGCTGATGGCATATGTTGCATCTAGTTGTTGTTCCTTTCCTTGACATCTTGCCAGTGCCTGTGTTATCATCAGCTTCATATTTGCCTCTTCTCCTCAGTTTCTTAGGTCTGCGACTTAGCCTTCTATAAGTGGAGGGTAGAATGAAGGGTAAATTACTTTTAGGCCACATACTTGGACCATTCATTGGGTTAATGATTAGTGTATAAGCCTTCTTGTATGTGTCCATATTGTATGTAGCCCTCATGGATAAAATTCTCTACTACCAGGTTCTTGTGCCAAATGCATGCAATGGCATGGGGATAGGGAATCTCATTCAAGTCCTACCTCCTACATGAACATGTGTACTGCTTGAGATCCACAGTGAACTGCTCCCCCCATGGACATGCTACCTGAAACCTCAACTCCCCTGACTGTGATGCCCCAGCATAAAACCTTCAATGTTTCAGTTATCCTCTATATTGCAGGACAAATCTCACCATTCCATTCCTCAGCTTGTTCCCTAGAAAACCTCATCCTTGCCATCAAGGTATTTCTTATTGTTTCAAGACAAGTAATGATCAATTTATCCCTTGCTTCCTTTATCATTGCATTGAAGCTCTCACAATAATTGTTCCAAAGAACATCACATTTAGCATTTGTACTAAAATGTGACCTAGACCACTCTGTAGGTGGCTTATCAACAAGCCAGGCCACTGCCTCCTTATCTATGTCAGCCATCTCTTGCATTTTGTGTTCCCATCTCACCACATTGGTTGCCTTGGCTGCAGCAAACAAAGCTCTCTCAAAGCAATCCCAGTAAACCCTGCTGCCTTGAAGTTTGCATGCAAGTGCATGACACAAAACATATGCTCAGTATGAGGATACAATGACTATATGCTCCCAACCAACCTTTTTTGTTTGTCAGACAAAAATGTCCAACTCAAATTGTCTTCTATCTCTTAGTCATCACCCAAAAGCTGTACATACCAACCCCAAGAGTCTCTGTTTTCAACCTCCACAATAGCATATGCCACTGGATACATTTGGTTATTGGGATCAATGTCCACTGCAGTCAAGAGCTGACCACCAGTGGGACCTTTCAGAAAGCACTCATCTAGCCCTATCAATCTCCTACACCCAGCTTTGAACCCTTCCTTCAATACACCAAGGCATATATAAATCCTTTGAAACCTGTACTCACTCTGTCCTATGCCTCCTGGTTCACATTGTAGATCCACAGTGGTGCCAGGATTACTTCTCCTAAGTTCATCAATGTAAGAGTTCAATTGCACAAACTGTTCCATTATATTGCCCTCAACCATCATTACTGCCTTCCTCTTGCTTCTATAAACTGTCCAAAGTGGCACATCTAGTTGGTGATCACTCATCAATGTATTTCTCAAAGTACCAACCTTCATATTAGGATTTAATCTGAAATATCTAATATATCTAGCAGCTAGCCAAGTACTGGTCACATGTTTATTCTTGTGCACCCTGGTACAGATGTGCTGGGTTACTGTAGTCTTCACAACCAAATCAACCTCATTATCTCCTTGCATCCTAGACACATACACCTGCCACTGACACCCTTCTGAAGCACACCTAGCCCTAACTCACCCTGATTCACTCTTGGGGAATACTTCTGGTTTTCCTTCCAAAATAGAATGTTACCTAACAACTTCCTTGAAAACCTTATTGTCTTTAAACACCATACCAACCTTAAACTCGGGGTTTCTCATGTCTGATTTAGGGTTAAATTCCCCAGTCAATGTTTTCCTCAGCATCTGATGGTGGATGTTCCTGCCACTCATCAGAGTCATAATCTTTCTCTTCAAAATTTGGCACTATTTGTCCCTAACCCTTTCTTCTACTACCCACTCCATGTTCTACTACATTCACGTCAACATTTTTCTCATACAATCTATCATCCTCATTGGTATCATAGTCACTATCAAACAAATCTGAGCAGTATGATTCATCATCAGAATCAATGTCAGAATCATTACTCCTTGGCCCCTCAGAAGCACCACCACTTGGCCCCTCATTAGCACCAGTAGCACTTCCCCTTTGCCCCTCAGAAGCACCATCATTTGGCCCCTCATTAGCACCACTAGCACTACCCCTTGACCCCTCAGAAACACCACCACTTGGCCCCTCATCAGCACTGCCCCTTGCTGCCCTAGTCGTTTGGTGTATGGTTCTCCTCCCCTCAGTGCCCATTCTTGCCCTACTGCTCTGGTTTATGTTTTCCTCCACCCCAGTGCCCACATTTACTGATGCTTGTGTACACCATCATTGCTTGAACCTTCTAGACTTAGCCTAAACCTTGAACCACCTCTCACCCCCTGTGTACTTGTGGTCCCCTATTTTCCTAAGCTCTAAACAGGCACAGTAGTCCCTGTAGCCACATTTCCTCCTACATTGCCTACATCATCAAGCTCTTCAATAACCACACTAGACCCCACAGTCTCTTTAAGCTCTAACTGAGTGGAAATTGATTCCATCATCTCATCCTTTGACAAACTTTCCAAATATATGTTTACTTGGCCCTGTGAATTTGTGCAGTCTTTCAATGCCAAAATGTATGAGTCTACAATCATCTGCACTAGTCCATTGTCAAGGCTTAACCCAGGCTTCTTATAGTAATAGTTCATAAATCCTATAGCTCCTATACTCTCTACCATGTTATCAATCTCAATCAAACTTAACATGTCAAGGTCACAGTAATCAAAGTAGTCTATTTTGCATGGGGTGTAAACCTTGCGTGGCATGTTCTTAAATTGACCCCCATAGCACAATTTTATGGTTAACAGAGATGAATGAGGATCTGAAAACACACAAACAAACCAAACATGCACAATCCCAAATTAACTACTGCATAAAACATAAACTAATAAAAGTTCAAACTTCAAAAAAATTATTCTATCAATAAACAACACACACGAACAAACAACAACACTTTAACAAACAAACATATTTAATTAGAATTGCGATTATTAAATGATTTGCACATGTGAGAGACATTAGTTAATTATATACTTAAAACTCAAACCCTAGTTTAATCAAACAGGGACAAAATATGGGTTTCAGTACCACTGACCGTAAATGGGCTGTGCGACGTCGCTTTCTTAGGGTTCTCAATCCATTTTCGCTCATCAATCTCCCACATGTAATCTTCTTCATCCCAAAAATTCAATTTGCAGGTGGTGATCGACCGTTCTTTATTTTCCCGCTTCTCTTTGTTTTTGCTGCTTCTCTCTGTTTCTCTATCCTCAATCGTGCAACGGTTGGGTTTTTTGATTTCGTGATAACCGAGGGAACATAGGGATCGGAAATGACAGATCTACCCATGCGAAAACTAGGTGTGCACAGCACGTGGGCTCTTAACGGCTGAATTTGAACGGCCGTTCATTTTTGGAGCTGTTTGCAATGGTTTTGTTAACCTCGAGGGACTTTATTGCAAAAGTTGTAAACACGAGGGGCAAAGTGCAAAAACATATAAACCACAAGGGAGGGTTTTGCAATTAATCCAAAAATAAAATTATTTGTCCATGCGTATTAGTCCTAGCATCATATCTATATTGAGGTTATATCGTTTGTGTGCATTTTTACATTACAGTCTTTGCACAATAGTTTAAAAACAACTAGACTAGATGCTACTCCCATATGGCATTTTTAATAAATCAGTTTTACATATAAAATATATGTTTAAGATTAAGTAGCGAGAAAAAGTATTAGTTGAACTTTGAGTTTGTCTATACAAAACATAAGAATAAACAGAATTTTCTTGTGAATTGGAACTAAAACTGCAAAATAGATGATATCGATAATTTCACTCATAACTTAAATTCTACCAAAGTCGAAATGATTTTTAGTGGCTGTTGGCACCGAAATTTTGACCAAAAAAATAATATCCATTATTGAAGTATATTGAGTTGATAAACAAGCCCAATAATTTGTTGGGAGCTTTTGCTAAAGGAAGCCCATATATTCGGCCTTTTCAAGTGGGTCCATGAGTTCTAAAGTTCATTAATATTGCAATTGGACTAGGATATTTGTGGTGAGAAGAAAGACTCTTAGAGATATTCAAGAAAACCAAAGGGTATTAATATATATTGAATGTGATAGAGCTCAAGAGTATCACATGTATTAGTATGTCATAATTACCCATGAAGTGGTGCAAGTCTTTGCAACAATTAAAGAAAAATCAAATAAGAAGAAAGAAAAGAGAGAAATGAGAGCACATCGCGGCAGTAACAAAAAAAAAAGATGGGAGGCATCAACAACAAAGGAAAAAAAACATATCGGCCGAAAGAACAGGAGAGAAAGAGAAAAAAAGAAAGAGAGAAAAAGGAGAGAAGAACAGGGGAAAAAAAGAAGGCTGAAGGTTACCGATTTCGTGTCAAAACTACGGAGATTGCTATGTGCGGATCTATACTCTTTGTTATACATCTTTTTTTCTTTTATGGTTTTTATTTTTCTTTATATTTTTTTATTGTTTTCCTTTGATCTTTCATTGTAACAGAAATTGGTTTATTAAATTTTCATTATATGGACCGCATCATACAATGATACAAAACATTTTGTACATAATTGCTACCCTTTTTTATTTGCATTTTTTTGTGTGTTTTTTTAATCAGAGGTTATTGTGAACGTAATTAATAATTGGCTTTTTTTTACCATATATTCAATTCGCTGAAAAGTCAATTATTAATTTTTTGGTACCAAGTCTCTATTTGTATTAATCACCAAAATTGATACATTTGAGTTCTTGTTGTCTTACACTTTTGCATTGTTCGTCCAAACTAAACATACTACATTGAGACAAACTTAAGACTCTATCATCTTTCCATGTTACTGCTATTACCATTGTCCATTCTTTTTACTTTACTTTACAAAAGATAAACGTCGTCACATACACGACGGAATTTAGTGGCATAAGCTTTTGCACTAATCAATAGCACGAAAAATGTTTCATTAAATTTTAGCACGCCCAGTGGGACGTGTTCCTCCTCCTTTCTTTAGAAACAAAGAAAAACAATTGAATAATAAAAGAACAGTCTCGACTTTCTCTTTTTCTTTTGTTTTTGCTTTTTTTCCGTGCCATCAACACCAACATGTTTGATGTTTCGATGCATCTTCCATTTAACAATGAGAAATAGAAATATAAAGGGAGCAATGGTACAGTGGTCCAAGTCAAGTGAACTAAAAATTGTTTACTTGATCGGCCATACTTGACTATAGATTTTGTTTTCCATATTTTTGTTCTTTATTTTTTTATCTTTGCCGTATATTCTTATTGATAAGATTGGCATCTTGGAAAAACAAAATAAAACAGAGGAAAAATAATGATACAATTGAAAAAAAAACAAGTACATTTTTCAAACACTAACTTGTATTTTTGAGTGATTGGCAGGAATGAAATCCCTATCGTAAAATTGAAATTCATGCTTGTGTGATTCAAAAGAAAGAAGAGATGACAGTTCAGGAAGTATTGCTAGCATGCAACACCATAACAACCGGCCTCAAGATGTTCAGGCCCGCAAGCTCATACCCTTTGGACAAAGGTCAAGGCCACAAGTCCTGAAGAGGTCAGGCCCTACGAAACAAAGGTTAAGGCCACAAGTCCCCAAGGGTCTATCGCCCACAAGCTCATATACCTTGAGGCAAAGGTTAAGGCCACAATTTCCCCAGGGGCAGGCCTTACGGAACAAAGGTTAAGGCCATAAGATCCTAGGTATCTATCGCCTACAAAACATTGGCCACTCACAAGTGCATAACCTTGGGATCAGATATAAGCTACGGCCACAACTCCTCAAGGGGCCAACTGTTACGGAACAAAGGTCAAGACCACAAATGTCTAAGGCCTTGCCGCCTTTGGACATAGGCTACAACCCCAGTTTCCTTAGGGGCCATCTCTTTCAGAATGTATGCTAAGGAGTTAACAACACATATGGTCCCTAAACTTTTGGTCATTCTCACCTATAGTCTCTGTAGTTTAAAATTGGTAACATTAGTCCCTATACTTTTTAACTTTACCCACTGAAGTCCTTTTTCACACGGCCATCAGTTTTCAGCCGTTTATGTGCCTTTTGGGGGGATATTTTCGTCTCTTCACCTCCTCGGTTTCCCTCCAACATTAAACCAGTCGCTTCCCCTCTTTTCTGCTCAAGTTCACCAACAAACACTTCCACACTCGGTTAATACACATCACCCCTTAGTCTTTAGAAGCTTTGTAACTTAATTCATCCCAATTTTATATAACATAGCTAGGAGAATGTGATACCCCGGAAAATATCGAAAATTAATTTAACCGTGAGTTTGATTAATTAATGGGTGCTAAATTAATGGGTGCTATTTTATTAAGTAGCATTATGTTGGTGACAATTAAGTGTTAAGGAGCTAAATAAGGAGGTTAGTGTGGCCATGGGGGTTGAAATGAAATTTTTGAAACTTAAGGGGCAAAAATGTAATTTTGGAAAATATGATGAACGAGATGCATATCTTTATTAAGTAGCATCCTTTTGATGATAATGAGGTCTTAGGGGGCTACATGGAGGGTTAGGGTGATTTTGGGGTCAAATTGTAATTTTTCAAAGTCGAGAAGTCAAAATGCAAATTTGGAAACTTGAGGGACTAAAGTGTAAATTGTTGAAAGTCGTAAAAGGTGTCAAAATTGGAGAGAAGTCAGCTGAAACGTGGCCACCTCCAGCTAGAGTCTCGGATGACTCATGATACCTAAAGATGAATGAAGGGGGTGTAGAGATGTCAAAAGGGTCGGGCCGCCTGCGGGTCAGCCCGGCCCGGCCCTAAATAGGCCCATGCTGGCCCGGCCCTAAACGTGAATAGTGCTGGCCCTAACCTGTAGGGCCTTGGGCCTGGGCTAAGGCCAGGCCTAATATTTTCTAAAATTGGGCCGGCCTGGCCCTAGGCCCATTTCTGGCCCTCTTTGCGGCCTTATTTTGGCCCAGCCCTATGGCCCTAAACCATTTTGAGTCATTTTTTTTTACTTTTCCCCTTCTTTCTCGCACATCATTATCTCTACACTTCATATTTTACTATTTTATTTTAACTTTTTGGACAAGCACATTTCTTTATATTTATTCATGTGAAAATATTATCTTTTTGCGAATAAAATTACTCTTTGTTGCTAATCACTATTCTCAAATAGAGTAAACGTAAAGCTCTAAGACACTTCATTAGTCACGAGAAAGATATGGAATGGTTTAGGGCCTATCAATTGTATTTATTTTGTGAATTAGTATTTTTGCAACACAAAAAAGAAAAAAAAAGGGCATGGGCCGGCCCTAGGCCCGGCCCTAAAGTTAGGGCCTAGGGCTTGGGCCTGGACAGGGCCTCCATTTCCAAGATTTGGGCCCGGCCCGATTTACAAGGCCCGAAGCCCTAAATGGCACGGCCCTTTTCTGGCCCGCTGGGCCCAGGATAGGCCGGCCCATTGACACCTCTAAGGGGGTGGATGAAATTGAAACAAAAAGAAAATGAAAAAAGGTGTTGGGGGAAAAATGCAAATACAAGAAAGTTATGAACATGAATAG
Organism: Escallonia rubra; assembly: GCA_033065855.1. NCBI lineage: Eukaryota > Viridiplantae > Streptophyta > Magnoliopsida > Escalloniales > Escalloniaceae > Escallonia > Escallonia rubra. The sequence continues at coordinate 55,442 of JAVXUO010001280.1, forward strand.
TGCATGAACAGTAACCCGCGAAGAACACAGCAAAAAGAGGAAGAAAAAGGGAGGAAAAAGAGAAGGAAAAAAGGGAAGAAAAATGAGGAAGAATGAGGAGAAGAAAAGGAAAAAGCAAGAACCGCAATATTCTTCAGGGTAATCCCTTAATCGTAAACCCTAATTGCGAAATTGTGGAGATTGGGATGAAATTTTGGTTGAACATATGTGACATAGATATGTATATATATGTTTCGGTTGTGTATATATAATCGGGGATGGGAAAAATTGATATGAGTTCTTATTGTAATTATGAATATGAGAACTTAGAATGGAGAAAGAAGAGAAAATGGTTATGGTTTCACATTCGGTGTGTGTTCAGTGTGTGTTTGGAGGATTTACAGTAGGTGTTCTTCGGGTTTGAGATGGGTTATGGATTTTGTGTGTTTAATTGTGTATGATGGTGTAAATTAAGTGGGTTTAGGGTATTAATGTGTAGATTGTAATGTAATTAAGAGATTAAAAGTGAATTAATGAGGAAATCCATGCGTGAGTGGGAGGAGTGTGCCCAGATATGAGGCTGATTGGAGGAGGAAGAAGATGTGTGCGTGCGTGAAGGTGAACTAGTGTGTGTTGATGTGAATAGTGACTGTTTTTGTCACTAAAGGTGGGAATTAAGTAATCAGTTTGGAATTCGAATTGTTTAAAATAGTTAGGGTCAGATTTAACCAAAGTGAAAAAAAGATACCCTAGTTATTTTTAGGAGACCTATATGGTGGAAAACTTTCAGATTTTTCCAAGGTCAGGAAGGGGGTGAACGGATGCAGGAAGTTTGGAACTTTACAGTGAAATTTAAAATATCAAACGATCGGGATTTTGCGCAAAAATTTTATGAGGACTCTATGATACTGATAAGTTCCGTTTCCCAATATTTCGGATCATTCTGAAGTCGTTAGCTATTTTTGGCCCAACGGGTTTTTAAGCGCTCGGTCCAGACACCGGTTTGGAATTTTTGGACAAAAAATTTGTAAAATACTTTTTAACTCAAGAATGAATTCAGGAGAGTTAAAATAGCGTTTTAAGAACTTTTGAAATTTTTCTGATGCCGGGAACCCTCAGGGTGCATTTTGGTAATTTGCCACCCCGAGAGGGGTATTTTGATAATTTTCCCGATAAAGTTTTTCAAAGGAATTTTTAGTCCGGAAAGAGTTTTAAAACACCTAAAAGGTTGTTTTGAAGCTGATTTGAGGCGTTGGGGTGATAGTGAACCCCCGGGGGCATTTTAGTAATTTGCCGCTCAGCGGGGGGTATTTTGGTAATTTTTCCTGTAAAATTTTCCGAAAGACTTTTAGTTGTGGAAGGGGTGTAAGACACCCAAAAATTTGTTTAAAAGTTGTTTTGAGATGTTTGCTGGGGCGATGGCTGCCAAGGGTATTTTGCATGAGTTGGGGGTGTTTTGGTAATTTTCCTCTTTAAAATTTTCTGAGGGACTATTTAGTATATAATTGATGTAGTACATCTAAAAAGTAGTTTTAAAGCAGTTTTGAGGTGTTGGTGGTGTAGCGGCCATCAGGGGGTATTTTGGTAAATTACCACGTTGGCGTCATTGTGACCGGTATACGAATATTTGAATTGTGTTGTTGAGGACGTAGGGTAGAATAAATTCCCTTAGTCCGCCCTGTTGATAGAATTTAGTGAGGATGATGGGTGTCCCAGTATGCTATGTTATGATTCGATTCGATTAGCATACTTGAAGTTGATGATGGTGTGGTGTAGGGGTTATCGTGTGGTTGTTGTGAGATGCCGACAGTTATTGATAGCCGATATCTCTTCTCTTTGAGAACACTATTGAGACTTGTGGCAAACTTTTCCCCAGTCCGCCCTGTCGTTGATGATGATGTTTTTGAGGTTGTTGCGTGTTGTTGTGAGATGTCGGCACTTATTGGTAGTCGACATTCCTCTTATGTAGGAACAATGTTGAGGGCTTGCGGAAATCTTCTCCGAAGTCCGCCCTGTTGATGATGTTACATTGAACTCTTGTTGTTAGGTCTGAACACCGATTGATCTTTTGATCCGGTATTCCTTGTTGAGCTATGTTGTTGAGGACATAAGGTGAAATAAATTTTTCCTTAGTCCGCCCCGTTGAAGAAGTCCTGTTGCTTCGTTGTAAGGTGTTTAGGGAAAGCACTCTAGATGAGTACCCTTCTTGTTGACAATGTCTCTTCTGTTTACTTAAGACTGAGATGAACATCCCGTAAAATGGGACATCAATATGAGGAGGATGGCCTATGAATTATAATCACTGGCCAAAGAGGATGAATGTCGCTCGAGCAGAGTCTGTCGTGTCTGGTCGAGTCATCTCCGTTGTGTCCACGTGCATTGCATTTGATTTTATTTTGATGTTGATGATTTTAATGATTTGTATTTCAATGATGTTTATCTTTACGACCTTGGATTTTGGGATCACTTGCATAGTCAGTCTTGTCTATGAGGAGGTGGCAGTAATGCTGTTCTGTTGGGCCTTAAAGCCGCTCAGTCTAACGAAAGAAAAAATATCGTTTTACAAATTATGTTGATGCTGAAATTTATTGACTACTCTTGATTCATTGCTATCGTTGAGATGATTATTATTTCTCCGAGTCTTTTGAATCATTGCACGATACTCCTCGTGTTGTCTTCACTAGGCGATTTGCGCTCATTCCTTATGTTTTATTGTGCAGGCAATAAGGATGATCAAGGAGAACCTTCTAGAAAGGAAAAATAAATAAGTTAGAAAAGTTGAGTAAGGGGATCAATTGTGTGAGGAAAGACCAGCTAGGAATGGTGGGATAAAGATTGAGTTGCGAGTTAGGTTGTTAAGAGTCCTACGACTACAGTCATATATTAGGTTGTAAACATTCATGTTGTTTAAAGACCTAAAAGTCTCCCGCTACAGTATGATGTATGTTTGTAAGAAACATTTTTGTAAGGACGCATTTTGGAGCATCTATTAATGATGTATGAGTATGAGGATATAGTTGCTCTGTATTCAGCACATGATTTTGAATATGATTATGGTTGATAACTCAGCCCGGTGATGTCACCTGGGTTGAGGGTGTCGCAGAGAAGACATAAAAGAAATTTATTAAAAACTCCCAAACTTTAGTCATTTTTCTGTAGTTCACCCAAAAACTTTTTAATATTACAAAAGGACCCCGAAACTTATTTGATCCAAGTCACAATATGAGTTGCTCGACAAAAATAAATCTAGAATGTTATATTGTACGCCAACCACAGCATACCGAAGTTGTGATTAACTGTGATAACTGTTTGATGAGCCTCTTTTTTTTCATGCCTCAATTGAGAACTTTTTGTGGAAGTGCATTATATATATGTAATCAAGCAAATGTGAGTTTTGCGGGTATAACGCCCCAAAAAATCCAAAGTGTTAGCCACTCATTTGATATGTTACACTAAGATAAAATATCCTCATAACCCAAACTGGACAACCATCATTAAAACAATTAACCGTCATAAATGAAATAAGAAATATAAGTCTTAAAAATTTTAAATAATACTATTGACCCACGCAGGGTTCTAATGGGCAATACGGTAACTTAAATTCACTAACTCACTTGCCTCTAGTCCATTTTTGAGTAATCTAACGCTGGTTATTATCTACAGAAAGTCAAAAAAAAATGAGCTTTTGAGATCCCACTGAGGTCGTTCAAGGATTTAAAAAAAAACAAAGCAATTTAAACGATCTTTTTTTTTCATATACATTTAAATGATAATTTTTAAAGGGTTATCAAATAAAATCCCAACATTTTGATATAGACATAGGGAAGAGTATCAACTCAATCCCTCAATATCAAAAAATATTTCAAATACAATAAAGCAGAACATAAAACATTGAGCATGACTAGTACATATAAGAAAAGTCACTCGGCAATGCTCAGATACACTCTACATATGCATATGTATACTAACACTTAGGTACTAATTTCAACCTAAACCAAAGAGACCATCCTTATAACACCAAAATACACACCATTCTTATAACTCTTCAAATTTACTAACTCATGTCAATATTAAACTTCGAAGAAGTAAAAGTTGGATGGAGTGACGATGCCCCCATTAACTTTTGCTACCTCATGGATTTAGATCTGTAACTAAATCGTTGACCTTTTACTTGGGTAAAATACCTTATTTCCCTTGTGTTATTATACAGAGGAAAAAGTTTGATACTCTGCTCGGTCAGAGTGTTTGGCCATCATTCTGCTCAGGCATAATATTTGGCTAAGTTTGGCACTCTGCTCGGGCAGAGTGTTCGCCCATCATTCTGCTCGGGCAGAATGTTTTGGCTAAGTTTGATACTCTACTTAGGCAGAGTATTCGCTCAGCATTCTGCTCGGGCAGATACATTGACCGTTTATGCAACATTATAAAATTGCTCAGAAAAATAATTTTATTGCTCGGGCAAAAATAAAGTTTACACTGGATCATCTAACAACCTATTTATTCAAAAAATCTGACAAGGTCTAAGCCCTTTATCCCCCCAAAAAAAGAAGTGTCTTGACTCAGGGCAAGATGCTACTAATAATACTTTCGCAAGTTCTCAGCATTCCAAGTACAAGGGACTGGATCTCCAGAAAGTGTTCCTAGTGCATAGGCACTTGGCTTGAGTACCTTTATAACACGATAAGTCCCTTCCCAATTTAGAGATAACTTTTATGTCGCTGCCTTAGGATCAAATACTTCAAATTTGCGAAGAACCAAATCTTCCACTTGAAATGCTTGGATCGAACCCTTTGATTGTAATAGCACGCGACTCATTGTTTTATGACAACGGATCTTTCATGGGCTTGAGTTCAAACTTCTTCTACCAGATCAAGATTTCCTCGGAGTCCAACTTCATTGAAGTGTAAAGCTCGTATTGTTGGAACTCCTACCTCAACAGGTAACATTGTTTCTCCTGTGACCGAATGCAGAGTCGTTCGATAAGCCCACAACACCTTTGGGAGTTCATCAACCCATCCCCCCTTGGCCTAATCCAATTTCTTTTTTAATCCTTGTAAGATGATTCGATTCATGTTCTCGGTTTGACTATTAGATTGTGGATGAGCGACATAAGTAAAGCGTAAATCGATCGAAAGATTTGTGCAGAAGGTTCAGAAGTTACTGTTGTCGAACTATTTCTCATTGTCAACAACGAGAGCCTTGGGTGCTCCAAAACGGCAGACGACATTCTTCCAAAAGAAATCTTCACATTTGGCCAAAGTAACACTACAAGGAATAAGGCTTTTCTTGGAAAATCCGTCGCTAAAACTTTTAGCGACAGAACTACCTTCGCTAAAAGTCCCTCGTATAAAAGCCCGTAGCTAAAAGTTTTGCGACGGAATTTTAAAAACCGTCGTCTAATATTGAACTTTTTGCGACGGAATTTCCGTCGCTAACTTTATTTTACGTATTTTAATTTATTTTCTTTTTTGTGAAATTAGCGACGGAATATTCCGTCGTTAAATGAGATTTTTAACGATGGAATATTCCGTCGTTAAAAATCTTAGAATTAAGTACACTTTTAGCGACAGAATTAATGCGTCACTAAAAGTCAATTTTTTTTTATTTTTCTAATGCCCTAAACCTGTAATAAGAAAATTCAATCCTCAACAACAACGCACAATCCCCAAGACACAAACAATTATATATAATCAACTTTAAAAAATATTTATCATAAAAATAACCCGTAATGTACAAGCGCGGGAACTGGATACAGCTGGTTAAGGGAGGGGAGAAGATCTAGTACAAGTCGGGCGGGGGGGACAAGCTGGGACCGAACCGGGGGGACAAACTGGGACCGAGCACGAGAAGGGGCTCATCAGGGGTTGCCGAGTCCTGGATCTAGATCCTGCTGATCCGAGGCAGGCTCGGCATGTCCAGCAGGGGTGCCCTGCTGATCCTACTCCTTGATCATCCTCAAAACCATCGTAGTAATGCGTTGGATCTCCTCCTCGGCCAACGGACGCGAAGGAGCCAGTGTCTGTGGAAGGGCAACGGGGGGTGGGGACGATCCTATCACGGCACGTGCAGTCATGCTAGGCAGGCTGCGTATGCGGCCTTTTGGCCTATTGATGACCTCCGGTGTATCCAGCCATCGCTTCAACGCCCTAATACTCGCACCTGTACTAGTGAACGCTGATGGCTGTCCGGACTGCTGCTCGGACCCCCTAAGTTGCTCATACGAGGCCTGCAAGAACAGTGATTTAAAGATATGTTAGTGCATTAATTAACGCAACAAACATTGAATAGAAAGACAAAAAATTAACAACTTAAACAAATTGACTTACATCAATCCGCAGGGTAATATCTAAAATATAGTCGCCCGCCCGGTGCGCCTCGTCCTTGTCCTTCTTCCTCACGTGTGTCTGACAATACGTCAGAGCTACGACCTCATCCTCCTCCAGATCTGGGTGCCCGACCGTATTCATGTTTCGGACGATGTCGTGTGCCACCGACCCCCCCCCCCATGTGTGTCGGATCTCTGTTCTGTCTATTCTCAGCCCCGCTCTTACTCTTGGCGTCCCAGTCTGGATCCATAACCCACCGATCTATCATCTTCCCCCATAAAGTCGGAGATATCCAATGTGGAGGATATCTCTTCATCTCCGTCCTCGGGCAGCATCTTCTTCGCCCGGTCCCGTGCGTCGTGGAGCCATACGAGGTAATTCTTACCGATGTAAGCAAAGAAGGCCTACCGCCTCAGCGCCTGCTGATCAGGCGAGTCAAATATGAACCCCTCCAGCAAGGCATCCAATAACACAAATTAATTTAAATACTAAATTCTAATTAAACAAATACTATCGCAGAAAAAAATACTTCAATGTACCAGCCACTCCTCCCATAGGGACTCCCTCGTAGCAGCATCACAGTCCTTCCAATACATGCGTGACTTAAAGAATTGGCCCTTCACAAGAACGGCGATCTTCGTCTGATTCTCCAGGATTCTGCCAAAGAAGTAAAATAAATAAATTAATACAGTTCAAATATAAATTAACACCCAAAAATTTTAAATATAAGGCATGATGTATTTTTTTTTACTTACTGGCCCTCCTGGGAGAGCGTAACTCTTTGTTTATGCTGGAAGTGGATGCGTACGCCGCGTGTCGGGCCATGGCCTCGTCGAGATCCTACAAAACACAGACATTAATACAGTTCAAATATACTTCAAATATAAGGCTAGCAAAAATTGACTAAACACCGTTATAAACTATACCTGGGGTAGAACCCATAAAAGAAGGAGAATCAATGCGCGTGTGGGAGGAATCTGCGTCAGGCTGGGACAACGGCTAGGGCTGGGGCCCTGTCTGTTGTACGCGAGCACTCTGTGCCTCGTCATTAGTGGGCAATGACGAGGTGGGACCCACCGGGATGAAGTAGCTCGGCGTCCACCCCGACCACGAATAGCCCGTATCCTATCCATATCTGACTTCGTATAGATAAATTGCAAATACATTAACACATTAAAAACAATAATTTGGTAGAAATCATCATCGGCACTATATATATGAACGGAGGTGCAAAAACACATCAATATGAACCAAGTTCTAAAATGTTACTACATTTTTTCCGTGATGTTGCAACATTAGAACCCAATCATTTTCAGTTTGGGAATCATCATTGTTAACTCTACGGTTATTTAACCTAGGATTATATTTGATTTTGATGATAACTAGCATTGATGATTATGCTGTCTAAACATGCATTGAGTTGATGAAGCATTAGGAACAATCTCATACTCATGCAAACGAATTATTAGACGAGCAACACGGTCAAAGACTCTCAACGGAACGCATCAAAGAGGGAATTCGTCGATTGAAGTTTTCATGCTTTTATTTCCGTCTTTGTAAACTAGACATAGAGAGATGATCGTTACGATGACTTTATACCTAGAACTTGCCCATAGGTTTCCCTTGCATGCATAAAAGTTTTTCATGCTTTAAAAACAAGGAAACTGCATTTTCAGGAATGCAGTCGACTGCAAGTTGGGTAGTGAGGTATTACCGTCGACTGCATTGGAATGCGGTCGACTGCAATACTTCCAGTAGCCTATTACAGTCGACTACAATGGATTACAGTCGACTGCAAGTTGGAAATTTGAATTTCCAACGGCTACTTTTGGGTTACAGTCGACTGCAATGGTGCATTGCAGTCGACTGCATTTACCGTTTGGCGCATTTAATGCCCTACCTAACTCCAAACGGTCATATTTATTCCCACCTCTATAAATACTCATTTTTGGAATTGGTTTGATTCATCATGATTTCATAACTGTTTTAACTCATCAATCAACAGCCTTAAATACACATCTATGTCTTTGTCGGGACTCTTCGGCCCCAGAAAAAGCAACAACAAGAACATTTACGGCTACTTCATGCACATGTCTGGTGGAAGGTTGCACGGGACAATAATAACAGGCCATGTGGAGTAAGGCGTGGTAGACTGACCGAAAAGGTTGAACCCATCGGTTACGAGACCAAGTCTAACATTTCGAACCTCCTGAGCAAGGACTGGATGTTTGCAGTCAAACTCTTTCCACGCCTCTCCATCAGCTGCGTGTGTCAGCACATCGGCATCGTTGCTACTAGTCTCACGATGAGCCCTCATATGTTCAACCGTATTGGAGGAGTGATACATTCTCTAAAGCCGTGGTGTGACCGGAAAATATCACAATATCTCCCATGCAATGTTTTTCTTCTTCCCTTTGTCCGATTTGTACCTCGAATGATCACATATTGGACACCGTGACAACTCCTTATCTCTTTCCAGAACAATACACAATCGTTATTGCACGCATCTATCCGCTCATAGCTCAACCCAAGTTTCCTCATCATCTTCTTCGCGTCACAGTACGACGGCGGTAGCCTTTCACTTTTGGGTATAATTTCTTTGATTAAGGTAACAAACTCGTTAAAACCTTTCTCACTCAGCCCGTGGTGTGATTTAAACTGTAATAACCTACTAACCGCAGACAGCTGTGTGTGTTTCGGAGCTCCATCCCACAGCGGCTCTTCCGCAGCTCTCAACAACTCATAAAACTGATAACCCCCTCGTTCGGTGGTTGGGGACTGTCGTCACCACTGTCATTACCCCAGTCAACATTAGCATGCCCAGCATCCATAATCATATCTCGGTAATCATACCGTGCCTCCTTCCTAACTTCAGTTTGACTAGCCGGGTTGGATGATAATACTATCGTTTTCACGTGTTGCGTCCACCTTGTGTATCCACCCATAAAATCGTACCGACGAAGATTCCATTTTACTTCAATTCTTTTTCTCCAATACAACAACTCACATCTACCACACGGACACCTTATCTTATCAAAGTCAACATGTGCAGGATGCGCGTAAGCGAAGTCAAGAAATTTGTCAACGCGATCCTCAAAATCGTCAGCATTCTTCCTTTTCATCCAACTTCGATCGACCGACATGATGACTGAGATAACGTACTGTATACCACCTTCAATTATGACCGATCATTAGGCAGGGTCGATGTAAATATGAATGCATGAATGTGACAACATGTCTATATATTTCCCCTCCATTCTCTAATAGGTAGTGGTCCTATCCCATTCAGAAAATCACATGTTTATAAAACAGTGAAAAACTCATGCTTAGTCCTATGTCTGTGGAAAATTCAGCAGCACCTCCCCGCATTTCTCCAAGTACACGACATCGATAGGTGTTCTAATATTCATCTAGGGCCTTGCAAGGTTTGACGGATGTTAGAACACCAGATCTGTATGCACCCGAAAAAACACATGAGAACGTGTACCAAATATCCACGACAAAGAACACAGAGCATAAGTTGAAACACTGTTTTATAAACACGTAGCTTTTCCAAATTGTTCAAACTGGACATCCAAAGGCTCATTACAAAGCATTACTTTGTAATGAGTACCTTTGAACGGGAACTAAGGGTTTTTATGCATGCATGCGTTCAGAAATTAATAACATATGCAAGAATATTTCTGAAATATCAAAACTGAAGAAAGATCGTTGCATACGTCACTAATTCCAAATCAATTAGAATTTGTTGGCAACGAGTTGAACCATCTCGTTGCCAATGGACTTCACAAAACAACAACTAATATAAAGAATGCAGGGTTTATAAACAACGAGTAATTGAACCATCTCTAGGCAATATGGACTAATTATGGGATGTACAAGGGCTAATTAAGGCTAAGTGGGTTATTAGGGTTAATTACGAGTGTCAGTGTTTAGGGTTTAGCATTATGGGTTTAATTAATCTCATTAGGATTTATTAAAAAATGTTAGGGCTAATTAGTGTTAATGAGGAGTACCTTGGGCTAATTATAGCTAATTAGGGTTGATTAGGACTAATTAGGGTTATTTATAGCTAATTAAGGTTTAATTGTGCCGAGTAGTGTTGATTAGTCCTAATTAGGCTTAATTGGGTTATGTTAGTGCTAATTAGTGTTAATGAGGAGTACCTTCGACTAATTATAGCTAATTAGGACTAATTACGTTTATTAAGAGCTAATTAGGGTTTAATTGTGCCGAGTAGTGTTGATTAGTCCTAATTAGGTTATGTTAGTGCTAATTAGTGTTAATGAGGAGTACCTTGGGCTAATTATAGCTAATTAGGTCTAATTAGGGTTATTTAGAGCTAATTAGGGTTTACTTGTGCCGAGTAGTGTTGATTAGTCCTAATTAGGGCTAATTAGGCTTAATTGGGTTATGTTAGTCTTAATTATGACTAATTAGGCTAACTATAATCAATATGCGCGTAATTGGGTTCATTTGTCGCTAATCAGAGTTTAGTTAGGTTTTAGGGTTTAGGGTTTATTTAATCTAATCACGGGTTACTAAGATATGAGTATTTAGGGGTAATTAGGGTTTAATTTGGGCTGATTAGTGTTAATTAAGGCTAATTTGGGGTAATTACAGCTAATTTAATTTTCATTGGGTTCTTAGGGTTAATTAAAACTAATTAGGCTAGTCAGAGCTAATTAGGGTTAATTGGGTTCCTTAGGGTTAATCGAAACTAATTAGGGCTAATTATAGCCAGTCCTGGAGCCACGATGAGATTCCAGGGGGCGCTTAAAATGTCGCGCTAATCTAATTAACCTAAATTCAATGCACAGACAACAATCTCAATTTCGACACCTTATATAGGGATTCGGTATGGTGCCTGATACGTGTCCGACACCTCCGGACACATCGGCATACATTGATTTATTTTTTAAATGCCGGACACCGTCGATCGGACGCGGTGTCCGTGTTCGTGCTAACTAACAGGTATGTCAATCCAATTGGGTTCCATCCTCCGTCAACAATCTCAATTCTCAAATGCTCAAAGTAATAAAAATAAAAAAAAAATCACACATTCAATCCAATTAGGTTCCATCCTCCGTCAACAATCTCAATTCTCAATTCTCAAATGCTCAATGCAATAAAAATTAATAAAAATCATACATTCAATCCAATTGGGTCATATCCTCTGTCAACAATCTCAATTCTCAAATGTTAAATGCACAGTCAACAATCTCAATTCTCAAATGTTCAATGCAGAGTTAACTTAATATAGAGAAGTCTAACAATTAGAACTAAATCACAGATATCTCAGATAGCTATTGCATTACTGCAAAATGGGAAATGTAATCTAAAAGAATGCATAGTTCAAATTCTACCCTTTCCCTTTTCTGTAGCTTACATGGTGGGGGACCACATGAGGACTGACTCTAAAGGAAACCCTAACTTTTTATATCAAATAGCATGCATGGCAAGAATGTAGTGCAAAATACCCTAAAATATGGTTGTTGAGAGGGAGGGGGGCTCACTAGGAAAAAGAAGGAAAAAAAAACCAAATCTACACTCACTAATCCATCTCTAACCCAAGACAGCCCGACAAACCGTGCTGGCAAACCAACAAATACCGACAGGTGTATCCAGCTTCACTCGAAGCCACCATAACAAATCGCAAGAAGCCAGAGCTATCAGGACCCGACAGCTTTGCCATTACAATATAAAAATTGTTAAATAAAGTAAACTCTTAATTAACAGTTTTGTTTATTTTACATGTGATTACTATAAGTATTTAATTGAGAAGAGTTACTGCCTAATATTTTTTATTAACATGTAATGAGTATCTATTATTATCAATGTAGTTGAAATTATATGTAAATCAAATGTAATTAACATGTTGTTAGTATCTAAGAATATCAATTTAGTTAATCATGCCTAATAATTGTTAATTACCTTGTGTTTATTAAATAAAATTGACAATTAAGTTCGAATTACATTTAATTACATGTAATTAAGTTGTAATTATTATCTAAAATAGCCAATTAATTTTTCATCATGCCTAATTACATGTAAGTAGTATCTAATATTGTCAATTAGGTTGAAATTAATGCATAGTAACTTTTAATCAAGTTGTAGTAATTACTATCTAAGATGAGCTACCCCAATCGATGTGAGTGGTAGTGCCTATTCAAACCCTTCCCGGATCTAGAGCTCAACTTAACTTTGTGTTCACTAGTTTGCTCCAAGGTGGACTGATCAAATTCACTAATAGAATCTGCAAACTATCCCTTTTATCTCTTCTGATATTCATCGTGCTGATATGACATCGTCATAGCCCTTAAAATTGTACTGATTAACCTGCTACAAAATATTTTTTGTTGAGGCTGTCGTGGCCGAGGCCGAATACTAGGAAGTTGCACGGGGACTTCTTTTCGAGGACACGCAGCGTTACCGAGATCTCTTTGAAGGTTTGCTGAGGGGTGATGTTGGAGGTGACGTAGTGGACTAGGGCTTGGGAAAGTGAAGGGGGAATTTTGTCGCATGCTTGGGTGCTCAAAGGTATAGGAGGGCATGTTTTTGTTGGTGTTGTTTTTGCTGAGCGGACTGATGATAGGTTCTGATGGGTCGATGATTTTAGTATAAAAAACACAAGGAAAAGAAGGAAGAAGCCGATGAGAATGAGCTTCAGGCCGACGGGGTATTGGCTTTTGGCTCTCATTTTTCGTTTTGGGGAGGTTTTGGGGAGATGCAGAAAGGGCTTGGGGATGAGTCTAAAAGTGGAGATGGAGTTGAAGAGGGAGATGGGGGAAGCAGATAAATGCCGGGATTTTGATAATATATATGTACATGTATAAAATCTAATTATTATGATACATAACGAGCTTATATACATATAAATAAATAGAATTCCCCAATAATGGGATTCAGTGTGTGTGTGTGTGTGTGTGTGTGTGTGTGTGTGTGTGTGTAATTATGTTTCCGATCGACTAAACAAATAAATGTATGGGGATCCTAAAAATAGAATGACTCCAATGGTATCGGATTAGGTGAGCCCTTGCTTTACTTGAGAAAATTAATGTCTTACTCAAGAAAATTGACAAACTCTTCCCTTAGAAGCCATGATTCATCGATGATAACGGGAAACTTCAAAGTGAAGCTATCCAACTGGTAGTAAGTGAAGTTCTTTACTTTGAAGGTATCGGTTAACATTATAGCATATATCGGGCTCACAAAGTATGTGACTATAGCTAACGTGAACTACCCCATCTCACTAAAGGAGTTTCAAGAGACATAAACCCGGTCAATCATGATTCAACAATTATTGCATGAGTCATGAAGGTGGGGGCGTGTGGTAGGTTCTGCATTCGGTCTGTGATATTGAAGGATCTCCTAAACCTTTTATTATTTAAAATTCTTCAACTATATATAAAAAAAAAGCGCATTTAATCAATTGAAATGCCAATTTGTCACCATCTTGCTAAGATGTATCTCCATAACCAATTTCAATATTCTCTAGGCCTAGTGCTAGCAGTAGATTCCACACTCTTAAGGGATAAAAACTTCAATGTAACAGTGAGGGCTCATTATTGCTAAAATATGTTATCTCTAGCGGCTAATAGAGCTGCTATATGCGTCCAGTGATGTACTGTACTTTAAGTTCTCATTATATGCCTGGCCTTTCGAGTTAATGGTGAGTTCATGAAATTTCACTTATGCAATCTTTTTGTTTTTGTCATCTAATAAATCAAGGCTGAAAATGGACCATCTGAACTTAGAAAGCAAATCTATATTGATAGGTTTTGCAAAAGCCGATTGCAAAAGAAAACACCAAGCCGGTGGAATTCAAACTCCACATTCAGCAAAGAGCTGTCAAACGTGCCATTTTAAACTACTCGGTGAGTCTCTTTCCGGTAATGGAACGTGCTATAGAAACGTTCCATCTTTCTTCAGGCTAGGTTTATCCAGATAAATTGGTTAACATATAGGTGGCAACCAAGCTATATCTTATGGAGTGGCAAAAGAAACAAGTAGAGAAGTTGCAGAAGGTACTTAACATCTTAAAACTTCAGATTTTGTACAAGTTAGCACAAGTTAATAGGATGACACTGAACGTCTACAAATTTTTGTACAAGTTAGCACAAGTTCCAGAAGGTGCTTAACATCTTAAAACGTTCCATTCGGTCTATGAGATACACCTTTTATACTCCGCCTGCCACTGGTTTTATCCTCTAAATAATTTCTAAAACCATTACGTAAAAATGAAAAATATGCTCTTAACTTGACTGGGAGACCACTGAATGGAAGACCTAATTGAACAACTTTAACTAAAGTCCTCAATCAAATTAAGGCGCCACTGAATGGAAGAGCTAATTGAACAACTTTAACTAATCATTAATTTAGTGGACTTACACCTTGTAATAAAGAAGACATGTAATAGACGGCGGCGTTGGTGGCGCGCGACGGTAGAGCGCTTTTCACGCGGAGGTAGTGGAGGGGCCACCGTGGAGGGGGATCACCAGAGGTCACCATGTAGGGGGAGTGCGGAGGTGGGTCACTGTGTAAGTGGAGTACAGAGCTGAGAACGGCGGTGCAGCGGTGGGGTGATTTTCAGAGAGAGAAACGGGGAGGGAGAAAGAAGCAGATCTGGTGTTTTAATCGAGGACTTTAAGCGACGGAATAAACCCGTCGCTAAAAGTCCGTCGCTGAATTATGGCCTTCACCGACGAAAGTTTTAGCGACGGCAACATTCTGTCGCTTAAACAATTTAATAAAACCCTACAAGAAATTAATATCATAAAAAAACTTTTAGCGACGGTAATTCCGTCGCTAAAAGACCGCCGCAAAACAATTTGTCGGCAAAAATATTTGCCGATGGTACGTTTCGTCGGTAATATAAATCAACGACGGATGTTTTACCGACGGTGTGTTCTGTCGGTAAAAGTATATTTACCGAAAGAATCTCTTCCGTCGGTAAAAACCCGTCGCTAAAAGCATATTTTCTTGTAGTGTAATGGTTGCTAGAGCTTCTGCCTCGGTCCATTTTTTGAAGTAGTCTATCGCCACGATCACAAACCGTCATTGACCAGATGCCAATGGAAACGGGCCCAGTAGATCCATTCCCCATATGTCAAAAGGAATCGGAGAAACAACTAAAGTTAGGGGAGCGACTGGTATATGTGGTGCTGGAGTAAACTTCTGACACTTTTCACACCTTCGTGTGAATTTGATGGCGTCCTTCTGCTTCGCAGGCCAATAGTATCCTTGCCTTGAGATCTTCTGAGCCAAAGTCCTTCCTTCTAGATGTTGACCACATATCCCATCATGTACTTCTTCTAATGCGTATAAGGATTTGATGGGCGTAAACATCTGAGGTAAGGAAGACTGAAGGATTTCTTGTACAACACTCCTTCCACTAATGCATATCTAACAGCTTCGACATGAAGATTCCGTGCCTCATGTCTTCCACTGGGTAACTCTCCCGTGGATAGATACTTGATGATTGGGTCAATCCAACATGATTCTTGGACTACCACTCCAATCTCAGCTTGAGAACTGATACTAAACTCTTTGAGGAATTCAAGGTAGACCGAGCATCAGACCTCTGTGACTTCAGTGGATGCAAGTCTTGACAATGTATCCACTTGTGTATTCTGATCTCAGGGAATTTGACGAATTATGAAGTTCTTGAAATTCGATGCCAAAGTTTTAACTAGCTGGAGATACTGAGCCATTCTTTCGTCTCTGGCCTCGTAATCTCCTAAAACATGATTGACCACCAACTGGGAATCACTATGTACTGACAGTGAAAGCGAGTGCTAGTCTTATTTTAGCGAGGAGGGCCTCATATTATGCTTCATTGTTCGAGGACTGAAACCCGAACCGGAGTGCATACTCAATAACAAAACCTTCTGGGCTGATGAGGATGATTCCTGCACCACTGCTACCAATGGCTGAGGAGCTGTCCACATAAAGATTCCAAGGATCTTGGGCTTCAGAAATCATCAAATGAGGGGGATCTTCAGGTAAAGTACATTCGACAATAAAATCTGCCAAGGCTTGAGCCCCCTATCCCCCAAAAAAAGAAGTGTCTTACCTCGGGAAGGCTCTGCACATGACAGCGTCCAACACTTGGAGGAGCAACATGTTGTTTCGAATTGATAAACATGCTCTCCGGGATCTCCAGTTCCATCATAGAGGTTGCATTGAGGCATTCAGAAGTTGGGGGGTAACTTGGCTTTCTCAATTGCCTCAGATAACGGATATCCAGATTCCTCCCTCGGGGGAGATCGTACCTGAGAATGGTACCTAGGGACAACCTTCCAAAAGTCTCGTTCTTGGGAATGGTATTCATGCGTCTTTTTTCTGTGGATTGATCTTCGAGGGGTGTCGGATCTAGCAACCTTTTCAGGAGAGGAATTGGTACTGCTTTCGACTGATGGATCGCAACGGTAGCATGATCCATTCCTGGTCGTGTGTTCTCCGCTCTTCTTTTTGGGATCATACGTTGGATCGGCCTCCGACCTGTACTTGTGGGCGTAGCTTGATCTAGAGGTGAGCCGGAGATGAAGGTCGTTGGGATCCAGATGACAATGATGTGTGGATGGTGGGGCCACCGCCAAGTCAAGTTTTTGTTGAAGAGTGTTCATGACATCTTTCAGCTCATGGATTTCTCTTGTAAGGTCGGCATGGGGTATTTTGAATAGCTGACGGTTTATCCGATGACGAAGGTCACCGTTCTTCAGAGTGGATGTCAGAGACCGGTTTCTCCGAGATCTGTTATCTGATACGGGAGTAGTAAATGTTACATTAATATGAACATCTTCCGCAGAACTGACACGACGATGTGAAGGTGTCGAGCGTTGATCGTGAGAACGGCTAAGTCGATGAGAGCTACTGGTTTGGACGTGACGGTTTTGAGAATGACTATGTGAAGAGTGGTTGGAAGAAGAATGATTGGCCATGTTCCCTGTTGCAGTCCCACGGATGGCGCCAAACTATTGCTGCTAAAAATATGCTCCGCGTACGTTTCGGAACCCGAGCCTGGACCGATGACCTGCAAGACAGAAAAAGAGTAACCGCCAGGTGAGATTCCCAGCAGAGAACTCTCCGATGCTTAAGTCAGAGGGCAGCTACATGATAGTAACTCTGAAAAAGCATTAAAAACTGTGTCTTTGTGTGTGTAATTGTCCCATATCTGGTGGTAGACCCCCTTTATATAGCTGAAGGAGAAGACTTCTAGTAGGACTGGGTCGTGGGCTAGATGTATTAGAATCGCGTTAAGATCCTCAAGGATCACGTGTCTATCTCTGATGATAGAGTTAGAACCTTTTTAGGATTTTGTTTGATGACCAATATGACAAGTGCCAAATCAACAATGACCTAGTGGAGGACTACGTGTCATAACTGCCACGTGTCATGACTGTCACGTGTCATCCACTGATTGGAGGCGTATTTCTAGCTATATCACTTGGCAAAGAGCCTTGAACTTCAAGTCCAGATAAAATGGAAGTACTGTTCATTAATCACTATGCTAGGCTACATGCATTGCCTTGGCTCCCTCTTGAGGAGCCTATGATTGCAGTATCATTTCCTCAAAGAAGAGCACCCCTAAGTGCAACGACAGTTGTGTACAGAAGTGTCGCAACAACAATGCACGCGTCGCCTGAATTGGCGCCCACCCTCGCTCTCGTTTTCTTGGCCTGCCTCGATCGCTTTTTGGGCCGCGTATCTAAGCTGAACTCCAAGATTAGTCCTAAGATACAAGTACGAAAGATATTTCCTAAGAAGGGTGTGGAACAAGTCCGCAGCAGCCAAAAAGCTGAATCTCAACAGCAAAATGAAATTACAGCCGAGCCTGGAATATCTGGAAATTTTGATGATAAAAAGGATCGTAGCTGAATCTTTTGACTTTGCTGTTTTCCAAGAAATGAGGAACAGCAAACTGGAAGATAAATTGGCTTATAGAAAGCTTAGGCCATTGATTTTGGATTGTTTGATTAGTAGGATATAGGACTATTGACTTTTCTACACTGGCAGGAAAGTTCAATAAAAAACACTCCTTTGAATTAGTTTCACCATAGATCTCTCTAAAGTCTCTCAAGCTGGGCATGATTTTTCTTCACGTATACCGTATATCTTTGAAAAAAATTTGCCAGCTACTCAAATTTTAAGAAGGTAATTTACAATCCTATATAGCGAGAATTAATGATCGTCAAATGTCTTTATAGCTTTTCTTTTGTAACGCTAAAAAGTGCTGTTAAAAATTATCACTGAAAATGTTAGAAGACTCTCTTGTATTTAGCCCCTATTAAATGTCGCTACTATGAGAGGTTGTAACTATTTTCTCACAAGTCAAGTAGCAACAAAATATCTCTTGTATCTTTTAGCTATAATCTAGAAATTCTGACAATGGATCTTGTTAAAGCTTGAAGTTGAACCCAGAAGTATGCTCAAAAAGAGGAGAATCTCCACCAGGTATAAGAACCAATCTCTAAACTCCATGTATAGTCGATGTGAAATTTCATACCAACAGACAAGTATGAAAAAAATTTGGCTGCTACCCGGTTTATAAGAACATATCTACAACACCTCATACAACGACAACTAATTGTCGTTAAATATTTTAAGTAACTTTTATTTAGTGACGCTAAAAAATTATTATTAGGAATTATCGTAGAAAATATTAGCAGAAAAGCTACTAAAAATATTAACGACTATTGGTTATTGCTATGCAAGGAGATGTAGAAAGAGTCCTACAAACATAGCAGCAGGAAGCTCTAGAACTTGCGTGTACTTAAAAGGAAGCCACCCTTCTCGTGTACATGTTAGTCTGGAGAGAAGGTTACATTAAGACAGTGACCGAGTTTGAGAAATTCATGCTGTGTAACAAAGCGTAGATGATTGATTCATTCTTTACTTGGTTCTCAGGTATGACCATTGAATTTATATCCAAGCAGACCCAGTCAAATGGGACGTGATCATTGTATAACCAATTATGCATATATATAACCCTTTGTTCATGACTTTTATGAGGAAAACAGCAATCCACAATTCTGATGCCAAGCATGCCTGTCGAACTCAATACCTTCAGCACAGCTGCAAAACGCTCCCCTTTCTTGCTCATCTACTTCCTTCTTATGCTCTCCCATGCATCCAACGTAACGGCTGATGCGAGAACGATAAGCATCGGTGCAATCCTCGATGTTGGTTCGCGTGCGGGAAAAGAACAAAAAGCAGCCTTGACAGTAGCAGTTAGAAACTTCAATAGCAATTCAGAGAAAGCTAGTCATCCATTTTGTGAACTCCACCGGAGAACCGCTCCAAGCAACTTATGCAGGTCAGATATCTCTGATTCTTCTTCTAATAATGATACACTGCCTTCCTCCATAACAAAGTATGCTTGAGACTTTTTTGTTGTATATTCCAAGGATAGCATTTGAAAGGCTAAAACCCAGATTCTGGCCAACATTCAAGCATTTATATATGTACTATCTGTGACTCTTTATTGGCTGGGACGAAGGGAGTACCATTCATATGAAAAAGTAACGAAATGACAATTTGTATCGCAGCTAAGTATCTGGTTGAAGAGAAACAAGTGAAATTGATCACTGGAATGCAGACATGGCAGGAAGCTACTTTAGTTGCGGATGTTGGAAAGCAAGCTCAAGTGCCAATTATCTCATTTGCAGCAGCTGCTATTACACCACCTCTAACACAGTTTCGATGGCCTTCCTTGCTACAAATGGCTACCAACAGCTCGGCAGAAATGAACTGCATTGCAGCTATTGTTAAATCCTTCAACTGGAGAAGGGTCATAGCAATCTATGAAGACGACGTGTCTGGTAGTGAATCTGGGATGTTAGCTCTCTTGTCTGAGGCACTTCAAAGTGTTGGTTCTGAGATTGAGCATCTTGTACTCCTTCCACCATCATCTTCTCTGTCCGATCCTAAAGAATTTGTTCATGATGCGATATCAGAGCTACTGAGTAAACAATCAAGGGTTTTCATTGTACTGAAGTCATCGCTGCCATTGGCAACTCATTTGTTCAAAGAAGCTAAGAAAATTGGACTAATGGGACAAGAATCTGCGTGGATAATTTCAGATGCTGTTTCGAGTCTCCTAGATTCAGTTGATACCTCTCTTATCTCCTCAATGGAAGGTGCTCTAGGAATCAAGGCGTACTATTCAGAAGAAACCGGGGCTTTTTTACATTTCAAAGCACAATTTCGAGAAATTTTCTGGTCGGAGTACATGCAGGAAGATAACTTAGAACCAGGAATTCATGCACTACGTGCATATGATAGCATCACTGCTATATCCCGGACTCTTAAAGCATTAGGTAGTGACAGCACTGATCTTTCCAAAAACTTGCTAGAAGGGATTTCATCAAGCAATTTCAGAGGATTAAGTGGAGATATCCGCTTCCTTGACGGAAAGCTGTCGGAACCCCCAATATATAGAATAGTGAACATAGGTGGGAAGAGGTACAGAGAGCTTGAATTTTGGTCGTCGAGGTTTGGGTTCTCAGGCAACCTCAATTCTGAACAAAGTGGAAACAATTCTGAACAAAGTGGAAAGAATAGTCTGTCTCCTAGCTTGATAATTTGGCCCGGGGATTTAGAAGCCAGAGTCCCAAAAGGATGGGCAATGCCCACAGTTAAGAACAAGATGAGGATTGGAGTTCCGAATGGAAGCTTTTTTGATATGTTTGTGAAAGTGGAATCGACTGATTCAATTAAGAAGCCTTTTGATGGTTTCTGCATTGAAGTTTTCAAGGAGGTGGTGAAAATTTTAGAGCGAAATTATTCGTTTCCATATTATTTTGTCTCCTTTAATGGAACTTATGGTGAGCTAATTGACGAGGTTATAAAAGAGGTAATGACTAACCTTTAACCTTCTTGGTTTCTTCCCTTCAACTGATTCCATATACTAAGCTCTACATGTATGTATGTAAGTATATAAAGTGGTTCAACTCAGATAGAAGAGAACCTTGAATAGTCATACTTTAGGGTTTAGATGGACATGGGAAAGTATGATGGAATTTTCCTGTTGAGCTCTTTGCCCTTGTTTCTTCTTCGCCCCTCAAATCTCATTTCTTGCTTGCACAGAGAAGTTTGCAGATTTTTCTGAATTTTATGCTTCCTACATGTGTTTGAGTTGGTACACATGAAAAAGGAGTGGAATTGCCAAAGCAATACAGTCGGACGATGACTAATGACATAAATGTTGAGCTCTTGTTTCTTTAACTGTATTATTTGGTTAAAACACGATGGTAATCAGTTTGTGTGCTTCTTGCATGTGTATCAAATTCAGAATTTTGATGCGGTTGTTGGCGATGTTACGATACTCGCCAATCGATCACTATACGTGGAATTCACGCAGCCATTTGCTGAATCAGGCCTGACAATGCTGGTTCCTGTGAAGTCTGAAACTCATAAAGCTTGGATGTTCTTCAAGCCTCTCAGTTTAGAGATGTGGGTGGTGACTTATGCCATCTTGTGTTACACGATGTTCGTAGTTTGGTTCTTTGAGCATCAAACTAAAAATCCAGAATTTGAAGGCCCTTGGAAGGATCAGCTCGCAACTTCAATGTGGTTCATCTTTTCTTCCCTTTTCTATGCTCACAGTAAGTACTACAGCATCTCTCTTCAGTTTTTTAAACCAAACATGATTGGAAATGTTTCTAAGTAACTTAAGAAACTCTCATAAGCCCTTTGATTACAAACTGTACAGGAGAAAAGATCCAGAGCAACTATACTAAAGTGGTTGTAGTCTCGTGGCTCTTTGTTGTTATGGTCTTGACATCGAGCTACACGGCTAGTCTCAGTTCAATGCTCACTGTACAAAAACTTGAGCCAGAGGTGAAGGATATAGATTGGCTAAGGAGAACCAACGCGACAGTCGCCTGTGACGGTGACTCATTTGTACTGGATTACTTGCAGAGTGTACTTCGACTTAATAACATCAAGGGCGTTGTCAACCCACACGATTACCCAAAGGAATTCGACAGTGGAAACATCGCTGCAGCATTTCTTGAGCTCCCTTATGAGAAAGTTTTCCGCCAAGAGTACTGCAATAGATACACTCTTACTGGACCTACATACAGATTTGGGGGATTTGGCTTTGTAAGTAGTCCATGTAACACTTTGCACGCTTCAAGCCTCATTTGGATACACTTTTATGTTTCCATAATTTTGCTTCTGCTTTGTGTTTTATCTTCTAAAAATGGCTCAAAAGACTCGATTGTGCAAACCCTCGCCTAAAAGTTTCCAAATTTTTCGAACCATTCAAGAAGACAAACTCTTTCAATCGATCAGTTGTTAGTACAAGAGAGGTTAGCTACTGGTGCAGTAAGATTGAGATAGATTTCTTATGCTACGGCAAAAGGAAAAGTTCGACACTGCTAGACTGAAATGCATTCCATTCCACCAAAGCGTAACTTGAAAATGAACACATCAACAAGTGTTTCTATAAGAAATCTAGTACTTTCAAATGATCACCTTTCTTTAATTTGTATGCAACCAATGCAGGTATTCCAGAAGGGCTCTCCCATAGCTGCAGACGTATCTGAAGCCATTCTGATCATGTCCGAAGATGGAAGGCTAAAAGAAATAGAAAAAAAATGGTTGAGTCCCTCGAAAAATTGCTCGTCCGATACTACCACAGGAACTGATAGCCTGAGCCTTAAGAGCTTCTGGGGCTTATACCTTATCTCAGGTGTCACCTCCACAGCTTGCTTTCTTGTTTTCCTTGTTCGCTTATGGAAGCACACGAACAAAGTTACTTCAAGGGGGACGAGCTTCTGGAGCAAGACGGTTGAACTTGTGCGCAATCTTTCCAATGTAGGGAATAGATCTCTAGGAAGAGTTGTACCTGATATAAGTCAACAGGGATCTGCAAAGTGGGAGTTGGTTAGTCCTTCAGAATTGGCTCCAGAGGCTTTGGAAGCCGTGAGACCTACACAACTTGAAATCCCTGTGAGGAATTGATTGCAATGATGACCTTGCAGAGTAGGATAACCTAGAACAAAAAGTGTTCATATGTTGATATCTTGATGTCACACTAGGCTGCCGTTAGTATAACTTTCCATTTTCTTGAAATGTATATGAAAATTTTCACGTTTTATTAATTCACGGGTTACTTAACTATTCGCTTCCATAAGACGAACACGAAACTTATTTCTCATCGAAATCTTAATTTCTTCTTCTTGTTTCTAATCCTTTTTTTTTTTTCCTTTTTGGCGCTCGCGTGCGTGTCGTGGGGGTTGTCAAAATGAATTTGTCTAGTTGTTGCACCATGGAAGTTGCCTTCTGCTCCCGTCAGGTCCGACCTTTCCCACCACCAAACTAGTCAAGTTTGTCAAGCACATATTTTGGCCAAAGACATGAAAACTGCACATGCTTAAGTTTGTACCGTCTCTTTTGTTGGTATCTTAGAAATTGTTCCTATAAACTTCTGACCTTTGCATAGTTTGGGGTGTTAGTCCTGAACTGGTCCACACGAAAAAGATGGAGAACTTTGAAGAAGGCTAATGTTACTATTCTTGAGCAGGTAAGTGTGTTTTCTTCTTTAATGTGGACATGACTTGTACCATCTTGTTCACTCAACGCTTATGTTTTGTCCTTATAGCACATCAATTCCTCGAGGGTCCGTGGGCCTTAGAAACATTAGGGTCCCTAACTTGCGCCCAGAGTTTGAATATTTGCTCCAACAAGTTTTATAAGTTGTTAAAGAATGAGCTCAAGGCTATGTATGATGTATAGTACGTATACTTGAAGATTCGATCTTGACTGTGTGTAAAGAGATAAATTAATGAGAGATAAGTCAAAGTGTATTGTCACTAAGTAAACAAACAGACGTACAAAAAGGATGAGAATATGCTTCGTATCTTAAGCACAAGTCGGTCCATATATTCAGGATCGGAATAGATCCATAGATGTATCTCACGAGAATTCACTTTGAAGCGACTATTTCCTAGATACACACGTCGTGTTGGGAATTTGTCTATTTTATGCTAACCTATAAAACTGAGATCATCTTAGAGTACTTGGTACTATAATTACTGAAGGAACAATACGTATTCCTGAGGAAATTTCATACTTTTTTTCAACTGCTCGCTCAAGAACTATGATCTTTGTTCATTTTCCTATATCTGAGAAGAAGCGTTCGGCAATAATACATATCACGGTTAATCCATTCCTACCCCTCAAGTATGCGGGAACTGGTCTCCGGTCTGTTGGTACAAAGTCAAGAGACTTTACCAACCAAGAGTTCTATACACGTAACGGAGTATATTTAGAAGGAGAGTACCCAAGCACGTCATCTTTGATAATAACTAAAGGTGGCTAGCTAGCTAAGCAAAATATGAGATTGCGTGCAAGAATTATTAGCATCTACGAGCTTAGTTGCAGTTCTGTTTTCTAATGCGGCGATCCTCCGTTAATTGTCACCAACGAAAACGGAGGTTCTAAATCTCCTACTTAACATCAATTAACATGTCATACCAGACACAACCTCAACAACACTAAGGTTGAAAGCTCTCACACAGAATTAGATGAACAGTGTGAACATTTGGAGATCCCAATCTTGTATTAGCTTCCATGGACTTTCTAAAAGCCACTCAAGAACCTACAACGAAAGTGCCTGTTAAATTCTCTTACATGGCGTGTTTGAGCCATAAGACATGACTCAAACACTACAAGACCTTATTTTTTTCCGTCGAACGAGACTTTATTAGTCTTTAAATGGTAAACTTTTGTCGTTGATAAATTTGGGACAATATAAGCAAACCCAAAGAAAAGGGGAGGTTCAAATCTAGCCCTTCTTACTTTCCAATCAGCTCATACAGAAAGAGTCTAAATTTGTATAATCATCTCTTACATTATTGTTGCCTTGCATTAGAAGTAAATGACTTGTTCAACCCCACACCAAATGAGAAATAATTTGGCAATTCAAAACCAACATTCCAAATTTCCACCAAGTTTCCTAGCATGTTCATGCATGAGAGAGAGGGAGGGAGAGAGCGCACACGCACGCGAGCGTGCACACACACACTCTTTGTCTATTCTACTAATTAACAACTTGAAAATTTTCATGTTATGCCTCATCTTTTCTCACGAAAACTCTATATATGCGCAAGGGGAGGCAAATATTGCCTTTCTAGATACACCTTCAAAGATGTCCAACTTTCTCTTCCCAAGAGTTCTCATGAACTTCCTCTTGATCCTATCCCATCATGGAACAGCCATAGCAACTCAAAAGACCACGAGTAATGGTGTAATTATCGATACTAGTACCCATGTTAGCAAAGAATTAAAAGTAGCCATGAGAATAGCAGCTCGAAACTTCAACAACTCCTCGGAGCATCACAAGGTAGCTCTCCATTTTGGTGACCGATCCGGGGATCCCCTCCAATCTGCCTTTGCCGGTTAGTTATTCTTACCGCCTTTCCAACTCTAAAGTCTTACACAAACTTTACAACAACAAGCAAACATAAGAAAATAGACACCACAGGAAATATGGTCTCTATAGACACTGCAGTTGCTATGTAGCTCTTTTCTTGCAGTTGTAATAGCGGAGCCAGAATTAGTACTGATAACCTGATATTGAACTGATGCTTCAGCCGAACAACTCATTAAGGAGAAGGTTGTGCAAGCGATTATCGGAATGGAGACGTGGGCAGCAACAAGTTTGGTTGCTAGAGTTGGGAACCAAACTCAAGTGCCTGTTATAGCATTCGCATCAGCCGCAACCACATTACCATTAACGGCAAAACAGTGGCCCTTTTTGGTGCAAATGGCCAGCAATGTCACAGAGCAAATCAGATGCATTGCAGCTATTACTGGCTCCTTCAACTGGCGAAAGGTCATAACAATATATGAGGTGGACACGTATGGTGGCGATTCTGGGACATTTGCTGCATTAGCTGAGGCACTTCAAGATGTTGGCGTGGAGATTGAATATCGTCTAGCTCTTCCACCATTTTCTTCTCTATCTAACCCTAAAGGGTTTATATGTGAAGAGGTAGCAAAGCTAACAAGCAAACAATCTAGAGTGTTTCTCATTCTTCTTTCGTCGTTATCGTTGTCAACTTATTTGTTCGTAGAAGCGAATAAAACGAGACTAACTGGTAAAGATTCAGTGTGGCTAATGACCGAGAGCATTGCAAGTCATCTTGATTCTGTAGACACTTCTATCATTTCCTCCATGGAAGGTGCTCTAGGAATCAAGACCTATTTCCCTGAAAATAGCAGTCATTTTCTAGACTTTAAGCACGAGTTTAGAAAAAGTTTTCGAGCAGAGTACCCTGAAGAAGATAGCTCCGAGATGGGAATTTATGCCTTACGAGCACATGATGGCCTTGTTGCCCTTACTAGAATAGAAACTGAACCTATAAATATGAACTGGACTCAAAAGTAGCACTTGGAATGTCCATTTCTACACCCTGTTGTGCTTTTCCACGCCGTTCTTGTCAATAAAAAATGCATTAGCAACAGAGTCTGGAATTTTATTGACAAGTTAAGGTGTGGACAAGCATATTAGGGTGGAAATAGTCCTTCCCCTCAAAATTTAAATAAGCTTTGTCTTATAAGGCAAACTAGGGTAAGAACAAACAAGTGAAGTCGATGTTTCTCAAAGGATCAACCGTGATCACAAACCCAAAAAACAATGTGGTAGACATGCTTTACATCCTATGTAAAAACTCAAACATTGCATGAAGCTTCAAGTGTTGAACTGAACTCAAATAGAAATCACAATCAAGTGTGTAGCATTTCAAGTCAAGCTAGGATAATACAAACAACAATTTCATGCTAAAATGTTCTACACTTCAATTTAAGCAACTTGAAAAAGGTAAGAGATGACAAAAACTATACAAAACGAAAGGAGTAAAGAAATTCCGAATCAAGCAAGTATCGCCAAGTCAAACTAGGGAAACAGAGTTAACATTCACATGTTGTAACTCAAACTAGGGTAATAACAAGCAAGTGGAGTCAATGTTTACCACTTCTATACATAAAGAAGGAATTCGCAAAGAGTGAAAGACAACAATACTTATGAAACCGATGCCCAAAAAAAGATATTAGTATGCAGCAAAAAAAAATAATTAAGGGAGAACAAAAACTATAAAACGGCGGGTGTAGGCACAAACCTGAGGGAATTGCGTAGTTTTGCCGCTGCCGGTTTCGCCGACAATGATGGTGGTAGCGTGAAACCCGACGAGATAGAGGATGGCAGTTCGGTATTTGTAGACAGGAAGCCTTTGCCGCTGCTTTTCAATGCTTTCATATCCAAAACTGTGGATTGAAAAATAAGGTATACATGTGAGAGTACACTATACAGAAATAGTGTGTGCGTTTGTGCATAAGAAATTAAACACAGTAGTGTGTGAAATTTGGAAGGGTGAGGCTTACGCGGAGGAGGAGGAGGAGGCGGCGGCCGGAGGGGCGGAGTAGAAAAGAACGCCGCCTTCTTCGTCGTCGAGGATGCGTGGCTTCTCCGTTCCCGGCTTCCTGAATTGAGACATTTTGTGCGTGCGTGAGTGTGTGAAGTGTCTGGGTGGGTGTGGCTTCGCCTGGAGCTGGGGCGATTTACCGGAAAATATGTTAGAAATAGTAACCGTGACAAATATAACTTGGTGTAAGACATTAATAAACCTAAGTCCCAAAAAAACAAGACCCAAGTCAACGAACCTTTTCTTGAAATATT
This sequence comes from Escallonia rubra, assembly GCA_033065855.1. Classification (NCBI taxonomy): domain Eukaryota; kingdom Viridiplantae; phylum Streptophyta; class Magnoliopsida; order Escalloniales; family Escalloniaceae; genus Escallonia; species Escallonia rubra. The sequence continues at coordinate 83,435 of JAVXUO010001280.1, forward strand.
GAGCAAGGTTATTGTTGATGCGTTAAACGTCATCCAAAAGTAGAGTTAGTACAACATGGATGAACAAACGTACTACAAACAGTGGCGGAATCAGAACTTCTCTCCAGAGGGTGCCAAAATTATATCATTCGCTAATTTTTTTTTTTTTTTAGGAGTTAGCTAGAGACCAAACTATTTGTTTTCATATAAATGGTCAAACATTTTTGCTATCTCTTAATTTGATGTGCACTTTAATGCACATTATGCTTGTTCGAGGTAAACATCTTAATTTAATGTGTGCATTTTCAAATGGGAAGTACCAAACTCCGTGAGCTCTTAACTGATAGCATTACATGGATGTTTACGTTCATGTGTGGCTTTACCATACGATAGCATGCAAGATGAGACTAAAGGTGGACTATTCTTGATTCATTATATGACATACAACTTTTTTTCTTGTTTAATATGATTGTTTGCTTTTATAAAATATGATTTGCTCCAGATAGTTTGACCATATTTGTTTCACGAAAAACGCTTTTCAGAATATGCTTTCCGAAAAATAACATTTCCTGAAAATATTTTCAAGAATTTTATTTTTTATTGTTCGAGTGTCGTGTAATGATACAAATATTTATACAAAAAAAATGATATATTTTTCACTGTTTGGACATTATTGTGTGTGTGGGTGAGTGGGAGGGGTGTGTGTGTATGTGTAGGTAGTGGGTGGGTGTGAGTATAGGTATGGGTACGGGTGTTTGGGGGTGAGGGGCGTGTGTGTGTTGGTGTATGTGTGCAGGGTGTGTGGGTGGGGGAGGCGGGTGTGTGTGTGTTGGGGGGGCATTTGTGTGTGGGTGGGTGGGTGGATGGGTGAAGGGTGTGTGGGTGAGTGGGTGTGTGTGGGGGGGTGGGTGGGGGGGGGGGGTGTGTGTGTCGGTGTGTGCGTGTGTGTGTGTGTGTGTGTGTGTCGATGTGCCCGTGTGTCTGTCGGTGTGCGTGTGTCGATGTGCCCGTGTGTCTGTCGGTGTGCGTGTGTGTCGGTGTGTGTGAGTGAGTGTGAGTGTATGTGTGCGCGCGCGTGTGTTTTGTTTTGGGGTGCGCGCGCGCATGTGTGAGTGTGTTTAGTGGTCCGAAAAATGACTAACGGAATTTTAATTGGTAAGTGATTTTCCGATATTTTGTTCATTAAAATAGTGTGATTGGAAATCATTTTTCATTGAAAAATCTTATGCATGCACCAAACACCGGAAAATGCGAAAAATCTTTTCTGGAAAACGATTTCCGTGAAACAAATAGGGTCTAAGTGTTTATCTGACCACTATTTTGCTTTGAATTCCAGTAATTCTAAAAGGGACAAAGTCCTCCTCCGGATAGGCAGTGGACATTATGCACCTCGGCACATGGATATAGTTCTGTAATTTTTATCATCTACTATAACATGTATCATTTGAGACTTAAATATGCTTTGACATCCTAGTTATGTAATTGTGATAGCAATAGTACTGTGTTCTCCTGTCCCCCTATATTTGCTTTGACATCCCAAGTTTATCCTTGTTCTTAGGTGATCATCTGTGAGACCTTTAATCATAATCCTACGAGCCTGCTGTGACTTGTATCTTATTATTTTACTACTCACAACCTCTATTCTTGGTAGTGAGACTATTATCTTGCTTCTGCTAATTCTTCTTCTTCTTCTTGTAGTCTTTATTTAATGGTGGAAAGAGATGTCTAAATATGTTGTTCTTCTCTATAATGAAATTCCAGATGCTTGGCAAAATCGACACACGAGTATTCTTGGTGCAAGATAATTTTTGCAGGTCTGTGGTAACAAAAAAAAGACGCGCATGCACTTCTGTATGAAGGTCCATGGCCTATTTCACTAATGGTTACCTTGAACATAGATGGGAGCTTTAATAAAAGGCGGTCCAGAAAAACCATTTGAGTGCAAAATATATGTATGCCATCATCTGCATTTGTGTGTCTCAGCGACCGGTTTATAAGTGGAGGCTAGAAAGTATGATGACTATCTTGCGATGTTAGAAATGAAAAGAAGACTAAGAAAAAGGTCAAAGAAATGTGTTTAGCACCGCATCAACACATTTATGTTCCTTCCCCTTGAACCAGGAAGGCTCTACTATAAGAAAGGAAATTCACACTAGGACACCATCAGTCATATCCCAAATACCCAAAAAAATTGACTTTGCATGCGAACAATGCACTTTGTACTACGATTTGGTGATCACATGTCTCTTGAAGTGAGAAAGAAATCGTGTTCAACAATTCTCATTCTTTTTAGAGGAGCCAAAAAAAGGAGCCTGCTAGGCTGAAAACCTTGAAAGGGGCTAGGCAAAAGTTAAGGCGCCAAAAAGAATATGTATATACATATAGTCCCCTAGGCTGAAAACCAGAAAGGGATGGTCTAGGTAAAAAAAAAAAGGCCGGTTAGGCTAAAAACCTGCAGGAGGAGTCCAGGCAAAAGTTAGGGCACCAAAAAAAAAAATTTGTTGCTTGGCTGAAAATCCTGTAAGCGGTCTAGGCAAGGCACACCAAAAAAAATTGTTGACTTACGTAATGGCTTGATCCTTCGGGTATGTTGGCAACCTAGAGCATATTTTCCACATTCAGTCAGAGCAATCAAAAAAAATCTATGAAACAAAAAAGAATCACTTTTTTTTTACAAGTAAGGGAAAAAAAGAGAGAGAATATTTTTTCCAACAAAACTTAAACTACAACAAGACTTTATCCTTATGGTACTTAGGCAACCTAGAGCATATTCTTCAGGTTCAGTCACAACAATCAAAATAAATTATCTTTCACATTAAAAAAAATCTTTTCAAACAAAAAAAAGTTCCTGAACTAAGTGATGAATTGGTCCTTTAAAGATACATAGACATCTTATGACATACTCCTAATTTCAATCACAACCACAAAAGAAATCGTAGAAAAAATGTAGACAGCTTGGGCATCCCTAAGTTCAGTCACAACAACAACAAAAAAACGTTAAATTTTTTTTGTTTTGTTTGGACTACATGATGGCTTACTTTTTTGGGTATGTAGGCAGCTTAGGTCATAATTCAAAGTTCAATCCCAAAGAATTAAAAAACTTCTTTTGAAAAAACACCATGAATATGGACAAAAGAAATTTTCAAATGACATCGTTTTTCGAGGATGTAGACATCTTGTATCAAGTATCCGATATCTTGACACGTATTTCCAACATCAGAGATTTTCTCGTAAGTATTGCAATGATTCAATACTGAAGAAAGATTTGCATATATTAGTTGGTCATGAGCATCATTAGGAAAAGGGAAAACTTTGTTGCATGGAACCACAAAGTTTGTCACCTACTTTCGACAGAAAGAAGAGGAAAGAGAGAGAAAGGAGAGAAGAAGAGGGAAAGAAGGAAAAAAAAAGGTTACCGATTTTTTCTTGAAAATATGGAGATAGCTAGGTGACAACTCTCCATCTATTCTTTGTTATATATATCTTTTTTTTTCTAACTTTTCCTTTGATCTTTAATGGTAACAAAATTTGGTGTATTCAACTTTCATAATATGGACCGCACCATACAATGATACAAAATGTCTATGCACAATTTGCTATTTTTTTATTTGCTTTTGTTTTGCGTGTCTCTTTAATTGGAGGTTGTCTTGGATGCAATTAACAATTCACCTTTTAGCTAATTGAGAATGTGAATTCACTTTACAAAAGTTACAAGTCGTCAAATATAACGGGATTTAGCCGCACAAGTTGTTGGGATTATTAATAGTACAAAAAATGTGTCATCGGTGGCACTTGTTGATAACACAATTTTAACCTTTAAAGATAAAAATTGAGTGAACATACTCAAATCTCAAAATATATGCTAAAATTTTCAAATTTCTAACTTAGTTGTTTTAACTAAATGTCACTCGATATAAAACAGTTTTAGTGACAAATATGGGACAGAAGGAAAGGAGGAGGGAGGGATGACCATGATCCCTCGAGCCCTACAATAGGTCCGCCACTGTCTTCTAACCAAGGGAGAACGAAAGCGTCTCAAAGAAAAGATATAACAGGCCGTTAGAACGCCTAAAACATCTATCCCACTGCCCCAACAACGCTTGGACTGCCACAAAATACAAGTACAAAGAACATACACCACCTAACCTATCAACATCTAGCTCTCTGGGCGATCAAGATCTCCTGCACTTGGGTGATTAAATGCACCCTTACAATTTGTTGCCAATGAAACACGTAGAGTCAAACGATGCAAGTTTGTCCGTGTACATACAAAAGTGACGAATTACTTTTTTATGACAAATTTTAAGATTTTTTTGTTGCTATATACCCATTACAATCAACTGCTTGGTTGCAGTTCGACCCTACAACCAGGGGCGGAACTACATATGTTCGAGGGGGGGCTAATGCACCCCCTCAGATTTTGAAAATATATATATATATATAGTTTTTTTTTTTCACTCGCGACTTTCTCTCTCTCTCCTCCTCTCGGCTCTCACTGCTCTCACTCAGTCACTCTCTCAGTTCCCGTCGACGGTCGACCTCTCATCGCTCCCGGCCGGCAGACACGACACGGCAGTCGCCTCACCTCGCGGCTCACAGTCACCACTCATCGGTCACAGCGCCTCTCAGTCACTGCCCACCAGTCATCGGTCACGGTCTCAACTCTCACGGACGGCGGTCAAACTGTCGAAGCCCCGAAGGCCCTCCCCACCCTAACTCCGGCCAGATCTCGCCTAGATCTACCGTCTACGAGCCGGCGGACGCAATGACGAACCTCAGTCACCGATCACGGGGGCCTGAAATTCAAGCAGATCTGAGCCTCAGTCATACAGTGACCGGTCACGAACGGCGGTCGCCGTCACGGCCTCACCAATCACCAACTCCGGTCTCCGGCCACTGCCAGATCTAGCCTCGTCTAAGGTTCGAACTTCGAATTAGTCTAACTCTAAGACTTCTGTAATCTGTTTCTTTCTTCTTGTCGGAAATCAACAGAATACTAAAGGTTGTATGTTGTAACTTGTAAGCTCTAATAGTCTAATGTTTGTAACTACAACACTTTCAGAACATCAAGGTTCCGCGCCTAAGAGCCGGACGAACTGAAAAAACCTCAACCGACGAACGATCTTCTTCAGTCTTCACTCCACCGGCGGCAAAGAACCCACCGCCAGTAACATTACGACAACGACGCCGTTTTGATTTTTGAGGACTGAGGTCAGTGTGCATTTTGAACAATTTCTTTTGCTATTGAGAATTGATTATTTGATTAATAATTTTAGGTTGTTAGTTGTGCATTTGATAATTTAGATTATTAATTGATGCTTTATGGCTGTTAATTGTGCATTGAACACTTGAGAATTGAGATTGTTGATGGAGGATGGGACCCAATTGGATTTTTATCTCATTTGAGCATTGATTATTTGATTGATAATTTTAGGTTGTGTTAATTGTGCATTTGAAAATTGAGATTATTAATTGTTGATTATAGGTTGTTAATTTTGCATTGAGCATTTGAGAATTGAGTTGTTGAAGGAGGATGGGACCCAATTGGATTGAGATATCGGATATGTGATTTAGTTGAATGGTGGGTTGAAATTAGGTTAATTAGGTTAACGCGATAATGAAACATGACTGGAAAAGTAAAAGAATAAAATATTTGTAATTAACTAGGTTATTTGATTGATAATTGATGGATTGATACTTAAAATAAAATATATATTTTTCAGAATGGAAAGGTTTTTTCAAAAGAAAGCAAAGGTGGAAAAATTATTGCAGTCTAATAAGAATGAGTGTAGAAATCAAGATACTATTCAACAGTCTCCGATTCCAACAATAAGGGACAAGGCTCTCATTGTGTATCGTGATATTCATTCCGGACATTCAAGCAGAGTTAGCGATGAGTTCAACTCTGACGAGCTTATTGTGGATCCTGGGTTGCGTCCGAATATTTTGGATTATGGTCCTAATGTTCGAGATAAAATTCGACGAGCGTATTGGTCGAAAGGTCCTTGCCAACCTCGTCACCACAATTTTCCATTTACACAATTCGGAACTCAGTCTCGTCGATTTCTTTCTTCTTGGTTTGACATTTATTCGAGTTGGTTGGAGTATAGTGTAGCAAAAGATGAAGCATATTGTTTGTGTTGCTACTTGTTCGGAAGTGCTCATGGGGAGCAAGGGGGTGGTGGTACTTTTGTTAGGCATGGTTTTAAAGATTAGAGAAAGAAGGAGAAATTCCAAAAACAGGTTGGAGAAGTTAGTAGTGTACACAACCTTGCTTTAACTAAGTGTCAAGCCTTTGATAACCCTCAGCAGAGTATTGAAGTAGTTTTGTCCAAGCAAACAGATGAAATAGTAGGGTTCAATACCTTACACGCTTGACTGCATCAATTGATGTTATTCAGTTTCTCTTACGTCAAGGCTTGTCTTTCCGTGGGCACGATGAATCTGAAAATCAGGGAAATTTTCTAGAACTGTTAGAGTTTCTTGCTGATCACAATGAAAATGTGAAAAAAGTCGTGTTGTCGAATGCTCCTCAGAATCTCAAATTGACATCACCAAAAGTTCAGAAAGAAATTGTTAGTGCCATTGCCGGAGAAATAAGAGATGCAATTGTCGAGGACATGAAAACTGAATTATTGTCCATTTTAGTTGATGAGTGTTGTGATATTTCAGTCAAAGAAGTTATCTTGAGATATGTGGACAAAAGAGGGCGTGTGATTGAACGTTTTCTTGGAATTGTCCATGTTGCTAGTACCGCTGTCTTATCATTGAAAGACGTGATTGACAGTTTATTTGTAATGCATGAATTGAGCATTTCAAGAATTCGTGAACAAGGCTATTATGGAGCAAGTAATATGCAAGGTGAATTCAATGGTCTTAAAACCTTAATTCATAAGGAGAATGAAACTGCTTATTATATTCATTGCTTTGCTCATCAACTTCAGCTAACTCTTGTAGCCGTTGCAAAAAAACATTCTCAGATTTCATTGCTCTTTAATTTGGTTGCTAAGGTAGTAAACACCGTGGGAGTTTCGTGCAAGCGAAGAGATGCTATTCGAGAAAGTGAAGCCATTAGACTTGCTCATGACCTTAAGAGTGGTGATATCATCAATGGTCGAGGTTTAAATCAAGAAACTAGCATCAAAAGAGCAGGAGAGACCCGTTGAGGATCACATTATGGTGCATTATTGAATTTGAGTCATATGTTTGCTTCAGTGATATGTGTGCTTAATAAGGTTGTTGAGGATGCTACAAATTATGAACAGAGAGGTGAAGCATTGGGTCTTTTGAACTCGATGCCAACTTATGATTTTGTCTTCAACATGCATTTGATGACAAATATTTTGGGGATGACGAATGAACTTTCACAAGCATTACAAAAGAAAGATCAAAACATTGTGAATGCAATGAAGTTGGTAAGAATAACAAAGCAACGATTGCAAAACTTTAGAGATCATGGGTTGGAAGACTTGCTGGAAAAGGTCTCATAATTTTGTGTAAAACACGATATTGACGTATTGGACATGAGTGCGAGGTTTGTAGCCCCGGGGAGGCAAAGACGTAATGCTGAAGAAGGTACAAATTTTTACCACTATCGTGTTGAAATTTTTTTAACGGTTGTTGATTTGCAAATCAATGAGTTGAATAATCGTTTCAGTGAGGTAACCACGGAGTTGCTTATTTGTATGGCATGTCTCAATCCAAGTGATGATTTTTTCTGCTTTTAATAAGCAGAAGTTGATATGTCTTGCACAGTTTTATCCATATGATTTTTCGCTGATAGAGCTTAAGGTACTTAAAAGTCAGCTCGAGACTTATATTATGGATGTGCGCTCCTGTGAAGAACTTTATGAAGTCAGGGGAATTGGTGAACTTGTTATAAAGTTAGTTGAGTTGAAAAGGAATGTGATATATCCTTTGGTGTTCTTGCTTTTGAGATTGGTCTTACTTTTACATGTTGCAACTGCTATTGTAGAAAGAGTTTTCTCTGCAATGAAGATAATAAAGACTCGACTTCGGAATCGCATGGGAGACGAATGGATGAATGATAGCTTGGTTTGTTACATCGAGAAAAATGTCTTCAAAACTATTGCAAATGAGGCTATTATCAAACGCTACCAATTTTCGGCGCCTCATCGAGTAGTTATTTAGTGCTTTCGTTTGTAAACACTGAAATGTGTATTTTGTATTCTCTTCTTTTGTGTTGTAAAGAGTCTTTAGTGGCTCTCATGAAACTTAATAAGACCTTTTAGATGCTTTTTAGTATGTTTTGTGCATTATCGAAAAGTGCCACTTTGTTTTTGTGTACTATTTTACTTATAAAAATACTTATCTCCTTCGATATATTTTTAGCACCTCTTGGGATGAAATTCTGGTTCTGCCACTGCCTACAACACGGTACCTGATTAAGACACTAAAAGGACCCAGCTCACTCATACACAGAATAAGCACTAACTAACCTAAGCCCGCACCACCCACAAATGCAAAATACAGTAGACCTCACTATGAGACTATCACCACCATGTTCTGAACTTGAACAAAGAGCAGTCACCAGCAAAAGCCTCTAAAGGGAGGTAAGAGAAAGGAAAATAACGCTTCTAGCCTCTATTGTGAGGTGAGCCCAAAAAACATATGCTACGCGCCCGTCTGCTTCCGTCGGATTTTACTGTCTTGTAATTCTCCTAGCACATAGAGGATAGAGATTATGGTGCCCCTAAAATCTAAATCATTTGGCCTTGCACTTACAAAGAAACATGACACATCTGAAATTCTATCCGAGTGTGAAAACAAAAAGAATGGAAAGAAACTCATGAAAAGGTGGTCCGGACACTACTGAAGTTGCTTAACAGAATAGTAGTGAACTTAAATTATCTTTAATCGGGTGGAATGTAGATCCAGTCTTTTTCGTACTCAAAGATCAGCCCCCTTTTTTTTTTTTTTGAATTTCCCAAATTGGGAAATAATAGAACTGCAAATATGGGTAACCCTAGGGGGAGGGAGGAATCGAACACGGGACCTCGAGGTCACTCCTCGAGGCCCCTTGCCAACTCAACCAACCCCTTTGGGTTAAAGATCAACCTTTTGTATCTGTGTTTTCACATCGAGAAATACTTGCAGATGAAGAGATGTTAAAGGGGCTTCTTACTTCTCAAGCAGATCCTCATATGTCTACATGAAAACACTATTTTAACAGAATAGCAGCGAAGTGAATAATCAATATATTTACTAACTACAAAATTTTAAGCTGTCGTAATTATTATTATTATTAAAAGCTTGACTGTGTATCTGTCAGCCAGATAAACTCATTGTTGTTTGAGCCCTGACAAATGAATGGATCGACTATCATCCCTTTTTTTTTTTTTTTTTTTGGTTGGGTGTCTTTCATAATCATAGAAGTTGGAAGAATGTTTTTTAACATTGGTCTGCATTTCTAAATTTAATCTTGAGCAAGGTCACATTTAAACAAATAAAATTGGTCGTCAATAGATTAGACGAAGAGGGACCATAAATCAGTACTTGCTTTGCTGCTCCAAAATTTCAGTGCAAATTCCAAAAAAGGATTCTAATGAGTTTTTTATTGGAACCTCTAAATTCACACTTTTTTATACATCTCAACACCTTATTTGATTGTAACTATACATTTAGTGACAAAAAAATGTGGCTAACAAAGCATGAAGCTGAACAAGAATTATCGTACATTTTACCTTTTTTTAGGCAACAATAAGAATCAATTACGCCTGGATTTAGCTTCTATGTAGTTTTTATTATGTGAATACCAAAACTTCAGTGTTAAGTAACTGGAAAGGACAACTCTTCATTTTCTTCTTTCATTTACTTTTTCCTCGTGAACTATAAGATTTACATGGCATTAATAAAGAAAAACAACAATTCTCATTGGATATTATTTAGTAAAAGTTTCAATATATGTATTTTTCTTTTCACGGCTTACGATTAAGGTGGTCATCTCTCGATGATCAAATAAAGAATACTATAGTACTGTATAATTTTATTTCTTAAAGAAAAATCAGTGGTCAAATTTACTTTTCCTTCCCCCTATTCACCTAATGTTGCGCCCCTCGCGCTATTTTGCACGACTAGTGAAGGAGTTCTATTAACTATTGTATAGGACCGCATACTGTAAACTATTACAAATTGAGTAGTATTATGTTACGAGTACGGTTCTTCTATCTTTAAAATTTTGGGGTACATAAGAAAAATTGTTCGCTAAAAAATCTTCAGATTAAATACACAATAATACCTAATTGTGAAGCCAAAATGTTTCAAATCAACTATTGACCCATGTAAGTTATAGTTGTAAATGGAGCCATTTAAATATATGAATCATCTCAAGAATAAATGTTTTTTTATTTTTTTATTTTTTGGAAGATGAGTATTTCACCATGGGTAAAGAGCATATATAGAGTTTCATTACCTAGGACATTACAGAGAACGAAAACTGTAAGAAGAAGATAACAACAACTAAAAGAAAACTACTAATCAAAACACCACTAAGGCTCAGGCAAAACAAAACACGTTGAAGCTCTAAACAGGATAGCGATCCCCTGCAAACCATTATTGCTTCCCTCCTAACCCTAAATATAAAGCAAAGAAGCCAATGCAGATGCAAGCTGCAGCACACAATCTGTTCGTTGGGCTAAGTGCAATGGATGCATCATTTGGCTGCTATCATATATGTTACACAAAAGGTGACCAAAAGACGCGGAAGAGACTTGTTCTTCTCTATATTTAATCTACATAAGCAAATTTGAGTGAGTAACCAAAATAATAATATGTAGTCATTTTTTATATCCATGCAGTAACAAGTAATAAGGCTATCATTGTATCATTACTAGCATCAGTCAAGACAATAGTGTTCGAGTATGCCCTGAACGGCACCCAGTCTGTGCTAAAAGCAACTATACCAATACCAGCTAGGGCATCATTATGTAACCCAGGAATTGGCTTTGTAACCGAGACTGCACAAAATACAGTGGTTTGTGGAAATGGACTTGCACATTGTTTGGAAAAGTGCATAGGGATTGGAGGGGATAAAAATGTTCAAAACGCACTGGTCTATGCACATTGGCAGAACTTCTGTTAACTATTTTCAGGATCTTATGTTGGTAGCTGGGAGTACATCTGACATTACAAAACATATTGTGGCTATGTGCTAAAATATGATCTGCCCTAAACCGTTCTCCCCTGAAAATAAGGTCATTTCGACCACACTAGATCGCCAAGAGTAAAATCACTACTCTGATAATGAAGACAAGGCATTAAGATTTTTTTAAAATAGGTTTGCCGAGACAACTTAAAATCCAGCTTCTTGTTGAGTTTGACTGAGGATCATGATCCTAAAAGGCAAGAAACCAAAGGTGCTGGATTTTACCGCAGTGAAGAAAGAGATGATCATGATTTTCAGGGAGCTAGAGATAAAGAGAGCACGGCTCAGAGACTTGACACTTCCTTTTAACTCGTTCGTTGAGACTACCAGCCGTTAATGTAAAAATTACCACATAAATTTTTTTATATAAATCTTTTTTTTGTAACAGCAGTTTCCATACCTTGCGCCAAAATATTGGAGGGCACAAAAGAGAGTATCGAAGGAGTTCCATTCACTTTATGTCTCAGAAATTTATACATATGAGCTGCCGAAAATACGCATCCCTTAGCTAATGGCCAAAAGCACGATTTTTAAGATGAGTGAAACAATTGGTAAGGTGAATGTTCGCAGTAAAAGTGGTAAATTCCAACTATTCGAGTTTGGAATCAATAAGTCTGCGATGTGCCAGTGTTGATTACTATGATTACGAAATTGTAGTAATTGATCAAGGGCCATTTGTAATTGATCAGGGGCCATTTGTAATACCCCGAACCTAGGGTTGACTTTATGGTAAACTGTATATGGTTATTTGTTACGTAGCAACAATTGTTGTAAGTTGGACCTTTAGTGACGACTTTGCGAGCGGTATTAATTGGATCTTTAGCGATGGTTGTTATGAGTTATACTAATTGGAATTTTCGGTGGCAGTTGTTCAAGTGATACTATTGGATCTTTAGCATCAATTATTGTGATCGATATAATTTGTTGCATTTACAACATATCTTAATAATGACATATGTTATAAATGATGAAGTTGAGTACAATAGACAAATTCATGGAAATGAGTGGGTTGCTTTAGGGAACTTACAAGTGATGAGGTTATGCCATTATACTATGTGTAGCCTCGCGTTAATATATACTAATTAAAGAGCAAAAAGAAAAGGTGGAAACAAAAATTGGTAATGCATAAAGAAAATAAGGAGGGAGGGAAAGGGAAAGAGAAAAATGGAGCTCAAAAAAAAAATAAGATATACATTTCAGGACACGTAAGTAAATGCTAATTCTCCCTATATATTTCAGGACATGTCAGTAAATGCTAATTCTCCCTCATCAGGCCTAGAAATTATTAAAGCAATGGTATACATGTTGGGCCCATTCTCGATTAGCTTATCATGTACTTGTGTTTATTCATTACCCCTTGTGTAGATATCAAATGATCTCTAAAAAAGTGTCGCTCAAATACATTCCAACGAACTATAATTGTCACTATAAATTATAAGTACATCGCAAAAAAAATTAGTGACAATTTTTTTCTCCAAAGCAAATACAGCAAAGGATCCTTAATTAGAGTTTATTCCCTTTGGTGGTGGGGAAAGGGTGAAGGTGGAGCGAGGCACTAAGAAGGAGACTGTGATGGTGTTCTACATAAGGTGGTCAATGTTGAAGAAGCTTTTATGTGAACAAAAGGAAAGAAGCTTTAATATCTCAGGTTTTGTGCAAGTGAGGTGGTGCCTTTCTTAATTTTTAGGTGGTGAACCAGCTGAAGTTTCTTTAAGCGTAGAGGGTTAGCGGCCTAACAATCCGGAATGGTTGAGGTGGGAGGGACAAACAGAGTCATCCCAAACTAGGAAAGTATTTTTTTTGAGTTGTGACGTAGAGGTAACGAGTTCAAGACACGAAACTTCTGACAAATAAGAGCTAGTTCAAACAGAATGTGTTGTAAATGGTTATTATAAGTTCATGATCAGTATCTCAGTAAGTAGCACTTAGTAATCGATCTGTTTCTGCACTAAAAACAACTTCTATAGTTGTATTTTTTGTTTGAGACAACGTCTTCTTGGATTGTGTAGTAGCACTTGTTGAGATAGCATTCTGTGGTAAGTGACTCTTAGCCTATTTCCTTTTCTAGTTATTTGTGCAGCTTCGGTTTGTTTTTGTGCAGTCTATCCATGGTGCTAAGCTCCCTAAAATCTGCTAATTGTTTTAAAATGGTTGTGTAGATGGATAATAAATGCATTTGTGCCGCGATATTGGGTTCAGCTGCCTCCATCATGTCTGGGGGAGTTGTTGTGCTAGAGAACAACCGGGGGAATCAGGATTATATACCAAGGGAGCCCCGTGTTAATGATGAAGTTGCGAGGGAGAGGTACATGAACACAATTATGTATAGAGGTGATCGACATTGCATAAGCCAAATACGTATGATCTTCTAACCAAGAAAATTTTAGTTCATGCAGCTACTAACATGTCAATTAGGGAACAAGTTCTAATTTTTCTACACGTACTTGGACACAACGTAAGATTTCGTGTGAAAGGTGGACGGTTCCATACTGAGACAATCCATAGATATTTCAAGATTGTCCTCAAAGCAGTATTGAAGTTGTATAAAGAGCTTATTGTACAACCTGAGGATTCTACTCCCCCAAAAATCCGAAATAGTCGCAGGTTTTTCCCGTATTTTTTAGGTTAGTTATCATGTGTAGTAGGCGTGAAATAACATTAGAAATACATGTTTTTATTCAACTATTTGCAATGTTGTTACGTGCAATTATAGGACTATGTGGGGGGCACTAGATGGAACTCACGTTCGTGCTAAGGTCCCTCAAGATGTTCAAGGGAGGTTTCGTGGTCAAAAGGAGGGAACGACACAAAATGTCTTATGTGCAATCAACTTTGATTTGAAATTCACTTATGTACTTGCAGGATGCGAAGGAAGTACGCATGACTCTCGTGTTGTAACTAATGCACTTTTGAAGCCAAGATGTTTAAGCATTTCTGAAGGTATTAATAAAAGTTGGAATATTTCAACTATTTATAACAAGTAACTTGCCTTAAATAATATATATTTTTTCATATTTGTAGGAAAATACTATCTTGGAGATGCTGGTTATGGTACTAGAAATGGGATTCTCTCTCCTTATCGTGGTGTTCGTTATCATTTGGAAGAGTTTAGTGAGCATTCACCTCAAGATGAGAGAGAGCTTTACAACCTCTGCCATGCTTCTTTGCGAACAACTATTGAAAGAGGTTTCGGAGTATTGAATGGGCATTTTCGGGTGTTAGATGTTCCACATTGTCATTCAAAAGACAGGTGGATGTTGTACTTGCATGTTGTATCATTCACAACTACATTATGGGTGTGGATCCGAATGACCAAATTAATCGAGATGTTATTCGAGAGATAGAATCCCAACGACAAAGTGGACAAGAACAAACACGACGAGAGCCAACTCAACGGGAGGAGAGGGAAGAACATAGAGAATAGGCAATGAAAAGGGACCATATAGCAAGGGAAATGTGGAATGATTATCTTAGGTGGGGGGGGGGGGGGGGGATGTTTAGGAAGCCATTTATTTACTTTTATGTTTATTTACATTTATGTTGTGAAATTTTTATTGTACTTGTTTTTCTGCTAAGAATATGAATGTAAACTAGACAAGGTTGTTTTATCGTTTACCAGATTTATCATGTTTATACTATTTTCTTTTTATATAGAATCTTTAGCATAAGACCGTAGGTAGTTTTATTATTTCCCAGTGTCATCCAAACAGCGGAAAATGAATTTCAGGAAAACATTTTCAGGAGATTACTTTTTCGGAAAACGTTTTCCATGAAGCATTTTTCGTGAAACAAACAGAGCCTACGATAGAACAGAAAAGTTAAGAGGGGCAGAGGAATGGAGCAGGCAGCCGACTTTAATCGGGCAGCGCTACTCCCATCTCTGATAGCCCTATTGCCGGCCGCACTCCATCACCGGTGATCAACTTCGACCGCGCCTATACCGCCTTAAACTAGGGTTAAAAGGCATCTTTACTTTTCTATGTGCTCTTCTCTTGGTGCCCCCTGATGGAGATGTCATCGGTGTATGTATTTTTAATTTGTTGCCTTTTATTGGTGTGTTGTAACTAGACTACTTGTAGTCTTTTCCATATGTATAAATCCAATTTAATTGATGTGTGTGCGCGCACGCGCGCGCGTATGAGAAGCAGTTCACCTGCCAGTTAGTGGATCCTACCAAATAATTAAACTTGGCGACTGCTCACTCTTTTTTTTTTTTTTTAGTGATTCACCGGCGACTAGATTGATGAATAATCTCTCCAAAATTTGTTTTTTTATCAGTGATTCACCAGCCACTAGATCTAGGGATCCCACCTTATTTATGAATATACATGTGTGTGTGTGAGCGCGCGCGTGTGTAGCAGACGAAGATTTGAAATTGCAAGCACTATCATCGTCAGCTACATTATGTGGCAGACGAGGCACTGTTCCACTTACTATCGGGTCTCGATGGGCAAAATGAAAAATGGTCAAATGGACCATCCGCCACATAAAAAAAAAAGTTGAATCTGGTCCGTCCATCCTCCATCCATCCATCATGGATGGATGGCTAGATTGCGCTGGCAACTTGACTCAAGTTGACTGCGTCAGTAAAGAGGACCCTATGCACATACATACATACATACATATACACACACATACATACACACACACACACACACACACACACACACATATATATATGTGTGTGTGTGTGTGTGTGTACATATATACATATTTATATATAATACACATACATATACAAGCGTATATTTGTGTGTGTGTGTGTGTGTGGAGATGATCATTTGATAGCACTGGCAACTTAAGCTAAGTTGTGAGCTATCTGGCCGTCCATCTATCATGGATAGACGGGCCAGAACTGTTTTTATTTTTTTTTAAGTAAACTTTCACCATCCGCTACATCATGTAGCAGGCGGTGAAGTTTAACACTGCTTCCTTATTTGCTTATGCTTCCATCCGTCTACTATATATACACATATTTCAATACATACATACATGCATACATACATATCTATCCATATATATACATATATAAGTACATGTGTGTGTGTCCCCAATGTATCCATTCCATATGAATATGTTCCCAAGTGTAGCCTTCCATCTTTTTGTGGTTTGCGGTACATACCAATGATCAAAGCTAGCAACGACACTGTGATTATTATTTTCTTTGTTTTTGCATGTATATATTTTAAATGAAAACGGATATATTATTAGAAATCTATACTACTTATTAAGTTAAAACATGGTTTGGAGTTACACTTTTTTGGTGTTACACTGAAACTGAATTTGGTGTTGACAAGTGTCTAAGATGAGCACTTTTCCATAATTAGACATCCTCTTCACAAGACTTTAATTATCCATCGGGGTAAAACTAAGACAACCATAAGGGTATAACTGAAAAAATAACTATCCTACTCTACACTACCTCACTCTCCAGACTCGATCCCTCTGTTGCATGTAACTAACAAAATCAGCCAAACTTCCTCCATTTCTCCCTTCATCCATCTCCGTTGCAGATTGGAAGAATAGTTCTCTTCAGCAATCTAACGATGCCTCAATTCGAATTTTGCATTCCGCATGCATTTTTTAAGTTGCATTATTTTCCATTGCATTTTAAGCAATATGTGAAGACACCCAACAATCTGCCACAATACTTGCTCAATGTAAATGTGCCAAAAAAATTCATTTCCCAGTGTAGATATCATTAATCTCATTTCTAGCCTCAATGTAAACGGTGGGTGTGTGCTTCCTGGTTGTGGGTGTGCGATTGGTCGCCGATGACGGTCGTGGGTCACCGTGGGACTGCCAATGAATGATGGTGGCTATGGGTCTACCGTGGGACTGCGACTGAAGGCGCTAGATGATAGTGGCCGTGGGTTCTGTGACTGGAGGTGATTGTTGGGCAATGGTGGTACCTTTGGCGGCAGATTGGTGGCTATGCTGTGGGAAGTGGCTGCCAGCGCCAATGGGTCAAAGAGAAAGTTGCAGCATGTGTGATGTGTGCATGTGTGATGTGTGCGTGTGTGTTTGTGTGTGGGAAGTGGCTGCTAGCGCCAATAGGTCAAAGAGAGAGTAACAGCGTGTGTGTATGCACGCGTGTGTGCGTCCACGCTCGTGTGTGCGTGTGCACGCGCTGATGTGTGTGTGTGTGTTGAGGGGGGGGGAGGCTAATGGCTAATGGAACTTATTCAGGTTGGTTTGGTTTTCTAGATTAGGTTTGATTAATGTGGTGCGTTCATAGATTAATGACGGCATATCCGTAGACATTATAAAGGTGTGTGTTAAATAGGGATGACAATTTGATCCGCAACAGGCGGATCTCTTATTTTGATTTTGACGGGTTATGGGGCGGGTATGGTATAAAAATTTTAACCCGCAACGGGTAAGGGTCGAGTTTGGTATTATGTTTAATCCGACCCGCCCCTGCCCCGTTTTGATGTAATCCTAATCTAACCTAATATTCGATCACAGTCGTCCATCCCTTGATATAAGTAATCACAACTCAAAGAAACCCTAGCCTCACTTTTCTTCTTTCTCCTCTCACCCTATCTTCCACAACGGTACAACGCTGGCGGCGCAACTCACCCTTCCAATGCTTCTCTTCCCCGCACATCACCCCCCACGACCACAGAACTCCTCCACCTCACCACCACCGTAATGTTCGCCCAAAACTTTTACCACCACCTAACAGTTCACCGTCTCCACAAAACACCGTCACCACCGGAGAAAAGAAAGGTCAGTAGCTTTGATGTCACAAGTTTAGAGCATTTCCCGCTCGAGAAGTGGTCTAACTTTGATTCGCAGGTTACAATCAAACCCAATCGTAGAGATCTTCATGTTTGATTTGCACCATCAACCTATCTCCATCTATTCCATGCATAGCTTGATTTCGGATGCATTTACAGAATTGGGATTTGAGGATTTAGGTTTTGTCATTTGGGGATTTAGAAATTGGTATCATATGTTCAGATTTATTGATAAGATTTGATGTATTAGATTTTTGTGTTGGTTTTTTTGGTAAAGAATATATTAGAACTGTTGAGCAAAACCTGTACGATTTGGTTGATTGTGTTTCATTTTATAATTGTTTGCAAGTGCCTTCTACATCATTTTATAATTGAGACAAGGGGGAATCCATTAATACTATGTTTCTTGTTGTTACACATTTTTTATTGATGTATGTATTGTGTTCGTCCCACTTTAAACATGGCAAATGGTTGATTATTTTGTAATATAGTTATGTAAAACAAGGCTGCTCAATGTGGATTTTTTAACGATTAGAAAAAAAGGATCGGAGCGAATCGGGGCGGATTGGATCGGGGCGGGAGCAAGTTTTGGAAAAGTCTGTCAAATCGAGGATGGTATTATCCTCCCCTGACCCGATGGCGGGGCGGGGCAGGGTATAACTACTAGCGGGGCGGGTACGGATTTCATAACATCCACCTCCGACCCGTCCCATTGTCATTCCTAGTGTTAGATGGCATGGTGATGGAAGGTCGCTGCTTCTGAATGAAAAGTTGTGCCTCCCACTCCACCTTCAAACCTAGCCTGAAAGCTGCTCATAACCCTAAAATTCTCTAAACATAATGTTGGGTTTGGAAATGGAAAATGAAAAGAAAGATGAAAAAGAAATGTCAAGGTACAGAAAAAGTGAAAGCGCTGTTACACAATAAAATGAGTTGTCATGCTTTAGTAGAACAGATCTTCCTCCTTCACAATCTCTTTATTTATTTTTAATTATCTTAAAGTACACTAGCCATGTAATTGTGATTTTGTTCAAAGGAGGGGAAATTAGGAATTTATTGTTACATTCGTCTTTTGCAGAATATTCTCGAGTGATATAAAAATACTTCGCACACGCATCTCATGTTCACGACGACTCATTCAAAATGCGCATAGAACTTATTTGGATACCATTTTTAAAATTATGAAAATAATACAATTTAATTAAATACCACATTAAAGTTTAGGAAAATTCATCTATGTGGTTTGAATACCATTTTCCATACTTATATAAATGAAATGAGCACTTTTAACCTCAATAATATATTCAGAAAAAATTGGTCAACAGTGTTTGAATTTGGTGGTTTGTTTTGAAAACATAATTTAGAAACAAACCACACGAAAAATTCTAAAGACAAAAAACATGAAACTGGAAACTTGAAAAAACGATTTGCCTTAAGTCTAGCGCAACTACCAATATTCGTCAGTGACTTGTAAGCCCAGTCCTTGATTGAGGAATACATTGGGTACTGATATTGCACGTCAGATACGAAATATTATGAGATAAAACCCTGTACGTGAACTCATAATTATCAACTTTTGGCTAGCCCTGATGAGGTAAGCATTGACTTGTAGGCCGTGGACCAGTTCATTACATATGGTATGAGAGCCGACTCTTGATAGCCCGATGAGACTATTCAGTCTGGTTGCCAGTGGTTGAAGAAAATGAACACAAATCCAAGTATGTCCAATGTCAAGAGGATGGTTGGAGCAACGAATGGTAAGACAGGTATATCCAACATTGGCTAAAGAAAAAGATTCTAGGCTCTATGCATTCAGAGGAGAGAGTGTAAAATCCTTCATTGGATATGGTATCAAATTGGTCTTGTAAGACCTTGATAAACTCATAACTACGTACTTTGACTAATTCATTTGAGAGAGGCATTAGCATGTGGACTCGATTGTTACATGGCTGGTTCAGAATCAATGGTCCCGACCATCAAAGATCCTTAGGTATATCGTAAACTAACACTCTGCCTTCTTTAGCCTCTCATTTCATCACATCGGTCCCCGTCTAATCCTACGATCTTAAATGCTCAGGACCAAATGTCAAAAACGATGAAATACTTGCTACCTTGTTTAACATTGTTAGGCACCTCTATTCTAATTCTACGTACCTTGAGAAGGAACAATCTATGTTTTGAAAACTAAAAGTGATTAAGCTTCACATCGACAACGTACCATCATTCCAAAGTACGAGCCTACAGCAGGAAAGAGACTGCATCAACCATCTTCTTTGCAACATAAGTGAAGTTAAAAAGGAATTTCAAAAACCGGAATTCTAAATTTTAACAAAAGACGATGGGTTAAAATTGACTAAACAGAGATGAAACGTGACAGGTTTGGGGATCCAGAAGCAGTTATGGTCCAGTATTCGTTGTTCCCTGAATTGATTATGTTCTTTATCCTTGCTAAGTAATCAAGCTTCGACATTTTGCATTGCAAAGAAGAGATCATGCCTCATACCCCTGAACCCGTTAATTCTTCTATTCATTTTGACAATACCTGTCTAGATTCTACCTCTCTCGGTGAGTGGACACAAAACCCTAACTGAAAGAGCAGTCTGGATTTGGGATATTGGTAGACGCTTCTCTCACTCGTCACATCATAGTTCTAAAAACCGAACCAAGCAGAACCAACTGATCGGACCAGTTCAACAGTGAACCGATGACTTCACGGGTCTCGTGACCAGTTTTTGCACTTGAGACAGATGACGTGACATAAACCGACCGGTTCCAGCATTAAACCGGCTAATTGGACCGGGTTAACACCCATTGACACATTTATAATTGTAAAATATATGATACAGTTATTGGCGCTAAGGATTGAATCTAAGAAATCCAGTTTGAAATTCTTATTGAACACCTTAATGCCGCTTGACGAACCACACATCTTGTCTTGTTAATAAAAAACAAAGCAAATCATAATATTAACACTTTGATTTTAAACTAGTTTTCGTTATGTTAATAACTTTTCAAAAAACTAAAGATCCAATAAACTTTACCATAGTAGTTATGATTAAAGTTAAATCTGTCCATTATGATGTAGTTTCAACCAAGTATTTTTTTATATATAATCCTCATTAATTTAAATCTATTTACTTGAACCACCGGTCGAACCAGTAAACTGTGAACGGAACCGGTGCCTTCACCGATTCGATGATCGGTCAGGTTGTGATATTAAGGGTCCACATAATAGATGCCGGTAATAATCTTAAAAGGTTTATTCAACTTCCATACCCTCACTCAATGCGGGTTAGGGAGGTTGGTGGGGGGGAAGTTCCAAGAAATAGCCACAAAAGGCAGGGTGACAAAAGGCAGGGTGACCTCATGGCCGAAGCCACAACGGAGAAGCAAGTGAAGTTTCCATCTGTGGTTTTGAAGCATCATTTGCTGTTCTATACCTACATGTAAAGCAGTTGCAAGGGAACTCTTATAGAAAGCAAAGTATACGCCAAGGTGAGGCAGCCCACACATTAACATGAAATTATAAGCATAGAAATACAGTACAGTACAAGATTATAAGCGAAGAAGGGCCACTGCATCAAAATCTGAATCAGGTTGTTGCAAATCAAACATGCAACACTTTTAAGGATCTTAGTTTGAAGGTAAAGAAGTTTTTAAACTTTCCCACATAGCTGGACCTTCCGGGTCTACATGAACAAAATATCTTACAAATCGTGTGTCTGAACATGCAAGCAACGTGCTCAAGGATAACATGGGCTTCGCCGCACCTCTCTTCCTCAGCCATACATACATCGACAATCTCTGAATAATTCTATCCATGTCGTAACATAAGTATGATGGAAATGCCACGATAGATTCCAATGGGTAACCTAAACAGTTCCTCAAACAATCAATCTTTCTCTCAAGCACATCTTTGGTCTGGTTTAGAGCTGATGGAGCTTGTTTGATCATACTTGATACATCATTGCAATCCAAACCAGCACGTACAAGGCAATCAAATCTCTCCTGTAACTGGTCCCCCCTCCCACGGAACTTTTTCAAGGCTTTTGCCATCTCGTCTGAGTTCTCAGTGTACCCTATACTCAGCAAAAAGGTTGTTTTCTCCAAAAGTCTGTTGGGATTTCTCGATGTTGTTTGTTCAACGGCCTTAGTATTTTTAGAAGCCAAACTGATCAACTTCAAAGGATCTTCCTGTATAATTTGACGCAATGTATACCTATCGACCTCTAAACTTTGCCAGACAGTTCTTGGCCCTTTCAGAGTATGTAAACCAAGCAGTTGCATATGGGCAGTTACAATATTTGCAATTACCGCTGTATCCATTCCTATCTCAAACAGGAAATACACTGCCTTCCAGAGATTCTTTGCAAACTTTTCTGACAAAGCTTGAGGATTTTTTAAGAACAATGCATAAACTTGATTCATCTTAAGCCCCAGCTTGAGTAACCGGCAAACCAATATATATATTCTTTTCCCAGAACCTTCCAAAAGTAGAGCAGGGTTCATCTTAAACAAAACCCCCATTTGTGTCTCGTTATAACCCACTTCAGTAAGAAAACTCATCGTATCAAGCATTCTATTCCACTTATATGCGCTTTTATAAGACAAATAGCGTCCAATCCAATCACTGCCAAATCCCAATCCTTTTAACTTCTCAAGAACCCCAACAAACTTGTCATTGACACCACCAACCAAAAGTGAAGGGCAGCAACTAACCAGTTTGATCACTGTTGACCTACTCAAACCTAAATCCTCATAAGCCCTGAGTTTCATGGCCATGACCCCATGTTCATATCTGAATATCGCAGTTGCGTCCTTGTACATCTTACCAATCTTACTCCGAGGAATCCCATAATCGCAGAGAAGATGAAAATTCTCAAGCAAGACATCATCATCCACTAAAAACATCAAGTCCCTAGGAAGAAGAGATTGGAATTCATGTGGGGCCAAACCCAAGCTCTCCAAAAAAGGCTCAAACTCATTTACTGGATGGTATCTAAAGAACTTGGACAATGCCCGCGATACGTCTTGATCGGTATCAACCTTGGAGAGCAAGCTTTGAAGGAAATTCGGTGAATTCTTGCTTATATGCTCTGCGTCAGTGAACGGGAAGCCTCTAGTACAATGCAAGTAGTCAAAGAAGGCAACTTGTGCCTCGGTTCTAGCAACCCGCGAAATCCGGTTACCAGTGACAGATATTGGTGTCTGCGTGGGCTCAATGTGGGAAAGTTTGGGGTTATGGGCAGGTCCAGAACAGCGAAAGCATCGAACTGTTAGCGAGGCGAAAGATGGGGTACAAGTGGTAGAGGGTTTACCATGAATAGGAGGAAAGAGGAACATTTGGTTAAGTTGGGAAATCATTTTAGTAATAACAGATGCCCTTTTACTAATTCCACGGATTAGCATGACAAATTATACAAGGGGGAATTGGCTGGGTGGGAATTCTAGCTCAAATCTTTTTTGGCTCTTCCAAATTTCAAACAATAGTTCTCTATTTCTAATACAGTAGTGTTCTTTTGTTTTGATGGGTAAATTTATAGAATGAATGTGAGGCAGCAACGAGACAAGGAAGAGAAATTTCAGAGGTGGGCAATGGCTTTCATACCTTTGATATAATGGGTATCTTTCCAGTTTGTCTTCCTTTGCTCCAAGATTTGAGATAGCGCCGCTCCGCTGGAATAGACAGTGATTGAGGCTTTCGGGCTAGGGGATGGAGAGAAATGGCCTTGGCGGCTGAAAGCCTTAAACCCTAAAAGCTTGTAAAGGGCAGTTCAGTTCAGGGTGCGTCCCCGAAAAGAAAAGAACCGCCCTTTAAAAGCTTGTAGGTGGCGACGGTGGCAGCGGTGATAGGTCTTGAGGCGGTTGGTGTCTTACGATGGTCATAGCTAGTAGTTGCCGATCTCACCCAAACGGTGCTTCAGACAAGACGATAATGATGTCAGATGTGGTGGTGGTGGGCAGAAGGGTAGTGGAGGTGGTGGACAGTGACGGTAAGTAGCAATTTGAAGGGTGGTGGTGGCCGGAGTTTCTCTTGATACTTAAGAACCGGTGGGATTCAAGAACAATGGGGGGTTGTGTGTTCAACGAGGGGTCGATAATCGTGGAAGGGCGGTGGCAACGAAGGTGATGGTGGAAGGATGGCGACGACAGCGATGGTGGAACGGCGGTGCATACTGTGATGAGAAAGAAGAAAGATTTAGGGTTTAGGTTATATTAATGGCAAATGACGGGGTTATCCTTAATTAAAAAACTTAAGCTTCTTAAGGGAGGGTATTTTTGTCAGAAGTCTAAAATGTGAGGAAAAAGACAAAAATGTCCCCACTGTTGGGCATAATGACGGTTAAAAATAGACGGACGTGTGAAAAAAAACTGAACGGGCTAAAATTAAAAACTGAATTTGTACATGGACTACAACCTCGAACGGCTCAAAGTTTAGGGATCATTTGTGTTGTTTCCTCAAAGAGATATCATTGACCTTTTTTTACTTTTCTTTTTCTTTTTCTTTCTTTGTATTTCATTTTTCTTTTTCTGGGGGGGGGGGGGGGGGGGGGGGGGCCAAAAGTAATATAACCTCTTTTTTTTTAAAAAAAAGTTAAGCTAAATATACTCATATTTCCCAAAAGTTGGCAGATTGGATGGATTCCGTCCAACTTAATCATGTTTTTGGGTGAAAATTATTTGGCACCTTTTAAAGACCAACATTTTTATAACAACACAAACACACAAAACCACACTCAACACACACCCAACCTACCGCGGCTACCCCCTTCCTTCATCACCCTCGAACACCAGCACCGTACACACGCACACACACACACGCATTACAAGTTCCCCCCCTCCCCTTCTCATCACCTACCAACACACACACAAACTGAAAACAGACAATTATACTGGGAAACACACACAAACACACACCCATACCCACAATACACTAAAAATACACAATTACACTGTGAAACACACACACATTGAACACACACAAACATACATGCACGCCCATGCACACATTGAACACTCACGATCGCAATCACCTGCAAGTGTGCACGTGCGCGCGCGCGCACTCCGATGAGGATGGGGGGTGTAGGTGTGAGTCTGGGTGTTGATGGGACTGGTGGGGGGGAGGAAGCCACCGTGTGTGCGCTCGCTGTGTGGGATGAGAGGATGTGGGTGTGGTTGTGGGTTCAGGGTGGGTGGGGCGTGTGTTTCTGGTGATAGGGTGAAGATGGGCAGGAGGCGACGCGACTGTCTGTGTGTTGGAGGTGTCTATGCATGAAGAGCTGGGGAGTTATTTCTATGTGTATGGTGAGGGGAGGGGGGATCGAGTGATGGGTAATGTTCGCAGGCGTGTGTGCAGGGTTCTGTCGCGCGCGCACCTGTGTGAATGAGAGAGGGATGGAAAAGGGGGGAGAGAGAGACTTTGTATGTGACTCTCTCTTTGTGTGTGTGAGAGTTTGGGGCTGGGGGGAGGGGAGGGGGTTATTTCTTTGTGTGTGGTGTTGGGTGTGGGTGTGGGTGTGGGGGTGAGTGATCGGTAATGTCTGTATGTGTGCATGCAAGGGGGTGATTAAGGGGTGTGGCAGATAAAAAAGGTTGGTAAACGGTTGGGGTTTGAAATTTTTGTGGATAGAAAGGGAATAATTTTGACGTTTCAACAGAATCTATTAAGCGTGTACAATTGTGCCCACTTTCGAAGAATACATGTAGGTTTTGTTCAACTGTTTAAAGAAGAGTGGGTCATATTGATGCCGGCAAAGTACAGGGGGCAAAGTGTATTTACCCCCAGGAACCTAATTGTTAATTTCACTTCAATGCTGAACCAATGCATTTTATTTTTGTATCACGCGAATAACATCAGTTTTGAGTGAGTTAACACCGTTTTAAAGTAGACTTATTGTTCTAAAACAAGACTATACAAATTGCATGAGGAAAACCAAAGAGATATATAAGAAGCATACCCCAAGTAGTTTAAGCAACTAGCAAAGGCTAACGCTGACAACCAATGGCTCTTTCACCTCCGCCGTGACTGCTTGACACTCGCTCGCCAGTCTCTCGACGTTCAATTGGCATTTTGTTTCCGTGAGGTTGGCTTCGTTGCGAACCAATTAGCAAAGGTCGGTAGCCTTGATGTTAATTCACTACAAGAAAATCCACTTTTAGGGACGAAAATTTTCATCGCTAAAAGTGGATATTCCATCGATGAAGACTTTTAGAGATGGACTATCCGTCGCTAAAAGTCTGTCGGCAAAAAATATGTCGTTAAAAGATTAACGACGAAATTTGGTGGTCCCTCGGCAAAAATTCAATTTTTACTGACGAAATTAATTACTCTTAACGACGGAATTTTCATCGCTAAAGATATTTTCTATATTTTGTATAATATCTGAATTTTCTTTAAAAAAAAAACTTAGCTATGAAATTTTCGTTGTTAAAAGTTCGTCGCAAAAGTCTTTAGTCGCTTTTAGCGACAAAATTTTGTCGTAAAAGTTAAAAAAAGGCTATTTTTCATTTTTGCTATTTTTTTATAAATTTAAACATGTTTCAAACAATTAACCCTAACCAACCAATCCAACAACAATTTAATTCTTAAACTAAGATTCATCGTTTACTAAATTCCAACTAATACAAATAAAATTTAATTCATATTCACCACCAACCAACACTTAATACAACATATTACGTGTTCACAAAATACAATAAATCACATTGTAAAAATCCCGAAAATAAAGTTACAAGTTTCATTGAAACTACAAAAATATAAATCAAGATCCTTGCTCCAAAGCTTGTACAATATCTTTCTGCCCATAATTGTTACTTGTTTCCCTTTATCAATCACAACTTGAAAAAGAGTATTAGTTGTGCAAATTCGTTTACAACGAACAAAATGAATAAAAAGTTGTCTAGTGCTCATGTTCCTTTATTGTAAGTATTTATTCTTGGTTTAAAATGAGTGACTGTGACTTATGTGAAAAGGTTAGATTATGACCTTTTTTTTATTTTTTTGTTTCCATCTTCCCCTAGCTGCATTGAAATACACTGTGCCTAGGCCCTTACGCTTTTCACTAACACACTCCAAACCTCTTTTTTCTCTTTGCAAACAGTTATACTTCTCCCTAACGTTACCCTAGGATGTCATCATGTCTTCAAATTATTTGCACTGACAAATCATGGCGCAAATATACCAACTTGAGCTGGTAATTGTTTCTTACCAAAAGTTGAGAGTCCAAACCTAAAACTGTGATGCACATGGAGGATATGTGTAGCCATAATGCAAGTTAAGTTGTGCATATGTGCATACGAAGTCACTAGAACCACCCCAACAAGAAAAAAGGTCATATTAGAGATTGGGTTAAACAAACGAAGCACCCCATCCAAGTCACATTCAAGAGAGTATACGTGAACCATTAAATCATTGGAAATGATCAACCATGTCTATTCCGAGACGATCACTTCCAAGGCAGTTCCACAAGAACGCACTATGAAATACAGAGATTTGCTGAATGCAGTCAAACGTAAATCAACGTTTAGTAAGTTACTTAATTTTCACATACTACTTGAACACATATTAACATGAAGAAAGTTACTTAATTTTCACGTACTACTTGAACACATATTAACACGAAGAAAAAAACAATAAACAACAAAAGAATAACTAATGCATTATTGATTCATCTCTTAACGATCCTATTTTTTAGTCCTTGTTACCCATCCACGTATTTTAAAACCACACCTCATTCGGATTTTGTCAAAGTATAATGGGAGTACTCCGTCTCAATATTGCTCTAAGACCTTCAAATGATAAAGTACCTCTCCACATCTCTAACATAACATAAAATCTTAATCATCAATTAATACTACATCATTAACAAATAACACGTACCATGATATCTCATCCTCAATTCTCTCACTAACCTTGTACATAATCAAAGCAAAAAGAAACGGGCTTAATACAAATTAGTGATTACTGGTGAAGCCCAACCATAACGAAAAGCTTATCAGTCAGAACACATGTTGTTATCTCATCATTTTTTGCTATGTCATACATATTAATATTCACATTCAACATATTTGACCGACATTCCTTTATTTTGTGAAGCCCACCACATAATTTTTCTTCATACCACTTTTGTGCTTTTCTTAAATAATACTCGTATATATAAATAGCTTTTATGTTCCTTCAAATATCTCTCCATCAATTGTATAACAAAGATGATAGCTTTTATGTTCCCCCCGCACCCCCCCCCCCCCCCCCCCAACCCCAACATAGAAACACAAACACAGTGCCCCCCCACCCCCTAATCCACTCACACACATCATACCTACAGATACAGACGGACACCCAAAAACACGTAAACGGTGCTCTTGCCTTCTCCAAAATGCAAACGCACTTCTAATTTCATTCAATGGAAATCACCTCATGCGTTGCCTATTTTCTTGCATCGTTAGAAAATCATTCGAATTGATAGAATGTGATACCCACACGTTCTTGAAAAAAGTGTTTTGCAAAAATTAATACAATAAAATGACTACATGACCTTTTGTTTTTTTTTCTTTCCCACTTACGTCCCTATCGCTTCTCCACTTCAGCCAAACCTAACCCTACCCGCCAGCAACACCAACCCAGCCTCATCCACCACCACGACCCCCATGTCTACCACCACCTCGGCAACATCTGCCATTACCACTAGCCCGAGCAGCGTTCGCCACCGCATCCAACACCTCGAGCCTATCCCCGTCAACCCACAGTTGTCGCCACCACCACAAACGCATTAATCAACCTAGCCTCTTCGACCCACAACTAACCCAGGCCCGTCCAACACCCATAGGGCAACCCCATCAACAGTCATCGCCACCACTAAAACACATCCACCTACCTAGCCTTGTCCACCCACAACCTGCTCGGCTTTATACGCCACCTCGTCTAACATGCATAGCCTAGTGACATATGATGGCCCTTGATGGCACAAAAGAAACCATGTGTGGCACTCGACTTGCCGCTTACAAGAAGAGTCCACCAACCAATCCCAACAATCTACAGTAAGCGGTGCATCAACATTGCATAAAACAGTGCACAAAGAAGTAAATTTCAGCACAAGGGCAAAATGGTCCCAAATATTCTTATTACTTCAATAACATCATTATAACTTACAGAAGGCTTTGTTTGTATTCACAGTGTGCAATCTAGCTAGACAGGCAAGCTAAAACAAAGCAAGGGACTCTCGGATATAGGTGTACATGACCTCCCATATAGTACTACTAAGAGAATTTTCCTAAGTGCCAGTAGTAGACGTCACTATGTGCGAGAAGCCATAGTACCCCTTTTTAGAGAAATACAACTCGGAATGACTTAAAATTTTACAAGGAAACATAAATATATACAAGGGTGATCTTCACCAAAATTGAGCAAAAACGCACACCTGGATCTTCAGATCTTCAAGGTTGGCTTTTGGCCTGCACAGGCACTGCAGTTGGGCGTGCGGGCGCTGTGCTTGATGGGCGCATGGGCGTGAGACTTGAAGAACTTGTGAGGGCACATGGGCGCATGTTGGAAGGGTGCATGGGCGCTGTGCTGGATGGGCACGGGGGCCCTGTGCTGGATGGGCGCAGGGGTGCGGTGCTGGGCGAGTGCAAGGGGCAGCCCGTGACATTCTTCTTCACTAGAGCTGTTGACGCCCTCGTCAACTTTTGCATGTGGTAGGCTTCAATCTTGTTGGTGTAGGCTGATAAGTCTACTGCTCGTTCACAAGTGTTCTCTTCTTTCATATATCCCTGCCACTTGATTAGGTACTCCTGATGGCACTTGCGGGATGCTGTAATCACTTTATCATTCAAAATAGCTTCGGTAACTCGCTTTCCTGGCGCTTTGGGTTTGAGTCCTGGTCTCCTGATTTGGCCCCTGGAGGGGTCTGTCGTGTCTTCATAAAATGGCTTTAACATGCTGGCGTGAAAAGACAGGATGGAGCTGGCAGCTCCACCAATGTGGCGAATCAACTTTGTAAGCCATCTTGCCTATCTTCTTCACTATAGTCAGGGGTCCCTCATATTTCTGCAAAAGACGAGAGTCTCTTCCCCTTAGAAATTTGCGATCTTGTGGCAGTAGCTTAACCATAACTTTGTCGCCCACGTTAAACTCTTGAGATCCCCTGTTCTTGTCAACGTATTTCTTCATTCTTCTGGCTGCTCTCTCAAGGTAGGAGTGAGCTAGATCTATATTATGCCTTCATTCTTCGCTGAAGCTTATGGCCCTTGGAGATTTTCCTACGTTGGGGACGCTTACTATGTGGGGTAGTAACGGTTGTTGTCCATTCACAATCTCAAAAGCACTCTTCCCTGTCGAAGAGCTTTTGCGTGAGTTGAAACACAGCTGGGCAACATCCAGTAGCTTGACCCAATTTTTCTGTGTTGCACTGACAAAATGGCGGAGGTGCTCTTCTAGCATGGAATTGAACCACTCCGTCTAACCGTCTGATTCTGGATGATAACTTGAACTCATCGAAGTTGGGATCTGAATAACTTAAAGAGTTCAGTCCAAAAGTTTCCAGTGAAGCGGGAGTTCGGGTCACTGATAATGTCTTGAGGCATGCCCCAATACTTCACCACATACTTAAAGAAAAGTTGTGATGTGTCTTCGGCTGAGCAATACTTGGGTGTTGTGATAAAGCTCGCATACTTGCTAAACCGATCAATGACAACAAGAATCATGCCTAAGTCTTCAACCTTCGACAGACCAGTGATGAAATCCAACGACACACTCTCTCACGGTCTCTTGGGGACCGGCAGCGGTTGTAGTAACCCTGCTGTCTTCTTACGCTTCACCTTGTCCTGCTGACAAGTAAGGCATGTCTTCAGATACTCCTGCACTTCATCCCCTATTTGGGGCTAGTAGTAACCTTGTTGAAGGAGAGCTAATGTTCTTTCTCCTCCGGCATGGCCTACCCAAAAGATGTCATGACATTTTCGAATCAATGTTCTTCTCAGGTCATCAACTCTGGGGACATATACCCGTCTTACTTTGGTCATCAGCAAACCATCTTCTTGCCAAAACTATCAAGTTTTATCGCTTTCGATCAGTTTCAGCAGTTGTTGGGCAACCGGGTCCCTGGTAAGGGCCTTCCTGATCTTCTTTCCGATGTTGACGACAACTCGACTGTCTGCTCTAAGAATAGCATTCATGGCCATCAATGCTACCTGATCTAGTTCGGCTCTCCTGCTGAGGGCGTCTGCTACGCTGTTGGTTGAGCATGCCCTGTACTCGAGCATGAAGTTAAATTCTGCCAAAAGTTCCTGCCACCTGGCCTGTTTCGAGGTGAGCTTAGATTGACTCAATAAGCGGCTCACTACAGTGTTGTCTGTCCGCACTATGAAGCTAGAACCAAGCAGGTAGTGCCTCAAAACTCTGAGACAATGCACTACCGCGAGTAACTCTTTCTCATGAGTGGTGTAGCGACGTTCTGCTTCGTTGAGCTTCATACTCTCATATGCCACCGGGTGGCATTCTTGCATTAGAACCCCTCATAGTGCAAAGTCAGAAGCATTTGTATGAACTTCAAAGGACTTCGACACATCGGGGAGAGCAAGTACCGGATCTTCAGACATAGCCCGCTTCATGGCCAAGAAAGCCGATTGACATTCCTTGGACCATTCTCACACTTTGCTCTTCTTTAGAAGTTCAGTTAGGGGATGGGCCATTCTCGAATAATCTTGAACAAATTTTCTATAATAGTTGGTCAATCCTAGAAAAAGATCTCAGTTCTAAAACATTAGTTGGCGGCTGCCACTCCTGTATCACTTGTACTTTAGCTGAGTCCATCCTTATCTGACTATGTTCTATCACATGGCCCAAGAATTTAATCTTGGTCTGGGCAAAAGTGCATTTCGACAGCTTCACATATATCTCGTGCTCCCTCAGTCGGGTAAGCACCTTCCTCAAGTGCTTCAGATGCTCGTCCAAGCTGGAACTGTAGATCACAATATCATCGAGATACACCACTACAAAATGGTCAATGTAGTCCTACAAAACCTGATTCATCAAGGTGCAAAATATGGCCGGGGCGTTGGTCAAGTCGAACGGCATGACCAGGAACTCATATGCACTGTATCTGGTCACACAAGTTGTCTTCGCCTCATCACCTTCGGCGATTCAGACCTGCCAATACCCAGACTTCAAGTCCAACTTGGTAAACACTCTCGCCCTACTAAGCTGATCAAAACAATCGGCGACTAAAGGGATAGGATACTTGTTCTGAATAGTCACCTTGTTTAGCGCCCGTAGTCCACACACATCCGCAAGGAACCATCTTGTTTCTTCTGGAAGAGGACTGGTGCACCGTAAGGCGACTTCGCTGGAGTGATCAAACCCACGTCTAGCAACTCCGTCAATTATTTTCTGAGTTCAGCAAGTTCTGGTTGTGACATCTGATACAGAGCTCGGGTGAG
Organism: Escallonia rubra; assembly: GCA_033065855.1. Lineage (NCBI taxonomy): Eukaryota > Viridiplantae > Streptophyta > Magnoliopsida > Escalloniales > Escalloniaceae > Escallonia > Escallonia rubra. The sequence goes on from JAVXUO010001280.1 coordinate 115,757, forward strand.
TAGCTCCGTGCTTGGCATGAGCTCGATCTCATGGTCAATTGCCTTTCTGGGTGGTAATTTCTTCGGTAATTCATCAGGCATCACATCTTCAAAGTCGTTTACTATCACTTTAACTTCTTTGGGTATTGGTCCCGATACTTCTTTAATCTCGTCCCACCGTAGCATGGCAAGGTAGGTTGTTTCGTCCCGTTTTAATCCCTTTTTCAACTAGAGGGCTGAGATAGAACGCTCTCCCGCCCTAGGAGATATAGTCGGGATGACACACGGTTTGCTCCCAAGCATGGCCAGAGAATTGGTGCATGGCATCACTGTGGTCTTCATGTCATGCAAAAACTCCAACCCAAGGATCAACTTAAAGTCGTCCATGATGACTACTGAAAAGTTAGTCCTTCCTTCGTACGGGCCAATCTTGATCAAAACAGATCTCGCTATCCCCACTACTGGCTGTGCGGCAGAGTTGATAGCCTTCACCCGTCCGCACCCTTTTTCTAGAGTTAGACCCAGTCTTTCCACTTCGGTGCTTGAAATGTAATTATGGGTAGCTCATGTGTCCATCATGGCTCTGATGGCCTTCCCGTTAACCTTAATGTCCACATACATCAAGCCTTTCCCTGGTACATTACCATTTTTCTTTGGCGGCATGTCTTTAGGCTTTTCCCCAGTCAAGCTCTCTTCGGGGTTTTCAACATGCGTTGTCACATCATTACACCACTGAGGAAAAGCCCCGACGACATCTTCCTCTTCGTAATCTTGTGCGTCTGTTTGTTCCTCGGTTGGTGGATGCCTTGATTGAGAGCCAGATTGTTCCCCACGTTGCACCTGCCCAATGTTGTCAAAGAAGGCATTCATCATTTGTCGCTGTGGACAGTTAGCAATCACGTGCGGCCCTTGGCGCAAGAAACAACCCCTGAAAGGAGGTTTCTTCATTTCTCCGCTGGTGCTAACATCAGGCTTGACTTTGAACCCAACTCCACTCTTCTGTTGGGTGGAAGAGTTTGACGCCCAACTACTTTTACTGCCCCAACTTTGGTTTGGCGCTTGACCCCTTGGCTCCTTGCCACCATTACTCCTACTTGGATTCCCTCTCTGAGGGGGTCTCTGTGGTTCGGAGTTGTAATCTGAAAGGCTCTCGGCAGCGATGATGGCTTCGTTAAGGTTGTTCACCGGACGTCTATTAAGCTCGGTGAGAGCCCATGATTTTAACCCTTCCATGAAGAAGAAGAGTCTGTCGACTGCAGACATGTCGTTGATGTCCAACATCAAGGCAGAAAATGCCTGGCAATACTCCCGGACCGATCCCGTGTGCTTGCATTCCAACAACGCTTTCCTCGCGTTGAATGCGGTGTTCTCTGAGAAAAACTGGCTCTTTAGCTCGCGTTTGAGTATATCCCATGTGTTTATGACGCAAGACCCATCTTCGATCTCTGCGTACTTCTTCCGCCACCATAACTTGGCATCTCCAACCAAATACATGGCAGCCATCGACACCTTCGTCGCTTCCGAGTCTACTCTGATGGCTCGAAAGTATTGTTCTATATCGAAAAAGAAGTTTTCTAAGTCCTTAGCGTCACGGGCTCCCCCGTAACTTTTGGGCTCTGGCACTCGGGACCTCGATGAGTGCTCCGCACCCCCTGCAGGTGTGTTAATAACTTCAAGACTAAGAAGCTCCACTCGATCTTGGAGCTCTTGAAATTTAGACTCCCAGTCTATACCTTCAATATGCCGTGTATGGTGCTCCACTTGATCCTGAAGCTCCTGAAACCTGCCCTCCCACTCCATGTTCTCAGCATATCGGGTATTATCAGTGGCTTCAAGATTCACTTACAACGCTTCAGGATGCCTGGAGCATCCTGGTCGCTCTTGAACATGCCATGTATCTGTGCTTCCAAAGCATCGATTCTCTCTTTCGTGTTGGCCATAGTTTTTCTCAACAAACTATCCCACAGTATTTTCTTAGCTGAAGCCACGGTCCCTTGGGCAACCGCGGCTCTGATACCACCTGACACACGGTGGCCCTTGATGGCACAAAGGAAACCGTGTGTGGCACTCGACTTGCCGCTTATAAGAAGAGTTCGCCAACCAATCCCAACAATCTACAACAAGCAGTGCATCAATATTGCATAAAACAGTGCACAAAAAAGTAAATTTCAGCACAAGGGCAAAACGGTCCCAAATATTCTCATTATTTCAATAACATCCTTACAACGTACAGAAGGCTTTATTTGCATCCACAGTGTGCAATCTAGCTAGACAGACAAGCTAAAACAAAGTAAGGGACTCTCGGATATGGGTGTACATGACCTCCCATATAGTACAACTAAGAGAATTTTCCTAAGTGACAGTAATAGACGTCACTATGTGTGAGGAGTCATAGTGCCCCTTTTTAGAGAAATACAACTCGAAATAACTTGAAATTTTACAGGAAAACATAAATATATATAAGGGTGATCTCTACCAAAATTGAGTAAAAACGTACGCCTGGATCTTCAGATCTTCACAGTTGGCTTTTGGCGTGCACGGGGCATTACAGTTGGGCGCGCGGGCGCTGTGCTTGACGGGCGCATGGGCGTGAGACTTGAAGAACTTGCGAGGGCGCATGAGCGCGTGTTGGAAGGGCGCATGGGGGCTGTGCTGGGCGGGTGCAAGGGGCAGCCGCCCGTGACACCTAGCCATGTTTACCCATTAGGGCCATTTCTAATAAATAAAAATAGAGATGTACTTTTGAAACCGGGGCAAAGTACGAGGGGCTTTTGTGCAATGTTTCCTTAAGATTAGACTAGAATCGAGCATCCCAACAGCCACGACGAGTGACACGACTAAGACCCATTGCCCAAAACACCCCTAACTCGAATTACAATTCCGAATTCCTTCCTGTGAACTAATACTAATAACGAAAGAGTCCCCTCCCCTTAGCTCACATGAAATTCATTTGCTTTGGGTTGGATTGGACAACAATCCTGTTACGCACAGGACACAAAAACCAAACACCCACATTGATTATGACCTGGACCGTTCATGTGTCGCTCCTGATCTCTGTTTCATTGATTGATTGTCTTTATCTACTCCCAGGTTTCTTCTCCTAATTTCTGTGGGGATCAGCTTTCTTCAATGTTCATACACTCTTTTACTGGGTAAGGGTAATGACTTAACCTGTGGTTTACAGTTTTTCCTGCTTTCTGAGTTGTACCTTCTGTTCTAGACACTGATTCTGATCTCGTGCGTTAGGTACATCTTATTGTGTAATTACTATTGTTGTTATTGAAACTTGATTGGGTTTAATTTTCCTGAAGATGGCGAGAATATGGAGATTTGGATCTATAAAGAATCTTTTCATTTTCGCTTCACCTGTCAAGTTGCATGTGATAGAGCCCTCGTGTAAATCATTTTTCTGGGGTTTCTTGTGAACTTAATAGTTTTTGGAGATTTTTCTTAAACATTATTACAGTTGGAAATAAAATGAACGGATTTTGTTCATCCGAAAATCTTTGAGGACATTAGTTTGCTGAGAGTTAATAGTGATTGTTTATTTGTTTGCTAGCTTTTTTCTTTATGTAGTAAAACGAGCATGGAATTAATGCTTGCAATGCATCTCATTTCGTTCCTTTTTATGTGACGTAATTTTTCGATACGCTATTCTGCACACATCCTTGTAAAGGATCTCTTCTTGTGAGCTGCATATGGTACAAAACAAAAGCTAGACATGCAATGCTGGTAAATTATCAAGTGTTAACTAGTTGATCCAGGCCCAGAACAGATGATCCTGCTACTATTAGTGACGGGGCCGAATGAGTCCTCTAATGAAGCCAGATTCTTATTTTTGTCGTGATGCAATAGTTCCCGCTATGACCTATACCTAGCCCTAACTATAGTACCTAGAAGACTCCTCAGTTTTTATGGCTTTAGGGAATCTGATGTTCTGTCTATGCTTCAGCTGAACTTCAACTAGGACACTACCTAACACGAAAATATAGCCTATTACATTGATAGACATTGAATAGAGAAAGACTCTAACCCTTGCATAGTCATAACACTAATGCCTTAAAAATTTAAGAATGAGTCTTTTACTAAGACTTGCAGTTCACTCTTGATTTCATGAATGAGATATAATGGTCCTTGGTAGCCACTGGAGATGAAGATGATGCATATGTATCCACAATGCTCTCTTTCTGTTTTCCTTCCCCTTTCTTCCTGAATTCAAATTGGTATCATTCAGCTAGTATTGAGTGGAAATTTGAGGGATAGCTGAAGCTATTGCAGTCAGAAACTTGCACTAAATAAGCTTCTTAATGTTCAGTCCCCTCTCACTGGCAATCAGAGTGAGAATTTAAGCATATAGGATGGTCCTTCTTCATTTAGGAATTCTTAATTATTTTGAAGTGGCTGTCACAGAGCTTCTTTATTTTCAAAACAGCCTTGCGATTTCCAGGTACATTAGTTTGACTGCAGGATATAATAAGAGATCATCTGGATCAGTTAAATGAAATTCCCTTATCTAATGATGTCAAGTTTAACATGCTGGGAACAGAATTCTTGCTTGAGTTGATGTAAACATTTAGAAGAAGGGGGTGGTTGGGGCGGGGGGGGGGAGAAAATATGTACTTGCTTCACCCATGGATGGATCCACGGTGGTACACAAGGCCAGTTGTGCACAGCCTCAAAATCATGAATATTCACTTGGGTTAACTTTAAGGATTTTATGACAACAGTAGGGAATTCAACCCTATTTTTACTTGGTGACGAAAATATTCTTAAATAACACAATTGAAGTACTAAACCACCCTATTTAGATGTTTGACATAAATATCCTACTCACTCAGTAATCCCCTTAGTTGCACAAAGCATAAAACACTTAATGACTTTGGGGATGAAAATGGAGTTCAGCTTGGTGTTTCTTGAAGTAACTGAATTATATTGACTTTACAAAAGAATTCCATGAACAATGAGTAAAGCCAAGATAGTGCTTTGTGTCGAGTATAATAAGTTGGGCCCATTTGCTAAGTGGATTAAGCTTTTAGAGCAGTTGGTAACGTAACATGGTAACAAAGCTCTGGCTTGCCAAGGTCTTTGGTTCAAATTTTCCTACTTGGATTGTATCCCTCTTTATGTCGTCGTATTTATTTGTGCACTTTGTGGTGTACCTTGATCTGTCTTTTCACGTGCAATTAGGTAATTGTGCATGAGCATGATATACATTGATGACTCATTATCTAATGACTTAAGCTTTTAGAGTAACTAATAACTTAATATTGTGAAGGGCTATGTAGTATCACATACAGAAGCAAGACTTATAACTCATTAATAGTGTGTTGAGCTTTTTCCAAGTGATATAAGAATCTCTCTTATTACAGGAAATTTTCTTTGACAACTAAGAAGGTATTTGGGATTGATTTTGGGATGGTCAAATCTGATTTAATCTAGATTAAATCACTTATGTTGGTGTTTGGCAAAAAAGATTAAGAGATTTAATCTGCCTCAACAGTTAAAAAAAATGATTAAATCCATAATCCCGTAAAGTGAGGATATGAAATAATTACGTTTCTCATAATCAGGTTTAACCTTCTAATTTACTATACTGTCTTTAATTTCTCACAAAAGGACATTCCATACATTTTAACTAATTTAGGAAAATTATTGAACTATAAGCATCAATGTGAGATTGTGGGTGTTTTTAATTGTAAATAAGAAATAAACAACTTTTGTTGGCGAGTGAAAATAGCTTTTCGATAATATATTTGTATATTATAGTTATTTACAAATGAAAATTATGTTAACATTACCTTTCTAAATGGAAATTAAAATTTATTTATCAAGTGTCCTCTATGGTCATTTCGTCGTAGTGGAGCTGATTTAAGCGCTTTTATCCAAACAGTTATTGTAACTTTAAGCTAGTTTACAACTAATTTATCCAAACAACAAACTGATTTTGCTTAAAATTGATTGAGATTTAAGCTAAAATTTGCTTTTTTGAATCGATCTCAAATTGGCTTTAAGACGATCTAGATTGCTTATGATCAAAAGAAGGCTCAAATAGCTTAACCAGACAAGGAACGACCATGGATTAAGAGGGCAAAACATCTCCAGGACTCGGAATGACCAAAATACACTTCGTCCTGAAAATTACAAAACACAAGTAGGACTTTTGGTGTAGTCAAACTCTTGAAGCCACCATATCTGCATTATACGACACAGGGATCATCAATGATCTATTATTTGGTATTTGATTTTTGAGAAAGAGGTAAGATTTCCTGCTTCGCCATTTAACTTGCTTTTCCAATCTTAACAAGTTCGTAACCATCCCTTTTGTCATATGCTTTGAGCACTTTCTCTTCCCTTTTTGAATAGATGACGGAATTTTATTTAGCAATTGGCATTTCCTTTTCCATTGCTTACCGAAATCAAATTTATGTTAAAATAATCTTTTGAGCATACTTATATTTTGCTTCCAAATGATGGTTGAGTAGTATGTAGTTAGTTTTTTCTTTTGTTCTGCAATGGGGAAAATGATGTGCCTCATGCATGCAGAGGTTGTGATATCCTATGCATCATATATTCATTTTTGAGAATCCTCACTAAATTTATACTTAACCACCTTATTCCCCTTTGTGTCCGGTGTTCTCCCTAAATGTGACTTCTCACTAACATGGAATAGACAGCGAAATGTTGCTACCTATGTAGCACGGGTGCGGCAGTTTCGGTGAAGCGCCAGCACCGGGTGGGCGTCGGGTGCGGATCGAGTGCAGCGTGAGAGCATGTCCTGTATATTTAATTTACTTTTTTGATTTCCTAAATATTGGGTGCGGATGGGATACATATTGGGCGCATATTGGAAACTTATGGGGTGAAAAAACGATTATTAAAAAAAAAATTAGGGGTCAAAACATAAAGCAGAATTTTTGGGGGTCAAATCATAAATAATAAAACTTATACTAAAACCTAATTTGAGAGAGAGAGAGCGTAGCAGCGGTGAAGTAGCCATGAGCGTGACCACCAGCGAGGAACTTGAGAGGAGAGAAAAGAGGAAGTAGCAGCCGCTAACCTGACGCAGTGCTGTCAATCGGTTATCAAATTGCTCCTATTTTTTCGGAACAACCAAAAAAGTGAAAACTTTTCAGAAGAAGAAGAAGAATAAAAGCTTCGGTGACAGCGAACACGGCGGCAACGGCGGACACGGAGCTAACAACCAACACAACAGATCTCCCGTTGTCGTTGAATGGTTCGTGTCTCTGTTTCTTTGACTTTCTGTCTTCCTTGACCATGGACTTCTTTTGTCGATTTGTTGTTAGGGGGCTTTGTTAGTTGTGGCCTTTGGCAGTCCATGTGTGCTTAGCAGCTGTAAATTTATTCTTTTGAATTAATTCTTGTACTTAGTAAATGACTAAATGACCCACAATGTCTATTAGAAGAGCCTGTTCAATTATGTAAGATTATAAAAATTTGCTGTATCTTAGCCGCACCGGTATCCTGTTCTTTTAGAAAATGCCGTATCGGCGAATCTGCACCCGTGTGTTGTATCCGCACTAATACCCGTGTCCTTGCTTTATAGGTTGCTACTTGTCGGACATTACCCAAGTTTGATGCAAGTAAGTCTTGGAAATGAAATATAAGCTTGTTGACTACTAAGAAAATCCAAGATCACCGAGGAATCCAGGGAAGGCAAATAGCATAACCTAACGCTTCTACCTTATCATGTGGTTAGTTTCTTTGTCTATCATTATCTGGTCATTTCGAAATATTTTAAGTATTTCAACAAGAGAAATGGAGCTCATAACTTGCACTGTAGTATTTAAGCAAGAGTTTGGTTTGGTTTTAGACAGAGATACTCATTTGGTAATGAAATAAACCTTAGCTGCTCATTTGATTCTCTTTTATTTTTTGGAGAGTTTTTCAAAATTCTAGGTTTACACCTGGATTTTCTAACGGCTGTTAACCTCATTAGGCGGCGGACTCAATTGGTTCATGAAAATAAACCTAGGTACCAATTTGGTACAATTGAAACACTGAATGCTCGAGCATGATTTGTTGTAAACCTATGAAGCACCGGTGCGACACTTAGGGTGAAGCGCTGGCACCGGGTACGCTTCGAGTGCCGGTGCGCGGTGGGTGCAGCATGGGTTCATGTCCAATGTTATTTACTTTTTTTAATTATCTAAAATACCGGGTGCGGCTCGGCTGCGTATCCGACCTGTGACCACTGGGCAGACTTGTGACCACCGGCAACCACCGGTAAGGAATCTGAGAAGACAGGGGAGACTGGAGAGAAGAAGTGGAAGCAGCAGAAGGAGAAGGAGAAGGATTTACCGGCGACAGCGTGCGGCGTGCCGGTGCTTTCAGTGAAGAAGAAGGAGTCGATGTTATCTCTGTTGGCTGGACAGAGATAACTTTTGACTTTTTTGACAGCTAGCATCCACAAGTTTGTTATTTTATTTAAGTACCCAATTGTTAAGGTATTACATAAACCAAGCCAGTGCTTCAAAGAAATAAAAGTGATACCACATAAAAACTTTATTCTTTTCTACTATACAATTTTAATATTTATAAAACAGCCCATTACTTAAACAAATTCTCACTAATTTGGTTGAAAGCTTAAAAATTTATGAAAGAACCCATTAAACTTAAAAACTCACTATTTTGTTTGGAATATTAATATCTTTTAACATATATCAAACACATATATTGTGATTATTAAGATTCAAATTGTTTAGAAATTTAATACTAAGTGTACATAATTAAAAAAAAATATCTATAACATTTGCCATATTCCCATCGCACCCGTATCCCAAAATTTTCAAAAATGTCGTATCCGTGTATCTGCACCCATGTCGTATCCGTACCCTTGTCCGTGCTTCATCGGTGTATACTTTAGGGTACAAATTTGGTATTTGCCCTTAGTCTTACTAGTAGCACTTCAGTTTTTGTAATTTGGACGGAACAATGAGTTATCTAAGGTGTCATCTCGTACCCACTTTTTCTCAAATGTGTATACTTGACCTTTTAATTAATAGCCTCAACATAGTCTGACGTATATAAGCTCTTATTTGCTGTTGGTGATGTTTGAAATATCATGCTTTTAATAATCATTATTCAGGGTGTTGAATATGTTTTCAGGATGCTGGGTGGATGATACAATTTATATAGGAAATCTATAACATTGTAGGGCCAATCAAGCATATGGTCCACTAGGCAATGGCAGTTTCTAGAAGGACAGCTATGGCGATTAAGTCTTACCAAAATCAGGCTGAGGTGCTGGTTAAGAACTACTTGCTATCAGATCCTTTTATCCCATACACAGCTGTGCTGGGTGGCATACTTGCTAGCAAAGTGGTTTGTTCTAATCTTTCCTTTTGTCAATCTTTTCATTGGGCGTTCTTTCCTTAAATGTCAATGAAGTAGAAGCAACATATACATGTCATGGGTTTCGCTGCAGTTTATCCAGGCAAATCTTTGTTTTAAGTTATAAGCCTTTACTGAACGATTACACATAAATATGGATGTTAATTGAGTTTCTTTATTGCTTACTTACAAAGTCCCATGGACTGTCTGCTGATTTATCTAAATAGTATTTTCTAATTGCAGGTCTATGATCTTACACAATTGATTAGCGCCTCCTATTTCAGGGGCTATGGCGGCCTCACAAAAATTCAGCGAATTGAGTGGAATAACCGGTGAATAGTGTACATTTTCCAATTCGCTTAATTCTGTTTCTGTTGTGGTTCTGTTCTCATGTTCAATCAACTATTTGTGCAGCGGTATCTCTACCATTCATGCCCTTTTCATCGCAACTATATCGTTGTACTTTGTATTCTGGTCAGACCTTTATTCGGACAACAATCTTGCTGGCCTCGTTACATTCCGAAGTTCACCATTCTCAACTTTTGCATTGGGGGTAAGTGTTAAATCTGTTTTTGAATTTTAGTTGAACGATTTCCTGCGTATTAAACCCAGAAAAGTTTTAGACAGTGGAGCTCTTTTTTGGTTTTAAGAACAGAAATTGTGAGCGGAGGGAATTATTTCGACGCTAAAGAGTCTAAGAGTTATCAGCTACAAAAGGACCAAAGTAATTGTATTGGCATTTAATGCAAAAAACATCGGCGCTTCACTTTCTCTCTCACATTAAAGAGGAGCCCTAGTGCACAAGGCTCACACCATTGCAGAGTCGGAGAAGGGTTGATGCACACAGCCTTTATCATCTTGTTGGTAGCAATTTCTTCGTTAAAGTCCACCTTTATCGTCTTGTTGGTAGCAATTCTTATGGGCATATGTTTTGACCTCTTGTACTTTTACCCTTTCGTTGCTAATTACCGGAGGCACATGTCATACAAAATAGGCAAACAACTTTGTAAAAGTGTCCATTTTAGCATGATTCTACTGAGTAGGGAAACAAACAGTGACTGTGAATCCAAGTGGCATGAGTACGCTACTTCAAAAACATTTCAGGATACGATCCCTGTGGCTTTATTTCTTAGAGCAAGTAACTTTTCATTTTCATTTTTGAAAGTCTTAAATGATGATATCAATGTGATTTTCTCAGGTTTCTGTTGGGTACTTCCTTTCTGACCTGGGAATGATTTGTTGGTTATATCCTGCTTTGGGTGGATTGGAATATGTAAGTATATCATCTAAGGATGGAAGATTACCAATCATAGTGCTAGTAATTTCCTTCAATAGTTGTCAAATTATAGTGTATGCTTTGAAGATGCAATGTTAGACGCACGTATTTATCACCCGTTTGTTCACCCCCATACTTCCCCTTTTCCCTCTGAGCTGCTGAACCAGCAAGAATCATTTAAGAGCATATGATGCTTTATAGATTTTAGTTAAGAAAAGGCTGGGAAAAGCATTTGAATGTAATTGTACTAACAAGGGAAAATGCTGGATCTCAGGTCATTCATCACTCTCTTTCGGGAATTGCAGTAGCATATGCGATGTTTACTGGGGAGGGACAGCTTTATACATTCATGGTTCTCATCTCTGAGGTGACAACCCCAGAGATCAATATGAGATGGTATGTTTGGTCAAAGGAAGCTCTTATCCCGATTTGTATCTTTAATGCGGTTTGATGGATTCTTTGAGTCATGCAGGTTCCTTGATACGGCTGGTTTGAAGAGGTCCAATGCATACTTGATTAATGGGGTTTTGATATTTTTTGCTTGGCTGGTAAGTCGGTATATTAGATGTCCTTTTATGAAGAAAGGGCTCGTAAGCCAAACACATGGTTTTTCTTTTGCACAATGGCCTGCCATGTGTGAGAATACTAAGTTGCGATTTCCAGCTAAACAGCATGCTCGACTAGTGGGGAATTGTAATGTCATCATTCTCACCATGACATTTATTACTCCCTCTGATTTATGTTGTTGTCTATTAAAGTTGCTTGCTCAATAGAATTTATGGATGCAGGTTGCTAGAATAATGCTGTTCGTATACATGTTTTACCACGTGTACTTGCACTATGATCAGGTAACTCAGCTTTGACGGTTGTTGAACTTGTAGGGTCTATCTCTATAACTATTAATTTTACCTTTTGGTGCAACTAACCACTTTTTTTTTTTTTTAATGGAAAATGACGGAAACACACGATCTGTTTATAAGAAAAAGAAGGAAGATGCTCAGAAGTTAAAATTTTGCCCTTTCTCCCTTTTTGTGTTTCATGATCACCAGAAGCTTGGAAGGTTTTGTTGAACACACTCTGTTACTGAACATTAGAAAAACACGTGTTAATTCTCCTTCTGTCCTTATTTAACAAATAGTTTGCACATACACACAAGCCCACCACACTTGATGCATGCACGCATCCACATGGGCATAAAAAAGATGTGTTATAGATGGTTTACACTGACGTTCTTAAATGTCTAGGAGTTATGATGGTTAGTAATGTTGGTAATTCCTTGTATGATGAGCAGGTCAGCCAGATGCACATCATCGGTTTTCTGTTGGTATTTGTGGTTCCATCAGCGCTTGCCACAATGAACTTGATGTGGTTCGGGAAGATCATCAAGGGATTGAGGAAAACTCTAGCAAAGAGGCAGTAATATATACCGTATAATCTAGTTTTGCGTATCTCTGTTGTCTGCTTGTACAAAATGGAATTGGAGAAGGAAAGATGAGCGCAGCTTAGGGTTGGGTTATTAGCTATAACCTTGCAATGAAGATAAAGTTCCTTTTGATCAAATTTGTTGTCCTCCCCGCGTACTCGGTGTATGTCATAAGACAATTTTGCCGAGAACAAGAAAAATGAATGGCGGAGGTAGTTATGTACTGTGGATGTCAGCCACCACTGGGACCTAAAAGAAAAATGGGAAATCATGTGCTGACAGTGTGAGAGGCTTGTCCGAAGTTGACCAGCAATAAATCCGTGATGCAGTTTTTATGAAGAAGAGCAAGCTTACAGTACGAAAGTTATGTGGCCGTTGGGCAAGCTAGAGTGAATTCCAGAACCTAGAAGGAGAGAGCCACTGAGTCACTGCCACCAATTAGTCTTTACACAGTTATATCATGAACCAACCATACCTGAAGCTCCAGACCGTGAAAGTTTTAAACCAAAAATCAATGGTAGTACTACGTCCAAGAGTTGAGATGACGTTTATTAGAAGCAGAGGGATAGAACTTGATTCCCATTTTTTGAGTACAAAAACTTGATTACTAAACAGCTGTTGGGACCACATAAGCACATTCGTGTAGCTTTTTTACAGCCCTATACCCTGAGTCTCTATATGAACAACTCTTGCGCAGAAAATTCTCCCAAAGGTTGTCATAATTCTTTGAGGTTTTTCTAACAAAGATAGGGCATATTGTGATCCCCTCGGTATAAATTTATACATTTACTCTTGCATTCTTCTTGCATCGTGAATACATCCGAACTAGCAACTAGGAATCTAAATCTAAAGGTATACTCTTCTACAATCTTTGTAGTTAGAGGAGACTACATCCCCTCCCTACAATGAAATTTTCGGTCTTTGAATCGTAAAACCAGTTAACATAAGTCCCAGGAGCTTCTAGACAAAAATGAATGTAGAGGATAAATGACAGTGCAATACAATTTAGGGTTAATTACATACGACATTCCTAAGATTTACTTAAAACTACACACAGTGTCTACAAAGTGTTTTTATTACGCTCTGCTTTATCCTGAGCTGCTGAGGAATAGGATTGTGTAGGGGCGACAAAAGAGAAATGGAGGTGGAGGAAATCAAAGCAAAGGTCAAGGAGGAGCCCAACTAGGAAATCAAAAAGCAAGCCCAGGAGGACTCAGAGTCCAGCCGCGAAGAGGTGCCCATCGTTAGGAGGTCTCGAAGGAAGCCTTGAAGATAACTGTTGTTAGCCCCTAGGTCTAGAGTTAGGCCATTTGTTAGAGTATTGGTTAGAGTTCTTTAGGGACCTAGATTGCAAACACTGACGTAGTTTAAACCCTTATTTTTCAGTCTTTTCAGTGGATGACTACTTAATTTCACGTGTTAGTATGTACAACACTTATATGCTCACACAGATGAACAAAAAGAACAAGGACAGAACATAATGAATAAAAACTGAAGTTTGATGACTTAAGAATTAAGACTTGACGGGTACAGGGTTTGGCCTACAAGTAGGCAATCCTGTAAAAATTCAACCAAGACTAACTACTCGACTAGTTAGTCAGGGCTGGTTAGTCAGTGACCAAAAAATTTCTCAAGGAAAACCGACCGGATGGTCAGAGCCTAAACCACATTTTAAGGCCAAACCGGATCGTTGGTAGAGACAAAATTGAATTTCAAGCCAAAATCGGCCAGTTGGTCAGAAGAAAAATAAATTTTCTTGAGAGAGCCGGACAGTTGATCAGAAACATGGCCATCAAATGTGCAAATTACATAAGAAAACGGGACAGTTAATAAAAAACCAGACGGTTTGTCCGATAATATTTTATGAATTTTTAAATTTTTGATTCCTAACTATATTCAAATTAGGGCTACTCTTATATATATTCATGACTCGTCATTTCAGAACAAATTCGTCCCTTTTTCTCTTCAGAATTCTCAATGGTCTTTTGAAGATGATCCCACAAGCTTCGAGCTCCAATTCCGTGCATTCGAAGTTCCTTCAACAAGATTCAATTTATACATAAGGACGGGAGATTGAAGCTAAATCCGCCATGAACTTGAGGAGCATAATGGTTCGTTAAGACATTCTTCGTGCCGCTTGAAAATTTTGGGATGTTAAGGATCATGTTTTCTGCTTCAGTCTAATAGAACCCTACCCTACTTTTGAAGAGGTCTTTGCCCTAGTAGATATCCCAGCCATTGTTCCAACCGTTCAGGATGGTTATGTTAAGTCTCTCAAAACTTTATTGAAGGTCCCAAAGGAGCATGCCCGGTCTTTCATTTGCGGTGATGGTATTCAACTCTTTCCCCTGATAGAATATTTTTCTGCCAAGCCAACTGGTCGTGATGAACAATATGCCTAAGTGTCTACCCTGGTGCTATGCTGGGTAGCCAAATATCTCACCTTTTCTAGCCCTGGGATCGTTGATGTGAGGCTGGCTAATATTCAGCTTTGAGTATCCACACGAGGTAAAACCCTAATCCTCTTAGTGTTAGCTGAAACTTTACTTGGTATTACCGATGTCCGTAAAGATCTCGGCGTTCCATTTGGAGGTAGTTCCCTACCCTTGTACATGTGGCTACTGGACCATATATGCCTATAGCCAAACCTGTTTCAGTAAGATAGAGCCCTAATGGTTTTCATTCTAGGCCTTTACTCTTCGAAGGTCGTTTTGGCATAGACGAATGGACTCACTTCTTCTGTGTGCGAGAGTCCAAGGATATTCGTTACTATAAATGCTGGAGGGCTCACGAGCCAGTTCTGAGAACATTTGAATATCCCTGCGTTGATCTCCTAGGATTGCGTTACACATCCTTCTATTTTGCCTGTCAGATCCTGAGGCAGTTTGGTTATGAGCAGGTGATCCCGAAAGTCTACAGGAAGTTTGTAGAGGAGCAAGCCTTTAGACCTTCCATAATTGAGGTCGTCTTACGAGGCTGGGGTCTCCACTTTATACTTACAGTTCCATTGGATATAAACCTTTCATCACTGGCATTGAAATAGTTGCTCCCTTGTTGCCTACTACATACATCTATTGTCTTTGGGCCCGTGTCGAGAAAAGGTATTAGCTTTGGAAGGCAAACTGGGGGTGGAGCTGGATTGGGACTTCCCTAGCGCTTGTGAGACAATCTTTGGAGCAAGCAAAGGGGGATGCTCATGCTACTATGGGATTAAGCCCGGAGATGTCTGAGTTTGGCAGGGCTTCTTAGAGCATAATATAAAGTTTGGCCATCTTTAGACTGAAGATAAAGTTTGGGTCACTTGGATTAGGCGCTCTTGGATTGGTTCTCAAATGTTTGAGGAGAAGTTTGATGCTGAAGGGAATTCAATACGGTCTTTACACATGGACGAGCCCCAACGTCATCTCCCTTTGCTGTTGAAAGAGAAATCCAACCATCAAAGCTACTTGGAACCGGGGCGCCTGTGTGGATGTTTATCCCAAGAGTCAGTTTGAAGGGCAGGGTAATAAAGATAAAGAAAAAGTAGAGCAAAGACTCGCTTTTCAAGTGGAGGAACTAGAGGATGTCATCCCTATATCTCAGAGGCCAATTTACAAGAAGAGTATGGAGACATGGAAACTAGTCTTGAATAGTGAAGAGAATCCAACTATGAAGAAATTTAAACAGATACTGGCCGATATCTCATAGGTTGCTGATAGGACTTAGAATTTTGGCTCCCTAACTTTTGCCTAGGTCGCCCTTTGAATGGTTTTCATCCCATCGGGCATTTTTATTTCTCTACTATTTTTTTCTTTCATTGTTCTTTTCTTTTGCCCTAACTTTTGCCTAGGCCGCACTTTGTCGAGTTTTCATCCTAGCAGGTATTTTATTTCTCTCAAGAATGTAATGAGTTCTTTAGCCAGTGGAATAAAATAATTTTATTAAAATTCGACCACACTCTAGTAACTTACGAGATCCCTATGCACCTCCATTTATGTGTTACATGCGACACCCACAACCCTAGTGACGCTACCAGAGTCGGGTTGCCAGTCATAACTGCTTCATAACCCTACTAGACAACAGAACAACTCTAGATACACCTTTAAATATATACATGAAGTCTCAAAAAGTCATCCTTACAAAATTTTCACCATAAAGCTCAACATGAGCACATCTGAAGTTTTTACACAAAATATCTATTTCCAAAATACAGATATCACCGTCTTACTTTTTTTCTCATAGATCAAAAGTTGCTTTCTCCTTTCCTTTCCTTGAAGTTTCTCCTACCTCGCTCTGAAACCTGAAACATTACAGGCAAAGAATGAGCGCAAATCACCCAGTAAAGGTAAAGGTAATACGAGGAGTAACACGTACAATGAAGTGACAATCTTGGGAGAATTAATAATCAACCCCAACGATATCAAGAATCTAGAGTTCAATGGATAACACAACAATAATTAAACGATCAAGCAACACATATTTTTCTTTAACCAGATTGAGCGGCTTTAATGCCCAACAAAACAGCATTATCACCACATTTATTAAACTGAACCGACTGACCGACCCACTTTGCACATGAACACTAAATCGCCAAATTAAACATCAATAAAATACAAGGCATTAAAATCACTAATGTCATAATAAAATCAAATGCAATATTGACACCGACCCGACTGACTAGACTCGATTGACATGACCGACTAGACTTGCGCGTCCTACATCCTTTTTGTAGGTGATTACGTTTCATTGGCCCTCCTTTCACATAATGTCTCGTACTCCGGGACGTTCATCTCAGCCTCAGATAAATAAAAGAGATACCAATCACAAGAAGGGAACTCACGAAGAGTGTTCGTCCCCGAACCATGCTATCGTCAAAACACCAATCACAACAACTAGACGGACTAAGGGAATTGGGTTCACCTTATGTCCTCAGTCAATCAACTACTCAAAGAAATTCCGGTCATGCACGCGACCGGAGTTCAACAAAGTAATTTGGAATCACCAATAATATGCACAGAGTATACTAGGAAACAAGCTAGTTGTAAACCTCAACAACATTTCAAGCTACGAGAGGTATCGGCACAACAACTACCGATACCTCATATCCACCATACAAAATTCATCATACTACACACTATCAACGATGGGTATGCCACGAGGAGCAAATTCGTAGCATACAGAGAGCCATACTATCATTACCTGGTTGGCTTTTAGCCAACGAGCCCAACAACTTCAAACCACCACAAGCGGGGTCACCTAATCAAATAAGACCTTACTCATTAGCTACTAACCATCATAAATACACAATTATTCTACTTCTATTTTATCAATTATTTATCATATTTTACAGCGATCGGTTACTCTGACCCGATAGTTGGGTCTTTAACCCAGCATGGCACCGCACCAGTGCTGATACCCCTCATTTAGGAGTATTAATCCCATTCTTCACTTCTTGTTACTCAAAACGCTCAATCTAATGCATTCCCTAAAGTTCGGAGTCGACACAGTAAAATTACCAAAATAACCCCCTGGGTGGTATATTACCAAAAATGCCCCTGATGGTCACTACCACTCCCACTACCCCAAATCTACTTCAAAGCAGCCCTATGGATGTTTTATACCCCTTCCTGGACTAAAAAGTCATTCAGAGGATTTTCTAGGAAAAATTACCAAAATGCCCCCTGGGGATTTCTGGCACCAAAAAAAATCTCAAAATGCTATTTTAAGCATCCTAAATCATTTTTGAGCTAAAAAAATATTTTACAAAATTTTCGCCCAAAAATCCGGAACCAGTGTCTGAACCATGCGCTTAAAAGCCTGTACGGCCAAAAATAGCTAACGACTTTGGAATGACCCGAAATCTTGGAGAATAGAACTGCTCAGCATCCTAGGGTTCTCATAAAATTTTCAGGCGAAACCGCACTAGTTTGATATTTTAAATTCTACTGCAAAGTTCCAAAATTCCCGCAGCAGTTAACCCTCTACCTGACCTCAGAAAAATCTAAAACTTTTCCATGATGTGGGTCTGCTAAAAATAACTAGGGTCTTTCTTTTACATTTTGACTAAATATGACCCTAACTATTTTTAAAGTTTTGATTTAGAATCTATTTATTAAAGTTTCAACTTTAGCGACAATTACAAGTTATTATTCAGATTCGAACACACACTATCACACATTGAGCACACACACAAGTCTTCTTCTCCATTGAACCAGCCGTGTACCTGGGTAGTTTCACCCTATAATCACGCATGAAATCTCCATTTTTACACACCTAAACCACTTAATTGCATTACAACTACACCTTAATGCCCTAAATCTATTTGATTGACACAATTACTCCCAATTACACACCCACAATTCGAATTAAACCACCATGGATGAAGAACACACACCAACGTACACTAAAACCTTTCCAAATTTGAAACCCTAATTCGTTTTCTCTTTCCTTGTTGGTTTGGCCCTTCAAGTTTGTAAAATTGCATGTTGACCCCTCTAGTTTAGGAAAATTTTGCTTTGACCCCAAAACCACACTAACTCCTCATTTCACTTCCTAACACCTAATTATCACCAATATGACTCTACTTAATAAAATATGCATCCCATTCACCATATTTCCCAAAATTACATTTTTGCCCCCTAACTTTTCAAAATTACATTTTAACCCCCAAGGCCACAGTAACCCCTTATTTAGGTCCCTAATACTTAATTATCACCCATATAATGCTACTTAATACAATAACCCCCATTAATTAATCAAACCCACGGTTAGATTAATTTCTGATATTTTTGGGGTATCACATTACATCAATTGGTGTGTGCTGGAAAAATATTCTTAAAAAGGATCATGTCATTTGTAGTTCAATTTCAAAACTTGTTCAAGCATAATATTTCTTAAATTGATCTAAGTTGACTAGCAATGACAAATTAATTCCATCTTAATTGACTAACAATGTTGCACCTCAGTCATGATTTATTTGATCATATAGAGACCTGACCAGTTGGGTTTAAACTTTTCACACGGTTTCCAATTTTGTCCAATGTTCTTTAGCACCAAATCTCCTTCTTTCAACCCGCGTCCCTTGACTCGCTTGTTGAATGCTCGGGCAATTCATAACCCTGGATGTGATAAAGCGTCTTTAACATTTTCTCATCTCATAAGGACAATTCTTCGAATCTACGTCTCACACAGTCTTCTTCGGCTATCTAATTCTCCAATAGCACTCTGTGGGAGTTGACTTCCAAATCTACTGGGAGCACAGCCTCCATGTCATTGACTAATGAGTATGGGGTAGTCCCAGTCGATGTCCTCACCGATGTCTTGTAGCCTAGAGAGCATAGGGAAGCTTATATGGCTAACTCCGACAAGAATATATCATTTTACCTAACATTCTCTTAATGTTCTTATTGACGGCCTTGACAACCCAATGGTTTACGGCTGGTAGGGTGAAGAGCGGTGTAGGGTGATACCATACTCTTCAGATACGTCTGAAACTTCCCTTCAAAATGTAGCCCATTGTCTGAGATCAACTCCCGCGATACTCCATATCTGCAAATGATGTTTGTCCAAATAAATTGAGCCACCTACCTGACGTTGAGCGCAGTATACGAAGCAGCTTCCACCCACTTTATGAAATGAATTCATGTTCGTTAGAGGCCTTTGGATGGATCTACCCTATAACATCTTTTCCCCAAACTGAGAACGGTCACGAGGAGGTCATGTTGTATAACTCTCGGGGAGGCAGGTGTTGTAAGTTGGCGTACACTTAACATTTATGACACCTACTCACATACTCGACACAATCTCACTCCATAGTACTCCAATAATATCCATGTTAGAAGACTTCCTTGACTAGCATCCGCCCATTAATTGAGGTCCACACTCTCATACATGTACCTCTTCCATCATTTGCCTACTTTATCTTCCGGTTATACACAACAGGTGTTTCCCATTATAATGTCTCTTACGTAGCCTCAAGTCAGACATGATAAATTGTGCTCCCCATTTTCTCAAAGCTACTAAGTCCTTCATAGAACACCCTTCAGGGTACCTTCCATCCCGGATAAGATTATGTATATCGGTATACCAAGGCTCAGTTACTTCGTCTTCTTCTATACGGGCTATCATAAAGTAATAGGCTGGTTAATCTCTCTTCTATATGACAAAAGGTTCTACCTCTTTTCCTTTGGGTATGTCAACTATTGACCCAAGGGTGGCTAGGGTATCCACAAAGTTATTCTCGGCTTTGGATAGGTAATGGAATTCCAGATCTTCAAACTGGTCTGTAATCTTCTCTAAGTGGGCATGATATGCTTGTAGGCACTCATCTTAATTCTCCACATACCTTGGATTTGGTAGATGATTGATGCTGAATCTCCATACACTGTGATCCCTTGAACTCCTAGGTTTAGGGTCATCTCTAAACCGATAATATTGGCTTCATATTTGACAGTGTTGTTAGTACTGTTGAAAGTTAGCTTGATAGTTATGGATGAATGGGCTCCATTTGGTAAGATCCGCAAGATCCCTACACCAAAACCCTTGTTATTTGCTGCTCTATCAAAGTACAACTGCCACCTCATCTCTATTTCAACAATGTATATTCCTTCATCAGGGAAAATTGTCTCCCATCAACTGGTATCATTTGTCGAGTAATCGGCTAAAATGTTAGCCATGGCCTTCCCTTTGATCGACTTCTGTGTGACATAGGTGATATCAATTTTGAACAATAACAAAAGCCACTTTGACATGCGATTAGGCAGGATAGGCTTCTCGAACAGGTACTTCATGGGATCCATCCTAGCCAATAATTTAATGGGGTGTGCCAGAGCGTAGTGTCTTAATCTTTGATTTACCCAAACCATAGATACACACGTTTTCTCTAGGGCTAAAAAGTTCACCTCTCTTTGGGTCAACTTCTTACTCACGTAATATATGCCCCTCTTAACCAATGAATTTTCTAAATGTTGGGCTAACATGACTCCGAATGTGGTGTCAGTCATGGTTAGGTATAGTAACATATGGTTACTGGCTAGAGGTGGGCTTAGGACCGGAGGGTTGCTAAGGTATTGTTTGATCTTGTCAAAGGCGTCCTAGCCTAGGGGGTTCCATTCCTTGCATCATTCCTTCTTCAACGGTTTAAACATAGGTTCACAGATCGTGTTTAACTGGGATATGAACGAACTGATGTATTGGATTCTACCCAAGAATCCTCAAATTTTCTTCTCAGTTTTGGGTGAAGGCACCTCAACTATGGCTTTGATTTTGGTTAGGTCCAACTCTATCCCTCGTTTACTCACTATGAAACCTAACAACTTCCCGGCTATGACTCCATACACACGTTTTTGTGGGTTCAACATCACCTTATACTGCATTAACCTTTCAAAGTATTTTCTCAACACTGTTCCACTCGTTTTCTCGACTTGATGATCATGTCATCCACATATACTTCACCTCATTATGGATCATGTCATGGAATAGGGTGGTAGCGGCTCTCTGGTATGTAGCCCTGGCATTCTTTAAACCAAAAGGCATTACTGTGTAGCAAAAGGTACCCTAGGGGGTGGTGAAGGCTGTTTTCTCCTTGTCCTCAGGAGCCATTTTTATCTGATTATACCCCGCAATACAAACCACAAAGAAGTACCAATTCATGCTCGGTTGTGGTGTCTATGGTTAGGTCTATGATGGGTAAAGGGATATCATCCTTGGGAAAAGCTCAGTTTAGTCCTGGTAACACACACATCCTGACTTGACCGAAAGGCTTGGGGGTGGGTATGATGTTGGCTAGGTAGGTAGGGTACTCGATCACTTGGATGAATCTGATATGGAGTAACTTCATCACTTCTTACTTGACCTTGAGGAACCACTCTGGTCTCAACTTGCAAAGTTTTTGTTTGACGAATTTGACTTTGGGTACGATGGGCATGTGGTATTCTACGATGGATAGGTCTATACCGGGCATGTCACTATATGACCAATGAATTCTCTAAGGAGTGCAGTCAACTCTTCTCTTTCTTTATCATCTAAACTAGACCCTATTTGATTTTTTTTTATATCTTCGGGGGAGCCTATGTTTACTTTGGCTGTTTTCTGGGCCACTGGCTTGCACGACTAGATTCCTGATTTTTTATTTCTTTTAAATATTTTTTCACTTTTAAGTCCATTAGGTGTGACTCATCATTAACTAAGTAGATTAATTCATCATAGCCTATATCTGCAAACAATGGATAATGGAAATCATGCATCATATTATCAATCAGGTAGTCTGGAAACGCATAATAGAAAAAAATATCAAATTGGCTAAGGTGACATAAGCATCCAAGTCTTCCGGTTTCAGAGTATCTTCGGCAGCATGTATCCCTCGGTAACCTCTCCCACACTCAGCGGTATGTACTCAATCATCCAATCCTACATGTTGCCCCGTGCTGGAGTGATTAGGCATGCTGGGTCTATGGTCTAGTCATCCACTTCACAAATAAGCACTGGGAGAAACATATTTGTGAAGCATGTTGTCATTGTTTCCGAATCTATTGAATTCGTCCAATCTGAGACTTCTCCGGTACCCAACTCTATCTATATGGATAGTTCTTCATCCTCGACCCACTCATAATTATAGAATATCTCTCATCCTTTAATTTGTTTCTCGATCTAAGCACTGTAAACTGGTTCTGAAACTTCATAGAAGGGTCCACTCTCTTCTTCTTCGATGAAGTGTCCTTTCATACTATGGACCATGGTCATGTTCATGCGTTTCTCACCTTCCTTATCCTTTTTGGCCTGGGCAAGCTTTCGAATAGCTTCCTTCCTTTATTTTTTGGTTGCTTGTACTCCAAGCTGAACCGGTCTTTCTTATTCTTCTTATCTGAAAAGCTACAGATTCTTTGATAGTTTCGGCCTAAGCCTTTTCTAGAAAAGTAGTAGAATTTCCTCATCATGGGGAGCACTGTTGTACTGTTGTAGGGGGCAAAGGTGAGGAATTTTTCATCGTGACAAACTTCCTCATACTCGAGACACTGAACCGGGTGATCCATCCTAAATCCACTGAGCTGAATATCTAGAGAAGAATCATGTGGCACCTGAACATTGTTCTTCTCGACCTGTCCGAGTTGCGATAAATGGGAATCTCCCATTATGGTAAAAATAGTGTCATTCAACACAAACTTGATCGACCTTTTGGTGCAATGTATAGGGAATTATGCCCATCGAGTGTATCCAAGGTCTTCCCAACAAAAAAATAAAGGCGGCTAAAATATCCAATACCTGAAACTCAACATCAAAGCTAGCAGTACCCACTGTCATCAAAAGGTTCATTGTACCAATCACCTCCCTTCAAGTGTTATCATAGGTTCGGACGGCTTGATTGGAATGAGTGAATTTCGACGGGTCAATGTCGAAGGCTTGACCAGTGCGTAGGGAACATACATATAAAGCAACACCATTATCTATGAGGATTACCAGAACTTTCTTATCAAGTGCTCTCATAGTAATATGGAGCGGATTGTTGTCGCTTGGTCCGAATTATTGTAGGTCAGACTCAAAAATGTGAGGACATTTTCGTAATGTATGGCCCATAACACTTGGGACAGGTCTTCGGGCTAGGTTTGAATAGTAACCGGGATTTACTGAGAAGTTTGATAAAGGCTTGACGGTAGGAGTATGAGGCTGACAGTAGTCCCCATATGAAAATATTAGCTTGGGTCTTCTTCAACTGCCTAAGGACCTCATCATCATGAGGGTCTTGAGAGAATAGTGGGTCGAATGTGGCTGGCTGGGGCAAGGTCTGGTATACTCTGCCTAATTGGGTTATGTGGGATATACTGGCATTGGGTCGAAACATAAACCCGATTTCTTCATCATATTCTTCTTTAACTGTGAAGGTTTCGCCATCCATCATTTCCTCCCAAATAATCACATCGCAAAATTGCGATAGAGAATCATAAGTAGACACTGCCTTCAAAACTGGCTGGATGGCTGAAATAATAAAAATAATTGGATCCATGACTGACTGGCTTTCACTTATGCAGTTAACCCTATGGGGAGGCAAGGGTTCTTTTCGGACATTCGGTGTGACAGGAAATGAAACTTTACCCTTGTGGATAAGATCTTGTATGGCGTGTCTGAGGTAATGGAGCACTCTATGGGGTGGCCTTTTCCTTAATGGTAATCACAAAAGGCATTCACATCATATCCTTTGGGTATCACTGCTGGTGTGGGGGTAGGCAGTAGCTTGGAAATCATACCTTTTCTTAGTAACTATTCGAAGACCTTAGGGAGTAGTGCGTTCAAGGGTGTGAACTTTCATCTAGGATCTATAACAGGTTCCCATGTCAATGCTCGAGGTGCTTGTACGATGTTTGCGTTGTTAGATGCTGTTGACTTAGGCTGCACAATAGAACTCCTTGGACTGGCTCAGTATGCTCCTAGTGGTTTCGACTTGTGAGAGATGGTTCCCTTATTGGTTGCATCTTCTATCTGAATGAGAGATCCCATGAGAGCTTTGAACGACGTGTGGTAGTGTCTGAGGACAAAATCGTGGTAGACCGAAAGTAGGTTGCTCCTGACGAAGTTCACTTGCTCTTCTTCTGTCGGGTTTACCATCTGAGCTACCTTATTCCTCCATCTTATGATGAAAGCTGAAATGGACTCCCTAGGCTCTTGCTTCATGGTTTCCAAATCTTTCCTTATGATATCTAAGTCTGCACTGTACTGGTATTGTCAGACAAACTCTCTTACAACATCTTCCCATGTGCAGACTTGGGCTTCATCCAAAAGAAGGAACCATTGGGAGCGGCTTCGGTGAAGGTACGGTGGAACAACTGTATCAACTGATTATGATTTACCCTATATGGGGCCAATCCTCGCATATACATCTTCACGTGAATCTTGGGATCCGTGGTCCCGTCAAACTTATCCATCTCCGGTATTTTGACCTTGAGTTATACTCTATCCTCGGGGATCATGGTTAAAGCACTGAGGTCTAAAGAGTCATCGGCTCTCCTCACCCTAACAATCTGGGACTCAAGAGCGGGTGACTTATCCTTCTATTCCGGTACAGCAGGAGGCTTTATCTGTTCTTCCTCGGAGTAATACATCCAATCAAACTCCTGACCTTTCTTTCTATCATCTTTCTTCCCATCTTCTTACAAGTCCTTCCTACCGCTTCTCTTGAGATTATCCAATTTCTTGGTGGTTTAGGATTGTTGCTCGGTTAGAGTAGCAAAATCATTCTGGAAATCCTTCTGAAACTCATTGATGATACGAACCAAATCAAACATCTTCGGTAATTTATCAGCCATTGGAATTCGTGAGAGTTTTCTAGATGAGTTTGGATACCAACCACGCTTAGCCTTAATTTTACAGGGAAAGTTATCGAAAATTTAATAATACATTCCACATATATAAAGTTGGCTTGTAATACCCCGAACCTAGGGTTGATTTTTATGGAAAACTGTAGATGATTATTTGTTATTTAGCAACAATTGTTGTAAGTAACAAGAATTGAGACCTTTAGTGATGACTTTGCGATCGGTATGAATAGAATTTTTAGCGACCATTCTCACCATTTACACGATTTAAGAGGATAAAGTGGAGACATAGTTAAATGTTAAGATGATCTCGCATAGTAGAGCTTGTGATTAAAGAGTATTGATATTTGAGGTAATCTTTAACCGTGGGTTAGAATGTGTTAGCAGCAAATCTATGAGTGTTGTGCTTCTAGGCCTCTAGCGTACATACTTTGTGAAGATGTTTGAATTTGTATTTGGGTGGTTTGTCAAATGTCTAAATTTATCTAGGTCTATCACTATTCGATGTGTTATGACCGTTTATGTTGAAAATCAGACATGATTAAGAGTATAATATTTCGAGGACAACAACTGATTAGGTACGTTCAATTTCGAGGACGAAATTTTTTTTTAAGTGGGGGAGATTGTAACACCCTGAACCGTGATATGTCTAGCCGGTTAGTTTATTATTTAGGCGACAACTTTTATACGCGAGATTTAACGTCGATTTCCATTAGTGAAATTTTATCGGCTACATTTAGCGTCGATTAGCATGATTGAAATTTTAACGGCTATTTTTAATGAAAAAATTTTGGAAAAATTATAAGATTTAATTCAAAGATAGAAATGTAACTGATATTGATGGACGTACTTAGTACAATTAGCGTAAATGATAATTCAAAACTTTTAGCGACAAATAGGAAGTTGGGTAGGGTATCAAACACATTAAAAGTTTTTTGGCACATAAACTATAGTAGATAATTTATTTTTGGTCTTTTCGTAAGTAATAAGAAATTTCGGGTAAAGTTTGCATAACTAACGGAACTTTAAAGGGATTTTTAGTAGTTTGTCATTTAGGGTTTTATATTTATACCCTTTATAATTGAGCAGCCGTCCAACCCTATTTTCTCTTCATCTGCTACACTTAGAGAGAGACCGAAGGAAGGAGACGGAAGAAACCCGATTTATTCTGGCGAGATTTTCGGTAAGTTTTCTTTCAGCCTTTCGCTCTAGTGCTTAAATTGCTTACAATTTTTAGGAAGGAGGCATGAGAGAACCCGTGTGATTTTTCTGTGGGTTTAGGGCTGTGAATGAGTGTTTATGATGTAGTGCAAGGTTGTGGTTATGGGGTATAAGGTGGCTGTGATGGGGAAGGAAAAACCAGATTTGTCGTGTAATCTTACGGGTTATGGACAGCCATGGGGCTGCCGTGTGAGTGAATGGATGAGATATGAGTGTAAACGGGTCTCTGTGGGGGTGTGTTGACTGAGTGTTTTTGTGTGTGTACGTGTCGTATGTGTGAGAAACAGGGAGTGCGTGAGTTTTTAATTGTGTATAGGTGTGTATGTGCATATCTGTGTATGTGGGTTAATATATATGTGTGTGAGTAGTGAGTTGAACAAAATGGTGACTATGTGAACCTGTGCGTGGAGGTGATGCAAACATATGTGGGTGCATGAATATCAGGGTGTGGTGCTTGAATATTTTTAGTGTGTGCGGTGTACGCCTGAAGTGGATGTATGCGGGGCATTTTGGAAGAAATGTGGGGAAAGGTAGCTATGAGAGGTGAAGTGGGTTGACTTTGAGATGGAAGAGTATGGGATTTTGTGGGTTTTCATGTGTGTGTGTTTGAGTGTAAGGAGAAGTTGCTGCTGTTAGTGGACTTGTGCATGAGTGTGCGCGCTTGTCAGTGGGCAAAGGATGGAAAGGAAGAAGAAGAAGGAAGTTCAACAGTGATGGGTCTCACCAGCAAAGGTGGTACACTGTGCATGAACAGTTGTACCACCTGGCTATTGGGTATCGTACGATTCTCCAAAAATTCTGAAAATTTACAGGATGGTTTCTAGTACACTATTATAATTTCTGTGAAAATTTCATATTTTTCTGATATCGTATGTATTTATTATATCTTCTGCAAGTTCAAACTTATAAAAATCTTTTTGGAGCCTTTAAACCGTGAAAATGTTTAGGGAAAAATTAGAGTAATGTCTTTATGGTATAAATAAGACTTACTTTGAATTTGATGATTTTTGGAGTTGATTTTCTATGGTTTCCGTATCGCATTGATTTCAGCAAAATAAATAATTTAAAAATAGTTTTAATGCCTTTTAATTTCTGATTCAAAATTCTATAATTTTTATGCATATTTTAAAGTTGTTACAAAAATTATGGGACTTTATTTTCAGCTAGAAGCAATTTGGGCAATTTATGGGTTTTTATTGCATTTAAAGAAATTACTTTAATTAAAAAATATTCAGAAAATTCATATTTTGACTTTTTATAATTTTTTAAGCTATAAAATTATTTTATTGTAATTTATAATTAATTTGAAATATTGTTGCGCATTAAGGAGTGCACGGGTTTTTCGGGTAGGTTAGCCGCGTACGAGGCGCGATTTGAGTTAAGCGATTCCGGAGTTAGAAGTGAACATCGTTTGGATAATTGACAATAGGTTTATAGTATCGTAGTATAGATTGTGTTCAAACATATGGAATGTCAATCTAGGTTTATTCAGAGAATTTTGGATCGAGGAAATGTGTCAGCGACAGGTAAGTGACCATTTGATTCAACTAGTGTTTTTATATACAACGTATATGTTTATCTACTGTTAAAAATGTGGTGTTTATCAGAATTGATCGTTTTAAGTACGTTTAGCTGCTCTGGCTTAATTTGTCGAAAAAACTTTAGTGATTTATTTCTCGTTAAAAACCGGACCAGCATGTAACTGATATTTGCTTAGAAAATGTAATGAAACTCATATTTGAAATGTTTTGGCATTTGACGTATTTATGAATATTAAACATTTTGAAAGTTATCGAAAGGGGTGTGTGGATAGTTTGATGAGTGGTTGTGTTTACGATGAACCAAACAGTAGTTTTTGTTTATTCGATTGCTGTGCTGGGGGAAAGTTGGATTTCGGGCCCTGGTCAACGGAGCTTGTACGTTGATGCACAGTACTGTTGCTTGTGGTTCGCCCTTGCGTTCACAATATTATTTATTCCGGATGTAGGAGGGATTTCGGGCCCTAGTCAGTGGGGCATGTACGCTGACCGCAGCATATCGTTTGAGCTGATGTTGGGATGAAATTGTTTATCGTGAGGTGTTGTGCTAATGATTTTATACCTCAGTTTTTTTCCATTTACTTTATTTCAGTTACCGGATGATTTCTTATGATCTTATATTTTAAAATGTTGCTATAATTTATTGTGAATTATTTTCTGACATGCGATGGTCCACCTAGTTGAATAATTGGTTACTTACTGAGCACGTGGAAGCTCATCCCTTACTTATCATTTCAGTTTTGAAAGTAAGGTGGTGGTGAGGAGCATAAGAAGGACAATTTGGCGCGGAGCTTCAGAGACTGTATTGAATGAGTCGATAATATTTAGATTGTTGGTTTAGTTTTAGCTAATGACAAATTGGAGTTATGAAGAGTTTTAGTATAAGCGATGTATTCAAATGTAAAAATATAAAATGTAATTAGAGTTTTGTAGAAATTTTAATTTTTGATGCAGCATATATAGGTTTTTAGCGAGCAAGGCCCGATAGAGCCCTAAATTGGAGTCTATTGGGTCTGCGGCCGATCACGTGCCAAGCTCACAGGCCTACCCGTGGGTTCGGGTCGTGACATGGCTGGCTCATACCCTAATGGGAGTGAAGGGGAATTTTTCTGATCTGGAGGGTATTTCATGGATTTTTGGAAAAAGAGGCTAAATAACTGTCTAGTTGGTCAATATGGTCTGGGGAATTTTTTTTGAAAATTTTTCTAGAGAACAAGCTTTCTGAGTAATGGACTGGTTGATCAGTAGGCTGAGGTTTATCTAGGAATTTTTCTGGGGGGTTAAGGTTTCTGACTAACCGTTCAGTTGTCTCAGCAGATAACTGGGCAGTTGGTCAGTGGGTTTGAGGGTTTATTTCTAGAAATTTTCTGAGGATAGGGTCTCTGACTAACCGTCTGGTCATCCTAATGAATAACCGGCCGAATAGTCATTGGGTTGGATTGGGATATGAACTAGCCAATCTCTAATGTTTTTAAGCAAATGCACATATTGACTAACCATTAGGTTGGGAGCGCGGATAACCGGCCAGTTAGTCAAAGTCACTTTTTTTTTTAGGAATTATCGGTTTAGCTTACAGCATGCTGGTGGTTTCCCTACCAATATGTCGTAGGCCAAAACAGGTATTCTCCCAACAAAAAGGCAAAATACTGAATGATCTGGGTATGAGTTTTTCCTTATAATACCAATGTAAAGGTCACTTCATCGGCTTGACTGTACCATATACCTCCCGCCCATAACTAGGAAGTTAATAATGGGCGATCATCAATACATGTACAATTTGTTTAATATACCAAGAAACCAAGAGGAATCTTTAGTACGAGGCACGTGGAGTTGAGAACTTGATCGAGAGCTCGCATCCAGGAGGATAAAGGGCCTCGAGTGTGTCGCTCTCAAATAGGTGGGTCGGGGTGAGACATGCGCGTGTGTGAGGTAAGGAAATAAAAGCGCAAATACCACCGTTATGTCACATTGTACGTACCACAAAAAAATACAACAAGGCCAAAAAATTAGGAGAAACTTTTCAAGTCTAGTCCGGTTAGTGTTGTTAGTCCTCAAAAGGAGTCGCCACTGTAGCGCACCGCCTCGAAAAAAATTCCCAGAAAAAGGATTTTCAGGAAGTTACCATCTTATTTATTTCAAGAGAAATAAGAAAAACCTAAAAAATGACTCGAAAGTGTCCAAGAAGGACGACTAATTTTATCAAACCAGAAGGGGTGTCTGTGTACTAAGTTATGCAACAGGAAGGTGTTAGGCACCCGCCACGCCCTTTCGGTCTCTATTTCATTTCTAATGGTTATTGGCCTTAAAAACACATAACATGCAAAATACAGTAAGAATCACCATAAGTTAATTATTAGATTTTTGGCTTGAACTCGACAATAAAGGTCGAATTGCCTACGTATCCAATCAAACTAATCGGTATCAAAACCCCCGTAATTTGACTTTGGTCCTACGGGAAGTAGTTTACAATTCGAAGCTTAGACTTAGACAAAGAAAATTAAAATACTTCTTTTTGTTGTATGGAAATGAAATATGACTACGAGAAAGGGATGACAATCTATATGATTTTTACCCTATGAAAGCTGGTAAAGGTTACCTCACGATGCAGTTTGCCTTGGCAACTCGAGAATACTCGCCGTTGAATCCACAATGGAAAAAAACAAAGTGACTTTTTAGGGTGATTGGATGGCTAAGATTCTCGAAAGAGGTTGGACGTCACTTCACGAGGAAATGGCGTGCAAATTCTAAGAGAATAAGCTTAGGGAATTGACTTAATGTCTGACACTTAAAATGGAGGCCAAAACCCCTTTTTATGGAGCTCAAGGTCGCAGAATCTGATAAGATTGGCAATGCCAATCTGCATGGCTGGAGATAAGTCAGAATAAGTGATAAAGTCGTAGATTGACAAAAGTCAACTAACCGCCCGATTATCCCATTTATTAAAAATATTTTTTCCCAAATTTTAGGGCAATATCTTACCCTAATTTCGGTACTTATCTCTAAAATCACAAATGGGATGTATTAGGTTAAGGATAAGTCATTTCTTAACCAATAGATGGATTTGATTTTTATATCAAGGATAAATCATAGATTACTTTCTCAGTCATCTAAAAAAATTACATCAATTAAGATAATCTAGACCATGGATTGGACTTAATGTACATGTACTGGACTAATGCAGTTAACTGAACTGGAGGACAGGACTGGATTGGATTAGTTAAATAATAGTGGATTAAAGTAAATAATTATACTACATTATTGACCCCAACCTTAATAATGCCCTTCAATATATAACAAAAAACCCATTATTTAATTAACTAAAAATGCCTAAAAAATTTGGGTGTCTACACTTGCAGTCCTCATACACCACAGCATATGCATTGGTAGTGTTGTGGATGAAATCCGAAACTTGATTCGTGAATAGACCTGCGCAACAAAGAGACAACACCGGTGACTCGCCGGAAGGATTTCCGGCGGGAAATCTCCGATGCTTAAGTCAAAGTAATCTCAAGATGGATTTAATCTGACTGTAATTAGAAATCACTTACCTTTTTTTGTTCTTCTTCTTTCCCTTTTATAGAGTCTCTCCCCCTTAGTGGTTAGTTATTCTCCCTTTAATTCAGGAGTTACCAGACTAATGTGGGGTTACTCTCATTAATGGGTAGTTACCGCTATTAAGTGGGGATTAGTGCCATAATGGATAAGAAGTGGGAAGGTGGGAGGTTATTACTCCCCACTTCTCCATTAAGGGAGCAGCAGTTTTGAGAGTATCAGATGGTGACACGTGTTACCATCTCATAGGTGGTAATTTCTTTCCATATCATTTGCCCCCCAATTCCATGTTCTTTTCGAAGGAGGATATGGAATTGCAGCATCACTACAGTTTCTCCCATCGGTAATCCTTAAGGAGCTTCTCTACTAGGCTTTGGCCGAGTAGAAGTGCATCACGGGTTCATCTACTCGGCTTGGCCGAGTAAAAACCTCAAGGGCTCGTCTACTCCGCTAGGCCGAGTAGAGGCCTCATTAAATTCATCTACTCCGCTTGGCCGAGTAAAGATGCATCAAAGGCTCGTCTACTCGGCCTGGCCGAGTAGACTTACCTCAAGGGCTCGTCTACTCGGCTAGGCCGAGTAGAGGCCTCATGGAATTCATCTATTCGGCTTGGCCAAATAGAGATGCATCAAGGGCTCTTCTACTCGGTTTGGCCGAGTAAAGGCCTCGTGGAATTCATCTACTCGGCTTGGCCGAGTAGAGATGCATCAAGGGCTTGTCTACTCGGCCTGACCAAGTAGATGCCTCATGGAATTCATCTACTCGGCTTGGCAGAGTAGAGATGCATCAAAGGCTCGTCTACTCAACTTGACCGAGTAGAGGCCTCATGGAATTAATCTACTCGGCTTGGCCGAGTAGAGATGCATCAAGGGCTCGTCTATTCGGCCTAACCGAATAAAGGCATGGCAAGCTGCTCGTCTACTCGGCCTAACCGAATAGAGGCATGCCAACGTGCTCATCTACTCGGCCTAGCCGAGTAGAGGCGTGGCAACGTGCTCGTCTACTCGGCCTAGCCGAGTAGAGGCGTGCCAAGGTGCTCGTCTATTCGGCCTGGCAGAGTAGAGGCGTGGCAAGATGCTCGTCTACTTGGCCTAGCAGAGCAGAGGCATGGCAACGTGCTGGTCTATTCGCCTAGCCGAACAGAGGCATGCCAAGGTGCTCCTCTACTCGGCCTAGCAGAGTAGAAGCGTGCGGTCCAATGCGCTCGTCTGCTCGGCAGAGGCTAGGACTAAAGTAGCTCGTCTACTCGTCTAGAATAGAGGCGTGTTGTACAATGCGCTCGTCTGCTCGGCAGAGGCTAGGACTAAAGTAGCTCGTCTACTCATCTAGAGTAGAGGCGTGCGGTCCAATGCGCTCGTCTGCTCTGCAGAGGCTAGGACCAAAGTAGCTCGTCTATTCTTCTATGTTGTAGTCCCCGTCATGGGGTAAACATGTAATTTTGCCCCCCAGTTATTTTACTGGATCTTGCCACGTGTCCAGGATAAACTAACCGTCGTGAGATCTCATCCGTTGGATGAGACTCTTGTTTCTATATAAGGGGAAAAACCTTTTACCCTTTTCACAACTTCTCATTTCTTCAAGTGTTGTTGAGAGAGTGTGAAGTGATTTGGAGGCTTTGTTCAAAGGAGAATTTCCAAAGAGTTCGAAGGTTCTTCTTTTTCAAGTAAGCTTCAAACTTGTTTTCTAATTTTCTTTTGAAATCTCTTGTTTTGATCTAAAATTATGTCCAACGAGGACGAAAAATGTGTTTCTGAGCCTAATGTACAAGGTGTTAGGATAGAGCCTACCTTTGATCCTTTATTTTTAGAAACCGGAGTTCCCTTGGTTCCTTTCCAAGAGTCAAGAGGAGTTCCTACTAGGGAAGTCTTAAGGGAAAGTGCTCAGTCTCCTAAGCCCTTTGACGCGCACACTCTTAGAAGTAAGCTGAGTAGTTACGACTTGAAACTTCTGCATGAGCGTTGCGAAATTCCGCCGACTATAAAACTTAGGCTCCCCGATAAGAATGAATCAGTCAATATGACTACACTCGACGAGATTGGTGTTTATTGGGACATGTTCATCAATGGCTTTAGAGTTCCCCTTCACCCTTTCTTTGTCAGAGTCTTGAAAGTCTATGGTCTTACACTCGGCCAATTTTCTCCTCACGCATGGCGTTTTATGAGTTTCTTTATCTATCAGTGCCATAAGCTAGGTTTAAACCCTAGGGTTAGAGTATTCAGATGGTTTTTTACTATCTGTACGATAACTAAGCAGGTAGGTTGGTACTTTTTAAGTCGGCGCCCAAAGGCCGAAGCCAACCTATTTCCGCATCCTCCATCATCCAATCACCATTGGAAGGAAATATTTTTGTTCGTTAAACTGCCTAAGTCTCAAAGGAGCGAAGTCAATAATGTATGGCTCCCTGAGTGCGAGACTAGAGCCTGTAACAAATTAAAAGAGATGGATTTGACGGAGACTGACCTTGAACACATTGGGAAGCTTAAGGGGGCTGAGCCTTTAGAGTCCAGGTATCCTTTGAGTAATGATCAGCTCCGCGAGTGCGGTATCATCTACTCTTCTGAGCCCCAAGATCTTGTTGATGAGGAAGATGAAAAGGAAGAGGAAGAAAATGATCCTGGTAAAGCTCTTACCAAACCTTGAGTTTGTCTAATCGTGAATGGTAATCTTACTTTTGTTTTGTATGCAGAAAACATGTCGTCACGAGCGCAAGGAGATCTGCCACTGTTCAATGCCCAAGGAGTTTTGGGGGACATAATCCCTGACGAGCTAGCTTCGATTCATGGGGTCGAGGAGAAGGAGATGCAGGATTTGGATTTTGGTGCTTTGGTTTCTGGGTCTCAGCCGAAGGTGACGGAGACACAAACCAAAAACTTTGTCTTGGGCTTGAGTTCCGTGGACAAGTCTAAGGAGACTTCCAAGAAGCGAAAAGTCTCGAGTAGGGCAGGGAGTAGAGCCACATCATCCTCTGTTCGTCCTGATACTCCACATCGTCCTGCCTGGGGAGTATCCATTGATGAGTCTGTGTTCAAGTCTCCCCACACGGCATGGGATTGGTCTAGCCATGCAATCATTCCCATGGATAGGAAGACGTTGTCTGGCTATGGCGTCACGGAGACAGCTAATGGGATGGTCCAGCTAATGTCGCAGGTTTACTTCTTCTCTCTTCTTTCTTTTTGAAAGTTTTGTTGTTTCATTCTAACTCTTTGTCGTACAGGCTACGGCGCAAGTACAGATCAGCGCCGAGAAGCTAATTGCTGCAGACAAGGTTTTGGACGAGGAGAAGAAGAAAGTAATGATTGAGAACAACTTTCGCAGGGAGGCTGAGAAGAAAGTTGAAGACTTGAGTAAGAAAGTAGAGCGTCTGGAACTGTCCAACGCCGGGCTAACTACTAGGGTTGGTGATTTGGAGGCCGAGAAGTCCACGGTGGGATTTCAGGCTGTGCAACTATTTAAGAGGTCCAAGGTTTTCATGGATCAGCGTCTCCGCGACTCCAAAGGGGCGCTTGTGCATGGCTACAATGAATACAATAACGATGTCTCCAAAGATTATCCTGAGCTTGACATGAGCATTTATGAGCACAAGTTCGCCCGAGAGGTTGCTTCAGAAGCCGAGTGTCGGACCGAAGAGGTTGAACGCAAGAAAGCTGCCAGTTCCCACGCGCTTACTAGCCCTTCTGTGAGCCGCAGTGTAGGTCCTTCGGGGTCAGCGTCTATGGCTGTTTCAAGGCCGCAACTGCCACTAGCCGAAGGTCGCTCCCAAGAGGTGGAGGTACCCAGAGACGTCGCTGAGCTGGATGATTAGACTAGGCTTTGCCTTGTCTATTAGATTTAGTCTTTGTAGCATCTTTCGAAACTTATTTTGTTGCCTCGGGGCTTTGATGTGTAAACTCTGACTCTTTTAATGCAATCGAGGTTCTATTTTTGCGTTCTGGCATTCTTGCTTGCAAAAGTGAATATGCGAAATCTTTTTCCATTTATGATGAAGAAAGATATATTAATGGCTGAGCCAAGTC
This sequence comes from Escallonia rubra, assembly GCA_033065855.1. Taxonomy (NCBI): domain Eukaryota; kingdom Viridiplantae; phylum Streptophyta; class Magnoliopsida; order Escalloniales; family Escalloniaceae; genus Escallonia; species Escallonia rubra. The sequence goes on from JAVXUO010001280.1 coordinate 151,393, forward strand.
CAAAAAAATGGAAAAAGAACTTTGGGGCTACTAGGCTGTACAAAGCCGTAGAGCCGACTTAGAAAAGAACAAACTAAAGACTACTAGGTTGTATAAAGCCGTAGAGTCACAAACAATAAAAAGAACAATCTAAAGCATGAGCAAGATCTAATAAACAAGAGCGAAAACAATCAGAGGCGGTAAGGGCCCCCTCGGTCTTGCTCATGCGTAGTAGCGCCTTAAGTTCGCTGCATTCCACGTGCGTGGTATGGCTCTTCCATCGATGTGCTCTAAGTGATAGGCGTCCGGGCTTACTAGCTTGACCACTTTATAAGGACCTTCCCAGTTTGGTGCTAACTTGCCAACCGCTTCGCGCGGAGCCAAAGCTTCGATACGGCGCAAGACGAGGTCGCCTACCCGGAATGCGCGATGTCGGACTCTCTGGTCATAAAATTTGGATACTCGATGTTTGTAAGCTGCAAGGCGCACTGCAGCTTATTCACGACGCTCGTCAAGGAGGTCAAGGTTAGCTCGGAGATCTTCCTCATTCTGGACAGGGTCGTGGGTTGTTAGCCGAAGGGACGGCAACCCTACCTCAACGGGAATGAGGGCTTATGTCCCAGATGATAAACTGAAGGGAGTCTCGCCCGTAGAGGTTCTCGTCATCGTATTGTAAGCCCAGAGGATTTTGGGTAATTCGTCTACCCATAGTCCTTTCGCCCCATCCAGCTTTTTCTTTATCCCTTGGAGAAGAGTACGATTCGTAACTTCAGTCTGCCCATTTGTTTGTGGGTGCGCCACAGAAGTAAAGCGTTGCTCAATGCTTAAGTTGGCACAAAACGTCCGAAAGGTGGGGTTGTCGAACTGTTTCCCATTGTCAGTGACGAGCACGCGCGGGATTCCAAAGTGACAAACCACGGTGCGCCAAAAGAAATCTTCACATTTCTTTTCAGAGATTGTAGCCAGGGCCTCGGCTTCAACCCACTTAGTGAAGTAGTCCACTGCCACAATTACAAATCGGCGTTGAGCTGTAGCCGGAGGGAAAGGGCCCATGATGTCCATTCCCCACATTGCGAATGGTATGGGGCTGCTTAATGATGATAGGGGACTTGGTGATTACCTGGGGATCGAGGAGAAACGTTGGCAAGCATCGCACTTCTTCGTATAGTCCAAGGCATCGCGGTGCATGGTTGGCCAGTAATATCCTTGGCGGAGAATTTTGTGCGCTAGAGCACGTCCTCCTAAGTGTTGTCCGCATATGCCTTCGTGGACTTCCCGTAGGACATAGTCGGACTTTGTCGGGGTGAGACAACGAAGGTAAGGAAGAGTGAAAGATTGTTTGTATAATACATCTTCCACAATAGCATACCGAGCCGAGCGATGGATGATGCTCCTGGCTTACTTCCGATCGGTAGGTAGTGTGACGTCCTGAAGGTAGGCCTTGATGGGATCAATCCATGATGGCTCATGCTCGTTTGCATGAATTCCTTTGCAGCGATGCTCGGTTCATGCAAGAGTTCCAGATGGATTGTGCGGTCGAAACCTGACGGATCAAGAGAGGCCAACCTTGAGAGTGCGTCAGCGGAAGTATTGTCTTCTCTGCGAATTTGCATAATTTTGAAAAGGGTGAACGTATTCGCAATCTCTTTCACTTTACGCAGGTAATCGGCCATCTTTGGGTCTTTTGCTTCGTATTCACCTGACATCTGCTTCACGACGAGCGTAGAATCGTTGAAAGCATATAGAGACACTACACGCATTGCACATGCCAGATGCATGCTTGCTATCAAAGCTTCATATTTTGCATCATTGTTCGAAACCTGGAAGTCGAAGCGAAGAGCATATTCTACGGTTAGGCCATCCGGCCCATTGAGGATCAACCCAACTCCACTCCCGCTTGTGTTTAACGATCCATCAACATAGAGCGTCCATGTAAACGGCCCAGTTTGGACAGGGAGGAGAGGCTCTTCGACTTCAATGGGAAGTGTACACTCGACTATGAAGTCGGCCAAGGCCTGCCCTAGGATTGAAGGTCGAGGTCTATGGTATATGTCGAACTCGCCTAACTCGACCGACAAGGGAACGAGACGACCTGAAAGGTCTGACCTGTGTAATATCCGTCTAAGCGATTTTTCGGTGAGCACAATTATTGTGTGAGACTGAAAATACGGCCGAAGCTTTCTTGCGGCGGTTAACAGGGCAAATGCCAACTTCTCCGCATTGATACCTTTGCTCGGCTCCCTGAAGAACCTTGCTCACATAGTAGACGGGGAGCTGCTGACCATCTTGTTCTCGGACTAGGACTGTGCTGATCGCAGACTCAGCAACGGCCAAGTAGAGGAAAATATCTTCGTCCATGACAGGTTTAGAGAGAAGTGGCGGCGATGCTAGGTATTCCTTCAATGCGTCAAAGGAGGTTTAACACTCAGCTGTCCATTCGAAGTATTTTATATTCTTTAATGCCTTGAAGAATGGCAAGCAGCATTCGGCCGACTTAGAGAGAAACCTGCTAAGGGCAGCAATTCGTCCTGTCAGGATCTGTATTTCCTTGACACGCCTTGGTACGACTATTTCCTGGATGGCTTTAATTTTCTCGGGGTTAGCTTCAATTCCCCTTTCTGAGACCATAAACCCGAGAAATTTTCTAGATGACACCCCAAAGGCACACTTGGTGGGATTAAGGCGCATGCGAAATTCTCGAAGGAGATTAAAGCATTGTTGAAGGTCGACTATGTGCTCTTCAGCTCGAAGGCTTTTGACGATCATGTCGTCTACATAGACTTCCATGCTTCATCGTATGAGGGGTTTGAAGATTTTGTCGACCAACCTTTGGTAAGTGGCGCCCGCATTCTTCAATTTGAAGGGCATGACCTTATAGCATAATAGGCCTTGATCAATGATGAAAGCTGTCTTGGCTACGTCGTCTTCATGCATGCGAATCTGGTTGTAGCCGGAGAATGCATCCATGAAGCTGAGGAGTTGATGACCCAACGTGGCATCAATCAGCGTGTCGATGCGTGGAAACGGGTAACTATCTTTCAGGCAGGGTCTATTCAGATCGGTGTAGTCGATACAAATCCTCGACTTGCATGTTCCGCCCTTCGGCACCATGACGACGTTGGCTACCCAGTCGGGGTAATCGATTTCCTGGATGAAGCCAGCATCCAGGAGTTTATCAACTTCCTTCTTGATTATCATTTGCCGCTCTGGTGCGAAGGGTCGCTTCTTCTGCTTAACGGGTTTGCACATGGGATTGACTGAAAGTTGATGAGTGATCACGGATGGGTCTATACCTGGCATGTCTGCTGCACTCCACGTGAAGATGTCCATGTTGGATCGAAGGAAGGAGATTAACCGCTCTCAAATTGTTGGCTCTAGCATAGAACCAATCCTTACTTGTCATTCCTTATCTCCTTCTACAAGTGGTATGGAGATAAGAGCTTCTATAGGCTCTGCGCGCCTTAGTGCCTTCTCATCGCGCTGATCATCAATCGACATGTCTCTTCAGCTCTGCAAGAGGCTACGTAGCACCTTCGAGCAAGGGTCTGATCGCCTTTTACAAAGCCAACCCTGATTGGGGTGGGGAATTTCATGACAAGGTGGTAGGTTGAAGCTACTGCTTGTAGCTTGTTAAGGCTTGTGCGGCCCAAAATCCCGTTATACGACAATTTGACCTTGACGATGAGGAAATCGAGTGTATGTACTGCCTGTCGAGGCGTTTCCCCAACAACGACAGTGAGAGAAGCGATTCCTCTCACTGGTGCAGAGGCACCTGTAAAGCCATATAAAGGAGAAGATATTGGCTTTACCCTATCGTCAGAAATCCCCATCTGATCGAATGCATCTTCGAAGATAATATCGGCTGAACTTCTTGTGTCGACCCAGATGCGTTTGACTTGGAAAGCATCTATGCGCAGAGTGATGACTAGAGCATTATCGTGCGGCAGGCTTATTCCGTCAAGATCTGCGTCGTCGAACTCCAAAGAGGTGGATGCTCTCGTCCGCTTAGCCGGTCCTTGCGTTAGATTAACTTGCCGAGCGTAGGCCTTTCGGGAAAAGCTAGACAGTCCTCCAGCACTCGGTCCTCCGGAAATGGTGTTTATCACTGGAGGGGTCCTTCGGGAGCGTCTCTTCTACTCTCCACTGATTTCTTCTTCCATTTTACTGTCGATCATTGGCTTTGATGAATTGCTTGAGATGCCCTTTGGCTATGAGATTTTCAATCTCGCGCTGAAGTACCTTGCACTCATCAGTTATATGTATGTGATCTTTATGGAAGTGACAATATAGTTGAGAGTCTCTCTTTTCGGTCGGTCCTCTCATAGGTTTTGGCCATTTGAGGATGCTTTGGCTCTTGATCTGGTTTAGGATGTGCCCCCGAGAGGTATTGAGAGGGGTAAACATCTTGGGGAGCATTGCTCTTGAGCGTTTGGCTTCGTTCGGAGTTCCCCCTTCAGGACGATCTTGCCTTTTGTGCCCAGCGTGCGTTTCTTCGTGCTGCGAGGTTGTTGAATCTTCTTCGGCTTGAAGATACTTTTCCACCCTGTCAAGGAGGTCCGACATGTTTTCTGGTAGACTCTTGTTTAACGAGAAACGTAAAGGTGTGCCTAGTCTCACTCCTCTAGCCATTGCCACGAATGTTACTCCTGGATCTACGTGATCAATGAGAAGTTTCTCAGAGTTAAAGCGGGCATAGTACGACTTTAATCCTTTGGCCCCTGGACTATTCGAAAGAGAGTTGAGGAATTCTTCCTTTGCACACAACTTGTGAGGAAATTGCTCCGAAAAGATTCAGCTAATTGAGCCCAGCATGAGATGGAGCGAGGTGCCAGGTATTGGAACCACACATGTGCGGCTCCTTTCAGTGTTACAGGAAACGCTCGGCACATGATCTGGTCAGGGACCAAATGCAAATTCATGCCCGAGGTAAGACGAGCCAAGTGCTCCATTGGGTCTCATATGCCATCATATGACTCACATTGAGGCATTTTGAAGTTGGAGGGAACTGGGAAGAGATCAACTTCTTCTACGAACGGTCGCCCGACGATGATTAGAGCATTGGAATAGCGCTCTGCCCGGTAGTCACCAAAATTGTCGTTTCTGGTGGATTGAGCTTCGCAGTAGCTCTCTTCGTGTCTCTTGGACCTTGGGTTACGTCGTTCGTCATCGGAGTATTCATCTTCTACTTGTATCACCTGTCGGTTATTATGTGCCATGTCTCGCATTTTAGAGCCGCCTGGTCCCTCGTGGAAATTCAATCGCTGATGGACAGATTGCCTCTGCGCATCAGTTATTTGCTTTCCCTTAGGAGGCCGAGAAGGCTCTAGTTGCAAAGGTGGGTTTTCAATGGCGGCTTGCAACTTTTCGATGGATCGCTGCATTGTCTGAATGACAGCAAGTATATTAGCTTGGTGGTCGATAGTAGGTGGAGTGATATTGGCGGGAGCGACCGTAGTGATTCCGACAGTAGGAGGTTCAGATGGACCAGTAGGGTGCAGTGGAGTTGAGGCAGGGTTCATGGGGAGTGGCGCAGCTATTGCGGTTGCTAGCGCTGCCGTTGTGGCTATCGGGGTTTCCACCACTCTTTTTCCACGATCTGCCGGCTGGGAGGTGGCTCCACCACGAGTAAGGTCACGGAGCAGCGTTGACGACGAGCTTGACGCGAGTGCTCCGTCTTGCTGAACTTGCGGATGAGGATTTTGAGCCATGGTCTATTTACGAATTTCGGTCCCACGGATGGCGCCAAAATGTTGTGGATGAAATCCAGAACTTGATTCGTGAATAGACCTGCGCAACAAAGAAACAACACCGGTGACTCGCCGGAAGGATTTCCGGCGGGAAATCTCCGATGCTTAAGTCAGAGTAATCTCAAGATGGATTTAATCTGACTGTAATTAGAAATCACTTACCTTTTTATTGTTCTTCTTCTTTCCCTTTTATAGAGTCCCTCCCCCTTAGTGGTTAGTTATTCTCCCTTTAATTCAAGAGTTACCAGACTAATGAGGGGTTACTCTTATTAATGGGTAGTTACCGCTATTAAGTGGGGATTAGTGCCATAATGGATAAGAAGTGGGAAGGTGGGCGGTTATTACTCCCCACTTCTCCATTAAGGGAGCAGCAGTTTTGAGAGTATCAGATGGTGACACGTGTCACCATCTCATAGGTGGTATTTTCTTTCCATATCAGGTAGTAACTGAGATCATTAAGTTTCCCATTCAGGAGAATTTAGAAAATAATTAGGAGCTTTTTTAGACATCTTCACTAATCATAAGAATTTTTTTGTTATGTCGTTAGTTGGGTATAAGATAGATGCGCGGGCTGGAAAGGGTTGTTAAACAAAGTGAACAAAGCCACACTTTGCACTTAGTTCTCTCCAGTTTTGTCATTTGCCATATGCAGTGCTTTCTGGTTTCTAGCTTATGTGTGCAAACAGATTGACACAATCATCAGTAGAACTTGGTGGTCAGGCAATAAGGCTAAAAAAGGGATTCATTGAGTATACTGGCAGTCTCTGTCTAGGCCTACAAATAAAAGAGGTTTATGTTTTCATTATACAAGACTCTTTAATAATGCATTACATGCTAAAGTATCTGGAAGATTCTTCTTCCACCAACCTCCTTGGTTGCATCCATATTCACGGCTAACGATTGCAAGCTTAGCTTTTTTATGAACTCTCCAAGCCAAGGAACCTTTTGTAGGGATGGCGGGGACTTATAGCAGGCGAGGAGACTCTGGGATTAGGAACAGGGTGGCAAGTGAGTAATGGAAAGTCAATTCTTTTGCGAGAAGATAACCGAGCCTCTCATTTCTCGAAAATATCATCTGCAGCTTACAAGTAGGATAAAACTCAGCTTGATTCGATAGTTTGATACTTACTTTGGAACGTGTTATTATTTATTTTATATTATAATCGTTGTTTTATTGTGCATGAAAATGTGATCCCATCCCAAAAGTATTTATAAAAGGATTTATATCTAGCAAAGAGTTGGTCTATAGTTTGTCTGATCTCCTAACTTGCCCGTTTGCTCGTCCATATGGGCAGCCTTGCTTGTCTTTCTTGCAAGTTTGCCTATACTTGGCTTCCTGCTGTTACTTGCACTCTGGTTTCTGATATTTTTATTCCCTTTGTTGCAAAAAGCAAAAAAAAAAAAATAGAAAACCTTATTCCTTGCTTTCAATGTAAGCAACACTCCTAATAAAAATTGTTATTCGTTCTGATACATAAAGCAAACAGTTATATTTCCAGAAATGGCAATTGAGAGGACCACCAAATCCCATTAACCCATCTTGCATCTATGCATGCGCGCGCTTCTGTAATAAGGTCTAAACACAACAAATCATTCATCTGACCCCAAAGCCAACTCAAACAGACTGGAAGCATGTACGACCATTTGTTTACTAGCAAGCGATTGTATACCATTATCACTATTTGCAACAACAACCAAAAAAAAATGAACTTAGGCACATTTCTGTACAGTTCTGAATTATGGTACACCAAGTAGGTATTGTTGGGGTAATTGAAAATGATAGCCGCCGTAATGAGAAGCACGAAAGAGCTTTAAGAGCAACAAGAAGCACTGGCGACTCTATCGGGTGGTCTATCCATGAGAACCATTCCTGATGGACTTGGCGCAGGCTGAACACGAGGCAGTCTCTTTGCTGTGCACAGATATAGAAGATTTTGAAAACAATAAGCACACATCTGGATTATCATTTCGACTATGCTGTATGTAACACTAAGGCTTCCGAGAATATTTAGAATCACGAACAACTTTTCTTTACAATTGACCGTAAAATATGGGCGAGGTGTGATAGTGTCCGTTTCAACATGCAACCATTCAAAATGTCAGTGGATTTTTTCAAGTATACGAAATACACGTTTTGAAATTTTTCGAATCTTCAAATTTGCCCCTGCATATTAACGAACTATATTATCAAGACATGATGATGGTAATATTAGCCATCACATGACTTAACTAAGAAAACAACTACTATTGTATGGCCCAGATCCCTTGTACTATGGGAAAATGTCACCAAGGGCAATGAACACCACAGGCTATGTCACCAAAAATTGTACGTACGTCACCACTAGTTACTCTTTACTGGCAATAATCTACCCTTCTCAACTAAGTTCGCCAGAAAATGTACTGAAAATTTTGCAACAGGGAACCCAAATTGCTATTTGCAGCATCCGAAAAATGAGTAACTGGGGATGAAGGGTGTAAACAACTTGTTATCCATCAGATAATACATGTGATAAGTAATCTCTACTGAAAACATACCTATTTCAAAGAATATGTCGTTTACATTTGTTGCAGTTTTTGCCGAGGTTTCTGCAAAGAAAAGACCATTCTCCTGTGCATATGTTTGTGCATCCTGCATTACAAATTACATGAAATCCTGTGAGCATTAAAACAGTACAACAATAGCACCATGTACTACTTATTTTCTCCCTCATTTTCTTCTTTTTACCAATAAGTACACAGGTACAGATCTCCAAACATTGATGACCAAAATTATGCCCCTCTACCCCTTTTTGAAAAATATCCCTGCCATTTATCGAGGCAAGTGTCATCTTATAAACCTTGAAACTCTTCTGACACTCAATTAATAGCTTTTGGTTTACTTTTAAAGCCATTGGTCTTCATCTATTTCCAAGTGATCAGATCATACACCGTACATATTCATATCCAACGCACAGTTTAAGGTTTTCTTATTACACCAATTAAGATTAAATGCACCCAAAATACACAGTTGAATGAAAAGAACTCCCACCATTGAACCTAAAATTCTTAGTTTGAGCATTCAGTTAACCTGCAAAGTCAACACAATTAGCATATCAACCAACTCAAGAAACTAGGAAAAGCAAAACCGAATACCAAAAGATACAAATTTTACTCTAACAAAGATCTCTACAGTTTCATGAAAACAGAAAAGAACTCCCTACACTAAAACTGGAAGCTTACAAACTCTCTTATTGTTTGCTTCAAAATTATTACTTTTGCAGGCAAATGATAAAATATGTTAATAAATGTTTACCGTATCCCCAACTCACCCGAATCAATTTACTGAGAAAATGACGTATCCAGGTTCCACAGCGCTGTCGCATTCGCACCCGCACCAGAATCCATGCCTCCGAGGTTTAAGCAATTAGTGACTATAACATGACCACACATTGTCATACTTTTTATAAGACCATTTGTCCCATTGTTAAACGGTTCGGCTTTGAACTTCGCCACAACAGGGTTGGTTCAGCGGTTCCCAGGATCCCAATCCAGGTTTCCCACCTGGGTTCGAATCCTGCCCGCCGCACTTGTTGGTGGCAAACTTATGTTCTCGCCCTGCTTGTGCTCCACACACGGGTCCTTGTGCGCTTCGGCCCCGACATAGGTGCGGGAATCGGGGGTTCAGATGTATGTGGCGGCCTTGTAGGTTCCCGAGGCGCAATACTCTCTGCCGATTGGATTAGAGCCGTACGGTCCAGCCTTTTTTAAAGCAAAAAAAAAACAGGATCCTTCCTTCCATACAGACTAAACACTGCAGATGCTAGATTTGGGACGACCAGGTGAACTTATCCTGTAAAGCCACGTTGACGTCATAGTAAGGGGCAAAAGATGGAATTTGAGCAATTGCTTAAGGGCTGGTGAGCCCCATCCTCTCTACAGGGAACACCTCAGGAGAGGAGACATCCCAACCCCATGATAGTGACACGCTCTAGCACTGCCCTCATGTCATACGAACAATCAGACACCTTTATGACACCATCTCCCGAAGGGAATCCCAAGCTCGGAGCAAAGCTTGAGGAATGTTGGCCTAACAAGCCAACGAGGACAGGAAATGCCTTAGTGCGAGCCCCAGCTTAGCTGAACAACGCCCTTTAGCATGTCTTGGGGCTAATCGAAGGGTCTAGAAATGGCTAATACAGGGCCCCTCTAAGGCAGGTGTGTTTGCAGACAGCCCGCCATTTGGTTGGATTATTGACTGGTTCAAGGGCATGGCAAACGTGGGTGGGAAAGGGTAGCCTGTGGAGGCAGCCTCCCTGGTTTAAAAGAGAGAGGACGGCTATAGGCATAAAAAATCGAGACTGCAGGCCTATTCAGCTTTACACTGTAGGAGTCTGATCTCACTTAGTGCTGATTACAGCCACATTAAGTGCATGTCAGGACCTCAGCCAAACTTTTTAGAGGAGCATTTAATGTGTTAAAGAAGCGAGTGGCTGATAAAAGCATGGTCTACGCACTGAAGGTAAAATCTTAGGAACGATGGTCTTTATTGCCATAATGGCAGAGTCAACTCAACAACATGCCTTAAAGAGTTCGCACTCCACCCCACTATAAACCGGGCCCATAACTCCACATTTAGGGTGTTGGACCTTTAAGCTCTGAAGCAGTGATGCTCTCTAATAAATACTCCTCCAAAGCTGCCGTCGCTCTAAATCACTAGTTCAAAACTGCCCTACCTCCTGCTCTTTGCCAACGCGATGATTTATCTCATTTCTGATCATGTCATTACGGCACACTTGGTGTAATTAACTAAACCCTTGGATTACTTTTGCCTCTCCAACCCTCCATAGAACTTTGGCGGTTCACTGAGACATGTTTGAATATTACCATCGTGGAAGCGTCCCCAATTGAGCTAAGCCTGGAAACCTAGTGATAATACGGCAGCGTCATAAAATGTTCAAACACGCACTGCATTTCCAATGGGCAACCAATTCTTTCACTCTTTGGTTACTCTCCTTTGTTCACCGATGGTGACTTTTATTCGACTAATCGGGCATGTTTTGTTTCATAACGAACTTGATATGCAACGGCATAGCATACCGGAATGCTCAATATTCAAGCAAGCGAATGTAATAGCTCTAGAATCAAAGCTTGAAACGTAACGTACGCATTGTCACAACTTCCACATATTGAATTTGCAGCTACTTTCATCTCTAGTTGCAATTGTCGAAACATGTAGCATCCATAAATTTTCAACAGAATGTGGACCAATAGTCGTCTTTCCTTGTATGTTGTTTAGAAATCTAAGTCACATTAGCTTGTCGATAGCCTTAGTCGTTTTGATCACAAAATCCTCCAATTGAGCTATTAACAAGATGATCAAAGGCACGTTGTCATAATTATTCCCTACTTGCATAGTCATACATGGACCAGAGTCGACGACAATCCTGCAAAATGAAAATGCTCGAGATACCTGTTGCTAATTTTCGAAGTGCACAAATAGTGGCAAATGTCCAGGAGAACCCGAGCAATATGCATTTCTCATGGCTAAATCTTGGTCGACCAATGATCACTTTAGGTGCACAATCATTCAGTGTATCTAGTCATATCCCAAACAACCACAAGACAACCGAGAGGTGTCCTCGGTTCCATCTCATAACAAAGCAAAGCCAAACTGGGTTGACTTTTAGTTACGACTCACGGCATTGCATGAAACAAAAGGCATATTACACTTGTTTGTGCAATGGTGGTGGTAGATTGGACAACATCTCCAATATTTTGGTAGATTTTTGGAGCGAGTATCGGTCCAAATCACCATGTTGATTCATTCTCCTCATTACCCGGTCTAATATAACATATCCCTAAATCTTCCTCATGCATCCTCTTGAAGTGATTCAACGCCTCTTCCGCATCATTCGCATCAAAACCCTTGTGTCCTCAAATTCACACTGAATTTTAAGAAGTTTGCGTTCTCCCCAATCACACATATGGATATCCTCCAACTTGAGTAGTAACAACATTCAATATCTCACATGAAGCAATATTTGCCTTAACCAGCTCAAATATGAATGCAAGCAACCTTTGTGCAAAGAAATGCTTCAAACCTTCAACGGAGTTACAATCGGGTGATTGTCTTCAACAAATGAGCTTGATACAAACCAATCACTCATCTTTCTGTTTCTGAACCAGAAACAACTTGGCCTTACACCATTACCAGAGAATATGTCCCTCATTCTCTTTTGTTTGTGATCATCATCGACATAATGTGTTATCGATGCATCAATAGGTGTTTTGTTGCTTTGGTGTGAACTTTGTGGCAGCCATATAGGCATAAAAAAAATTCTTTTGTATTGATTCGTCTCCATATAGTCCTGATCCTACTTCCAAAACCAACTCCTTTTCCTGGGTACTCTTGATCCTAGTTCCAAAACCAACTCGTAACGATGCAGGGTAAGAGTGAACGTCCATCGTATTTTTCCACTGCTAATAATTAATCAATGTGTTAGTTGCTTTTCATTTTTATGCAAAATACAGCTATCTTTAATTCTTAGAGTTAATTACGCGGTTGACCACTGTACTATTAGGCAAATTTCACTTTGACCACTGAACTTTGATTTGTGTCAAAGTGACCACTGGACTCTTTAATTTGTTCAATTAAGTCATTCCGTTAGGTTCAGTTAACAAAAGGTCCGTTAAATCATTTAATTTAGGGGCAAATCCGTCAGTCTCTATTCTTTTTTTCTTCCTCTTCTTCTTCCTCCTCCTCCTCCTCTTCTTTTTCATTCCGGCGCAACCTCCATTTCCTCTGAAGATTGTCTTCTGGTTCCCGTTGGCGGATCTCTTCAACCTCCCTTCAATCTGAGTCAAACTCAAACACATTGCTGAATCGCAACCCAAATCTGAAGTCAAACCACGTTTGACCGCACGAAAGGAGTTTGGTGAGAGAGATGCCGTCGGAGATTGAGGAGGTCGAGCCGATCGATGGGGATTCCTCCTCCGCCACGGCGGGGTGACTGTTGGCGGGAGTGTGGTGGCCCATCGGCGACAGATCTGGTGGCTTTTTACGGTGGGAGTGTGGTGGCTGTCGGTGGGAGTGTGGTGGCCCATCGGTAACATATCTGGTGGCTTTGGGCACCGGTGTTCTGGTCGTTAGTTATTCGGTCGGTATTGGTGCTGGCGGTGGTGTTGACCAACCAACCGAATCGTCGGTCGGCGTTGGTGTTGCGGTGGGCGGTTGGTGGCTGTTCCGTGGTGGCGGGGTGGACCAGTGGTCGTTGTAGTGACGGCAGTTGGTCGATGGTCGTCACTTCATGTCAATTGGCGTGGGATTGGCCGGTGATCCACGACTAACCGGCGACGATGAAGGAGGCGGTGCAGAAAGAGTCCATCGGAATTTCACAGACATGGAATAAGAAAGGAGAAAGAAGAAGAAGAGGGGGAGGAGGAAGAGAGAGAAAAAAAATTATTGAGTGACGGATTTGCCCCTAAATTAAAGGACTTAACGGACTTAGATTTGACGGAACCTAACAGAGTGACTTAATTGAGAGCAATTGAAGAGTCCAGTGGTCACTTTGACACAAATCAAAGTTCAGTGGTCAAAGTGAAATTTGCCTAATAGTACAGTGGTCAACCGCGTAATTAACTCTTAATTTTAATGTCTGACATAATATATCACTATTTGGTTCCATGTGATGTCTCAAAAATGATGCATTCTTATTTGCTAAAAGATTGCATGTATGTACAGTTCACTACAGCAACTATAGGGATTTTACAACACGTGAGAGTATTACGTATTTTATGAACCGAGGAGCAATAAAACTCACCCAAGATGTGACGATTTGTCACCCATGTGGAGCAAATAAATGAGCTTAGTTTTGCACTAAATGAGCTTGATTCCGAAAGGACGAGTAAAACAGGATTTAATCGAGATTTCAATTGAATAGGATAACATATCAAATTGCCCAAAAGAAACATAGTGGCATGTCACAAATGAGAAGTAATCTGGCATTTCCAATAGCACGCCAAATAGTTTGGCGCACTACTTTCTGGCTTGCAAGAGAAGTAATGTGGGACCGTCCACGTGGCCGCGATGGAAGGTCTGAGATGGTTTCGATAGACGAGCCATCAGAGCGCTAGATAGGGATGCGCTCCCACATACATTCATACATATGTGTGGGTGTGTTGTATATGGAAGCTCATCCACCAGGCACATGAAACTTAGGAAGCGCATACCTTGTCATCCAGACAGGGGCAGCAAATGTTCAGATCACCATTTTGATGTTCTAGTAGTCCGCTACGATTAGTGCAGTCTTCTTTAACAAAAGCCCACTTGAAAGGCTTTGCTTTGGACAAAACAATGATTAAAAAGAAACTGACACTAACAGCGGCCAACTAGAGATGTTCCAGTTGGTTTCTACCTACCACTTGTGGGCATCTGCAAAGATTTCAAATATCTTACGATAAATCCAAGACTATAATCTGTAACCCCTTTTCTTGATAGGTTGGTTGTATAATCCTTATAATCTCATCTGTTGTCTTGCATCGTTGTAATTTCCTCTACAAATCTATGCGTTCAGAAAAGAAGTAATTAATTAACACCTGATATGGCAAAATTTCTCAACCAGGCGATTACCTAACAGAAGCAAAGATATGTGGACCAAGCCGTATCAGCTGATCCCAAGCAGTTGCACTTCCTCTTGGTCCAGGTTTGTTCATTCATATTCAATGGGTATTGAATGCAGTGATGGAATTTAGTAATAACCAAGTAGATATAGCAACTGAAAGCTCATCTCAGAAAGGGTACACTTGCCTCTGCTGCCACCTTTCGTGCATCTACCAGATCAGCTTTATTCCCAGCTAGCGCCATGACCATGTTGGAGTTACCTTATGCCAAAGAACGAATAGGTCATAGACTTGATAAGACAGTGCAAGTAGATTGTGAAACATAAAGAGACAACTGAAATTTAGTAAATGTATCTTCTGGCAGAAACAATGTGTTCGACGGGACCAAAAAAGAAAACCTAAGAAAGAATGAAAACATATTATCCCTCGTGGTTTAGCCCATTTGCACACCCTTCATAAACTTTTTGGTACCGAAGACCTTCCCCCCAACTCGAGAAAAAATGGTAGGAACTAAAAACTTCTCTAAGCAAGGCTCCTTCACACAGGTCATGCTTTTGTTGAATGCATGAAGATGCAAAATATTTGGGTGGGAGGACAAGGGGAGAGTGAGCTATGGAAGGAGTTCAAACCCTACATGCTGTAGTAGTGGCCTATCTGACAGCAGGGTTTGATGCACAAAAATTAAATAATGTATATATGTGTCTCATTACACCTAGGGACAACAACGAAAATGAACGAAAGGGGTTGATACAAAAATAAAAAAATGTAACTTCACTAGTAAAGGAGTCTGCTATACTCATCAATCCAAAAAGTTATGGTATTCATGTGTATCAAAGTAGACAAAGAAAGTAAAGTCACTCTCACTTGAACCCCACAGTGAGGAAAGGAAATTAAAGCTCTTGAGTACCTTGCGCTTGAAGCTCTTGAACCCATTTTTTTGCTCGGTCAAATGAAACCTGAAAAGGGAACAATAATGTCCAAGAAATTATATAAATGATCTCATTGAAGACCTAACCCAAACATCAAATACTTAAAAGGTAAGGACAAGGAGCCAGCAAAGTAAATACTCAATCCGGCAACAGTTCAACACAAAAAACCCATAAGAGGAGTATTCACAAAGGGAGGGAGGGAGGGAGGGAGAGAGAAAGAGAGAATTTTGGAAGAACATGCATATGCAACTAATGGTCCAATGCCTGCAAGCTTTACTTTTTTGCGACAAATGGCACTTGAAACTGCTCTTCTAACTGCAATTGCAACTAGCCATCCAAGGCATTTAGTGCCTTTTACAGAGACTTAAATCCTCTTTTTACCTACTAAAAACATGCATAAAAGATGCTTCTCTCTCTTTCCATATACTGACTAAGGACTTTATATCCGTACGGAGAAGTAATAAATATATTACGTGGATGGCAGAGCCCGCCACCACGGGACAAGGATGAATTGTTGCCGCTTGAGGTCAAGGTGACGCAGGGAGGAGTCTAACACAACCAGCCCCCGTCATGCCCAGTCCGCAGCAGTTAAATACGAGGTAACTTTATAGTGATTCTGAAATCGAGAAAATAGCCAGGTATAACAACTACCTATGCTTAAATTTTCAACCTTTTATGTCTAACTCCACCACTGTTTTTGTAACAGGTAAGAACATTGACTCGGAAAGAAAATACAAGGCATAACAAGTTTTCCATGGGAGGAACCAGAGACAAAATAGAACAGAAACCAAAAGTAAAAACTCCGCAAAGTTGCCGTATCTACAAGTAAAACAGTTCCTACTTCTAAAAGGGTCAAGAGTGAAGCTTAGGCAATGCCATCAATACTTAATGATGACTGTTCAGAATAAGAATATCAAAGATGATAAGATGGAAAGAAATAACTAAGTACACTTTTGCATCCTCACTTGGTTTGTTATATCATACACAATAACCGCTGCGGCAGCTCCTCTATAGTACATTGGAGCTAAACTATGATATCTCTCTTGACCAGCTGTATCCCATATTTCAAATTTAACGTTTATGTCATTTACGGCCAATGTTTGTGAAAAAAAGGCAGCGCCTATAGTTGATTCCTGCAATAATGCAACAAGAGTCAACCACAAAAGGTCAAACGGAAAGCCTAAAGCAAAATACTTTAATGTTCATTTATAAGTAGTAACCAACCTGAAATTCAACAAACTGCCCTTTAACAAAACGTAACACCAGACTAGATTTCCCAGCTCCAACATCTCCAAGGAGCACCTGAATGCAAATCAAAGATCACAAAGAATTTAGCAACAACACATATTTATTTTCCTTTTTCTGAGGACCAAGGTAGCACGGACACGGTGTCGGTGTCGGACACCGACACCGGACACCGTAATTTTCAAAAAATCAGATTTTGGACACCGCAGGACACCGTTATTTTTTAAATATATTTTATATTATAATTATATATATATATATATATATATTTAATAACTATCAAATATATTCCCCAATCTAAAATAACAAACAATAATGAAAAACTATAAGTCATAATTTATTTGATCAATATTTATTTAGTTAATATACTGAAAATGCAACAACAAAGGGTGAAAAGAAAAAAAAAAGAAAAGAAAGAAATGGGAGGACAAAGGAAGAAAAGGACAAAAGGGAGAAAAGAAAAAAGAGGAGGACAGAAACGAAGGACAAAAGGGAGAAAAAAAATAGAGGACAGAAACGGGAGAACAAAAGGGAGAAAAGAAAAAAAGAGAAGGACGGGATGAGCTTCAGCACCGCCGCAACCTGTGGGTCAACGACGGCGGCGGAGGAGCTCCAGCGACGATGGCGAGACCTCCGGCGACGACGACGGACGACAGGCGACAGCGGCTAGCTTCTCTTCCTTTGGCGACTGTAGCCCAGATCCGTTGGCCTCAGCTTCGGTATCTCCGTCGACTAGCTCCGGTAACACCAGATCCGTTGAAATTGGCCCCAAACGGTAAGACTCTGCTCCACGCCGTGTCCGACACTCGTCGATGAAGTGTCCGACACGGTGTCGGAAATTAAAAAAAAAAATACCGACACCGATGAGCCGTGTCCGACACGTGTCGGGCGGTGTTCGGAGGGTGTCGGGGTGTCCGTCCGTTTAGGACACCATACCTCCACCTAGGAGAGGTGTCCGTGCTTCAGAGCTGAGGACTAATTGCACATAAAACCCCATATTTTGGGGTTGTGTGAGCGAAGCACCCCAGACTCTTTTTTTTTCCTTTGTTTTAACCACCCCGGACTTCCATACCTCATTATTTGTAGGTTTTATTTTAATTTTTTCAGTCAGGTCCAGTTGGTCCGGCACAGTCAGTCAATCCAGTTAGTCTTTCTCTGTCTTTTTTTGGCTTAACCCAGGTCAGAGTTTGGACAGGTTAGAGAGTCTGGTAGTTGAGTTTGTTTTGATTTGGGTTTTTTGTCCTAACTTTATCTTAATCACATGCATTTTATTTAAAGATAAACTTTTCTTTCTAGAAAAGGGCTTAATAGTAAATTAAGACGGAAAAGTGTACTGGCAGGTTCTTATGTCAACCGGACGGTTCTCCTTGGTGGCTTAAGTATACTGGTCGGTAAGGGTATTTTTCTCTTTTTACCTTATTCTTTTGTGGCACCTAGGGTTATGTGTTAGTCTTCTTGTGCAACTCTTCTACAACCCTAGGCTACCAGACCTATATATAAATAGTCACCTAGCCCCCACAAAAAGAAGAAAAGAAAATCCCCCATGGTATTTTTCAGTGGGGGTTGTCTAGCAAGAGAGAGAGTTATAGACGAGAATTTCCTTCCCCCGCAATACTCAAACAACCATAGACATTTTTGCATTGTTCTTGCGTCATGGAAAATCTAGATTTGGTAATCAGACAAACCAAGTCGAAAGATATAACTCTCTACATCTTCTTTTATTTTTTATAGACTAGAGTAGATCCCATCCTCGCAATAAAATTTTGATCCGCGAAAAGAATAAAAACAAGTTTCTAGCATTCAACGAGAAAATTTTATTACAATTAAATGTTCAAACCACATACCAAGATTTAGGCCATACCCCGTGGTCAGAACTACGTGGTTTTTATTCCGATTTGTCCAATCGGGTACGTTAGCGACTCTACCCCGTTTTTGAGTTCAAACCAAATTAGGTTTGATTTAGGGTTTGTGCTTATTCTATTTGTGTTTGGATAAAAATCGCTAAAATCGAGTAGAGACCGTTTTTGCGGTGCCTAATACCTTCTCATCACATAAATTAATCCCCTAATTTGAATCTAAGGTCTCGTAGATTAAATTGCCTATTTAGGCTCTGTTTGACAACACCTTTTTTGTTTTCAGTTTCCAAAAAAAAAAATTAAAACTTTTACAAAAACAAGTAGGTGTTTGATAACCCAGTTTTTATTTTGAGTTTTTTTTTGTGGTGGTTTGCGGTGGCTAGTGGCTGCCAGCGGTGGCCGCCAGCAGTCGCCGGAGGTGGCCGCCGGCAGTCGCTGGCGGTGGTCCCCGGAGGTGGCTGCCAGCGGCCAGCGATGGGTGCCGGCGGTGGGAGGGTGGTGGTGGTCTAAAAAAAAAAACTCATTTTGAGTTTTTTTTTTCTTCTTCAGTTTAAAAACTGGTTTTTTAAACTGAAGAAGAAAAAAAGAAAAATGGTTACCAAACGCAACTTTTTTTTCCAGTTTCCAAAACTGGAAAAAAAATGAGTGTCAAGCAGGGCCTTAGCTTAGGGTTTTCTTGTTTTCCCGTTAATTATTCTCTATTAGCTCTAAAAAATAAGATGGCAACTCAAAAAAGTAGATTTTTATTATGGGCATTGTCAAAATGCCACAGACACCAGTTGACTGAAAAACTTTAACTTTTTGGATGACTGTTTAATTTTGATCGACAAATACGACAATTAGCAGCAAAAGTATTTGTGGCCGCCATATCATAGTAGCCAAAGCCCATGTGGCACCCACATCATCACAATCAAAGCCTTGCATCCCAACTCCCCGCAACCACCACCAACACCATACCGACCTCCCCACCCACCAGTCTCCCATCTTCCCTACTAAATCCACCACCGACACCTTCAGCCTATTTTAGGAAGTCTGCAACGACAGCCTACCTCCCAATCACCGAACCCACACCATATCGAATTCCCATCTCCCAACCACCATTTCGACCACCATCACCCCGTCTCTCAAGTACAAATCGTGACATCATAATGTTCACTAATTAGATTTCACATGTCGATTTCAAAAACACGAATTAAATGAATTCACATAATTGAGGTGAGTTTATCTTATATTTACAAAACTCAAAAGCAAAAAAGAGCAAACAGTGGTGCGACATGAGGGAGAAGGGGATTTGGTAAGGATGGTAGTGTTGTTGTGTTGACGGTGGTGGTTGTGGTTGTGGTGAAGATGGTGGTGGTCACAAGGAAATGGTGGTGGCCAACGGGGAAAGGGGTCAGCGGCAGGAATAATTGAAAGGGGCCAGCGGCAGTGGATCAAGCGGCTGCAAAGTGGTGGTGGAAAGGGTTAATGGAAAGTGGGGAACGACAGTGGATTAGGTGGCCAGGAAGTGGTGGCGACACGGCGATTCTGGGGAAAGAGGCGGACGGCTGTGGGTTAGATGGCTGAGTTTGGGGATAGGGCATGGCGGGTGGTATGTGGAAAGGGGTGAGTAAGGTTAGATGAAGGAGGAGAGAGAAAAAATTAAAGTAATTACAAGGCTATGCCAACAAGGATTTTTAAGTGAACTCCCCATCTACCCTCAAAAAGTTTAGAAGAGATCCAGGAAAATCGAGGTTAATCCGTCAAATGGAGGCTTAAGCACCAAAATGGAAACCAAAAAAAGTCTGGGGTGTTTTGCGCACATGACCCCAAACTACGGGGGCTTTTTGGCGCAATTAGTCCTGTTGCTGACACACATAACTCTCCACAAATATTTCGTGATCTTGATTCTGATGATAAAGGTTGAACCCTTGCTATCTTCTGTTACATCAGGGAAAGCTCTAGCCATTTTTCATCCCAACTTCCAAATTTGACGGATTATCCTTAGATACATACAGGAAAAACCAACAGAAACTCAACAATACACATATAACATATAATATCAGGTAAAGCGAAAAACAAAACAACTCTAAAAGACTGTAATGGGGCAGTATCCATTAATGTCTGATGCATAATTAGTCTGACTCCTCGTTTGATCATTTCGGTTACACAAGCTAAAATTCAGTAGAACAACTTATTCAACAAAAAGAAGATAGACTATGATCCAAATTAAGTACCAATTGCACACAAGTCAAATTAGACAAGTTTGTAGGAAAGCTAGTCTACATCTACACGTTATAAGCTCATCAGATGATACAAGGAAATTCTGGAGCAACAAAGTCAAACCCACATCAGAATTTGCGTAAAACTAAAATGAAAAACAAAAATAAGGAAAACAAAGAGAAGAGAAAATTGACAAACCAGTTTGGCGTTAATGCTTTTGTTTCCACTGGTCGCCATAGCCGCAATCTGAATTTACCACAAAACAGGTCTGGTTTTAGTCTGGCAAGTTCCCTAGGGGATACAAGAAAGGTTGATGGAAGGCAGTAGCCGAAAGGGACAATTCAAATGGACAAAGGATCGATATTGCCTATGGATTGTTTAAATAGAATAGCTTTCATCCTAGAAAGCGGAAGGGAAAAAGGAATATTTAATTACTATTTTTCGCACTTTGAACCTTATTTAAGTGCATATCGTACATCTCGAAGTTGCAGTTCAGAATTATGATTTTTAGAAAGAAAGTCGTCGTTCCAAATAACGTTTATCATATATATATATATATATATATATATATATATATATTGGGCAGAGTCTCTCTAAAATCAAGTAAATGCCATATGATCTCTAAGTCTTAACTATATAAAATTGAATTAAATATAAAATCATCTATAAATAAATAATTAAATGATAATAATTAGCATAGAACAGCTTAGACAGGTAGAAGATGATAATTTTTTAGCAAACTTTAAAGAAAATTATAATACAACTTCTTCTTTAGATATAGCTAACATAGAAGAATCTAAAGATAAAGAAATTACTAAACAAAATATAAATAGCTTTTAAACAAGTTATCGGGAGCTCTAGGAAAAGAAATTTTAAATAAATACACTAATTTTAAAAATAGTGTCGATTACAGACCATCGTTAGGAGGAGTTTTTGAAGAAGTAATAAAAGGAAACGGCAAAATTAAGTTACAAGAACATATAGCCAAAAAGATTCTAGGTTTTCCAGATAAATTAGAATGACTTAAACAAATACAAGCCTTTTTAGGACTAGTAAATCAAGCTAGAATGTATTTTAAAGACCTTAGCAAATTATTAGGTCCATTATATAACAAGACTCGTAAAACAAGTCAGAGACATTTTAACGTAGAAGATATAAAATTAATTAAAGAGATAAAAAATAGAGTAAAACAACTGCCTGATTTACATCTACCATTAGACACGGATTATCTAATCATTCAAACTGATGGTTGTAAAGAAGGATGAGAGCAGTCTTATACTGCAAACCTAATAAGTACAGTCTTAAGAAAGAAGAACGAATCTGTAGATATGCCAGTGGTAAGTACAAAGAAAGTAATCAGTATTTAACAAGCTTAGATTATGAAGTGCTAGCAATAATTTATGCTTTAGAACATTTTAAAGCACTTCTAATTTCTAAACACGAGTTTTGCATAAGAACAGATTGTGAAGCTATTGTTAGATATATAATAAGAATAAAGATACTAGATATACCAATAGATGGTTAAAATTTATGACTTCACTTAGTAATTATATATTAGATAAAATAGAGTGGCAACACATTAAAGGGATAGATAACTCCATAGCAGATTTACTATCTAGAAAGTTATGCTATTAATCCCATGCAAGGTTAAAATAGATTTTAAGCAAATTGGTGTTTAAATTTTCAGATGGCATCTAGAGGTAGTTCAGGAACAACAAATAACAGTAATAGTAGATTTTACACAACTCAACCAGAAAGGCCATAATATAACTATGAAAATCTTCCTAGAATAAGTGGTAAACTAGAAAACGAAAATACAGATTATGGAAAACCTAGTTATAGGCCCAGAGGTAAAAAAAACATCATTTAGAACAAATATTTAAGATACAAAAGGCAGCAGACCCTTTCATTCTAAATAATACTTCTGTAGATCCACAACGTAATAATTATATACAAGTATGGAAAGACTCAGCCGTAGCTAATTTCATGACAAAATAAATTGATAATCGTTCCCTTATACCACGGTTGTGGATGATTACCGACTCCGCTAGCCATTGCATCTGCAAATTGTCTGTAAATACCTAGAAGAATTCTCTTAAACATGCAGTAAAAATCAGGAAGTTGTTTTACTCTATTTTTTATCGCTTTAATTAATTTTATATCTTCTACGTTAAAATGTCTCTGACCCGTTTTACGAGTCTTGTTATATAATGGACCTAATATGGCAAAAACTAGAATTATAGAAAGAGTCTGGTTTGAGTTTTAAAATTTCAGGATGCTGATTTAGAACGTATAGAGTATATCTTTCTAGAAAAACTCAGGACATGCGTTAGTCTGCAGGTTTTCAAACGCCATTACTCGGCAAATAACCTTAAATGACTCGCTCCCACTTTTGTTAAATCTATTAAGATAACGTTGATAGTTCTTTAAGAAAGCATAATCATTTTAAAATTGGGCAGAGTCTCTCTAAAGCCAAGTAAATGCCATATGATCTCTAAGTCTTAACTATATAAAGTTGTTTCTAGTCATGTTAGACCTGAGATAATTTCTTTCAGTTCATAGAATGTCTTTCACCGCTAGAGCGTGTTCACCCCAAAATAATAGACAAGTTTAAAGGGAGTGAGAGCTTACTTGAGAATATAGCTGATATTGGTTAAGGCAATAGTAACGTTTGTTTACATGATGCTTGAGGACATGAAGAAAAGAGGAGAAGTAGGAAAGATTTTTTGAGAGAAAGTCTCTTTGATTGCTCTAATCTGTCTGTACAAAAGAACTTGGCTGCCTTAATAGGCATAAAAACTAACATGTTTAAAACAAATTATAGAAAAACCAAAACAAATAGAAACTGAAGCTGAAATACTTTTAGAAAAAATAAATAAACAATCTCTAGAATATAAAAATGAATTAGACAAATTTAAATTAAGAATAGAAAGCTTAGAAAAATAAAATAATAAGTTAGAAGATAATTTAAGACATTACTTTAAAATACAAGGTTTAGAATAAAATGAGTAGTTTAAAAGATTATATATATATATATATATATATATATATATATATATATATATATATATATATGGGAGCTGATCAGTTGAGAGCGTTAGCAAAATAGGAGAAGTTGCAAGCGCGATCTGACTGTCCATCCTGAGAGATGGACGGCCCAGATCGCGCTTTTTTCCAAAACTATCAGTCGTCCGCCATACAGTATCGCGGATGGGCCTTTTTACCTTTTTGCCCCTCTGCGCCTGTCCGCTACACTGTATGGCGGACGACATTAAAGTCCTAATGGGAGACAACAAAAAGACGTCTGCGATACTGTGTAGCGGACGTCCCTAGGCTAACACCTGTCAGGGCCTGTCCCGTCGAAAGGGAAGAGATTCTCTTGTCAGGTCTTTATTTCTGCATGTGTCAGTGTCGGGAATAATTGCCGCTATACAGTATCGCGGACGTCTCTTCCCATTTACCCCAGAGTTCCCTAATTCTCAGCTCTTTCGACAAAATTTTCTTCTCCTTCGGATTCACTTGCTTCCATTTTCGGCTCCCCTCAAGCTTCAAGTAAAACTTGCTTCAATCTTCTTCAGTCAAGCAAGGTAAGTTTCTGATCTCAAATATTTTCTGGGTGGATTGACTGATAAAGTATATATTTTTTTTGGGCAAAAAAGTATAGATTTTTGATGATGTTCTAGAAATTTGTCACTCTATTCATCAACTTGTGATGTTCTAGAAATTAATTTGTTATCTTTAAAGATGTTTATTGTAGTTAATTTTTTTGAGGGGCGCTAACTTCGGCACATCTATCTTATTTAAATTCGAATTTTTTGAGATACGTTTGTTGTATTTTGGCATGATGAATTTGTCTATTTATCTTAGTAATTTTAATTTGTTATGTTCAATAAATCTATAATTAGCAAAATGGGAGACTTTTAAGATTATGTATATGGTATATTTGTCATCTTAAATTTGTCTATTCGTCAAGATAATTTTTAGGTAATATTTTCAGTTGAAAATGTGATTTGATTGTTAAGCGTAATCTATATTTTTACATAGGTCTTGTTTCACAATGTCTGATTTCGTGTTGAGCTCCAACACCCCCGTAGATGCTAGTGATCCGTATCTAAGACGAACCTTTCAAACATTGGAGGAAGCTGGAGAATGTTTCCGAGCGTCTTCATTGAGGGTTGGATTTGGCATTAGAATAAAGACCTCAAGAACGAGCAACGTAACAAAAAATATATGCTCTCGCTTATACGAGTGCCATAAGGGTAGAAACCCAGTGCAAAATGAGACACACGTAGGCAACGAGGACAGTGATGACGAAATAGGATATTCACGCAGAAGACGAGACTTCTTTGCGCGAACGAATTGCCAGGTCAAGATGTTCGTAAGCTATAAAGCCAAGCAAGATCATTGGCTTATTAGCAGCCTGGAACTGGCACACAATAACCTGTTAGTAACCCCTTCTAAGGTGAGTCAGATGCATCAACACAAGAAGATGGGTAAGGTCGCGAGGAGCCTAATGCACACAATGAGCGATGCGCGGCTAGGACCTACCGACATGATTAATGTTCTTGCTGAACAGGCCGGGGGGATTCAAAATTTAAACTTTAACACGACAGACGTTTGTAACACGGTCCGAACCCATAGACGAGCCGCGTATGACCTCAATGATGCTCAAGCCACAATGAGCCTATTGAAGCGGATGCAGATGGAGGACCCGCAGTTTACCTTCGATTATAAACTTGACGACGAGCATCGAGTTAGCATAATTTTTTGGGTCAACGGTCGTTCGAGGCTTGCTTATAAGCATTTTGGGGATGTCGTGACTTTCGACACCACATACCGTACCAACAAGTACTCGATGTCGTTTGCCCCTTTCACGGGGGTCAATCATCATTATCACTCCATCCTGTTCGAGTTCGCCTTGTTAAGGAACGAGACCGAGAGTTCTTTTGAATGGTTGTTTAGGGCGTGGCTGGAAGCCATGAACTTCAAAGCACCCAACGTAATCATCACCGATCAAGATTTGGCAATGAAGAAGGCTATTGCCACCGTCTTCCCAGGTACTCGACACAACTTGTGCACTTGGCACATAAGCAACAAATACCCCGAACATTTGCATCACGTGTACGCAAAGTTTTCAGACTTTAAACAGGATTTTGACACGTGTGTTAGCAAGTCGTTAACGATTGAGGAATTTGAGCAGAGGTAGGAAAAGCTTGTTGAGGATTACTCATTACAAGACAACGGGTGGCTCCAGCACTTGTACGAGCTCAAAGAGCACTGGATTGGCGTTTACACGAGGAGGCATTTTTCTGCGGGCATGAAAACGACGGGCAGGAGTGAATCTATGAATGCCACGTTCGATAGTTACGTGGGTACAACTACCAATTTGAAGAGTTTCATCACATCCGCACAAAAAGCGGTTGCGTCGTTGTTCGTGAAAGAAAGGGCTGCAGACTTTGCAACCACGTACAAACAGAGGAGAAGGTTGCTTGAGACCCCGCTGGAGCTGAACGGTGCCAAAGTCTATACGAAGGAGATCTTCTTGCTATACCAAGTAGCGCTGCAGAAATCGGGACGATACTGTATAAACAAGGTGGCAGAAAAGTCTACGCGTGAGTACAAGGTTTATTCACTCGTGAATGACCTCGTTCCTGAGAAGCTGCGCAGAATGTATACGGTGAGCCACGACACATTGACGGACTCAGTGACATATGTTTGCAAGAAGTTTGAGTTCCACAGCATCCTGTGTAGACACATTCTGCGATTTTTCACCCAGAAGAATATCAGGACAATCTCCGATAAATACGTCTTGCCACGGTGGACGAAAGGTGCTAACAGGTTGCACGGTACCATTGCCTTTTCGGAGCACCCGTATACTGACTTTGAAGAATCGGAGACGTTACGGTATAATCATCTGGTGACGATGTTCACCCGTTTGTCCGTAAAGGCTGCTGCTACAATGGTCGGTTATAAACATCTCCTCGAGGTAGCTCAGCAGCAAGAGCCCATCGTCGACCAGTTGGAAGCAGCTTCAGCCACCAATGCGGTTGACACCGAGCCTACGATGGGATCAGAAGATGACGAGCCGGAGGAGGAAGACGACAATGATATCCGGCCGTTGGATCCAATTATATCGCAAACAAAAGGCCGCAAGAGATCTACGCGGATGAAAAGCTCTATTGAAACGGCAACTCAACCTAAAAAGCTGCGAAGGTGTGCATTGTGCAACAAAATGACCGACCACGACAAGCGGAACCATTACAAGGCACTGGGGATAAGTTCAGGGGGTTTGCAAGACGGGGAAGAAGATGACGCCGAAGATGAGGACGAACAAGCTGTAGTGGACCTTTAATTTTTTGTATAAGTTTGACATTTGTAATAATTTTTCGATAATAATTTTTCGACCGAATACTGAATTTTTTTTTCTGATGGACCTATGAGAGGCCATGAAATCAAATCTAAAGTCTTTAGTTGTTTTTTTTGTCAGCCCTGTCCGTTATACAATGTAGCGGACGGATATGCAGAGCCCTAACTTTTGTTCTTTTATGTCCGCTATACAATGTAGCGGACTGAATCGCAGAAAAACTTTTGGTCTTGTTTCATGTCCGCTATACAATGTGGCGGACGTCATCGCAGAAAAAATTTTGGTCTTCTTTTATGTCCGCTATACAATGTAGCGGACGTCATCGCAGAAAAAATTTTGGTCTTCTTTTATGTCCGCTATACAATGTAGCGGACCTCATCGCAGAAAATCTTTTTGTATTCTTTTACGTCCGCTATACAATGCAGCGGATAACTCTATCATATTATATATATTAATCATATCGGGCAATCAGTTGTTATCAGTCCGCTGAGGGCACTCTCTCTGTCTCGAACATCTAACCCAGGCCGGCTGCCCCATCTACGGCGACCCACATCTCCGATGACCCACAACTCCGGCGATACCACCGTCCTCCCCTCAACGCCGACCTTGATGGCTTCTGGATCGGAGACCACCGACGATTTTATTGGCAACTTTCACCTGGCAGGCAAACACTTTTTCAAAGTCATGATGCCGGGGTTTGAGAATGAACTTGTAGTCCATCCCTCTTTCTCTGTATTTTCGTGTGTTAAAAGTTTGATCTTTTGGTTAAAAACTAACCTATTTTTTGTATTGTGTTTGTTAGGACATACCGAAAGCTTTGACCAATCAATTTATAACAATTCATGACAGTGCAAGATTATATAGCCGCAAGGGGGCATGGCAGGTTGAAATCAAGCTGAAGCCCGGCCGACCCCAAAAAAAGCAATTCGCAGAGGGTTGGAACGTCTTCGTGCGCCAGCATGGCCTCGAACTCGGGGACTTTGTAGTGTTTGAACACCTTGGGTGGTGGGATTTTCAAGTTGTAATCTTTGATCGGAGCGCTTGTGAAAAATTTTCTTTCCCCCAATGTGAACCCTAATTTATTATTAATAAAAGAATTTATGTTCTTGTTCATTATGTTTCCAAAAATTTTCTCGCTTAATTGTGCCGTTTGAGATTCCCTCTATATATTTAGATCGTTGATTGTGAATCGTACGCTATTTATGGTTTATCAATATTGAGATTGTTGATTCTGTCGCCAAAACAAGTCTTCGGGCGCCAATTTATTAAAACAAAAGTAGGCTACAATGTCGCCAAAACAAGTCTTCGGGCGCCAATTTATTAAAACTGAATTACGCTACAACGTCTAGCTCTACTATATAACGGACATAAGGCCTCCGCTTAGGCCGGGGTTCGGGAAAGTCGGAACTAAGTGTCTGGTTCGTGCCAACCATTTTCTGGTCCAAGTTGCAGACAATGATCTGCACCACTATGACGTAAGATCCTCAGTTGTGCACCTTTCTGCTTGTTCATGTATTCTGCGGGGCTATCCGCTATACTATATAGCGGACAGTTGAGGATCTCACGTCATAGTGGTGCAGATCATTGTCTGCAACTTGGACCAGAAAATGGTTGGCACGGACCAGACACTTAGTTCCGACCTTCCCGAACCCCAGCCTAAGTGGAGGCCTTATAACCTTAGAAGAACTCGATCTTCAGTCATCTTCATCTGAAAGTGGAGCATCGGAAACAGATCCTAGTTCGAAGCTCATGTTCCAGTATACATGTGCTTCATTGTTGTTGCCATCTTCATGTGCATCACGTGCCATACGACGTAAGTTATGCCTACTTTGACGAACTCTCATTCTATTATTTTCTTCACGTATTCGATGCAGTGCCCTTTCAAGCTCCATGTGCGTAATTCGAGGCATGTTGATTGCCTTTTGTCGAGGTATGGGTATATTCATGCTCCGTGAATCAGCTACTAAGACCTCATATTCATTCATCCGATAAGACCATTCTGCACGTAATTTATTAACATAGCTTGATGAGTAACGCAAACTTGGACGCAAAGAATAGTGAAATTCATCTTCGCCCACCCAGTAACGACCCATTGCTTTAAAAATATCTCGTGGAGTATATGACATTTCCAGAGTTGTTATGAAATTGGAAGTATATCACTCTATGCCCTTTGCCCTTCGTGCAATGCATGTACTTATATATACTTTGAAATGGGACCACTTTATGAGATGCTACAGGTTCAACTTTATGAGATGTGACAAGCCTCTGCAATAGACTAGAGACTTGTCTTGTGCAAGAAGAGACTTGTCTTGTCACCAAAGACTTGTCAACTTTATGACACGGGAATGCTATTGTCTCCAACTATTGTCATCTTCAATGTCCAGAGACTTGTCTTGTCACCAGAGATGGGCAGACTATTGTGTAGCTATCACACCAATATATTGTGTATGTGTGTGTGGGCTTATTTATATATGTTAGCCATGTTCATCGCATTAGAACCGCCTAAGTTAAATGGCAGGAGTTCCTGGGAGTTCTAGTCTGCGGGGACGTGAGACTGTGTGGTTGTTGTGTGAAAGGAACGACGACTACAAAGAAGTAAAGTACACGGACCCGAGATAGTATTATTGCGGTTTACGGAGAGAATGGGCATATCGAGTCGAGGAATCAGAAGCACTACACCAAGATCTCACCACGCTGAGGGCACCTGTGCCGCAACGTCGTCCACTTAGTATGTCGAGGAGTAATGTTAAGCAGTGTAAGAAAGCTGTGCGCCGAATTCCTATGGAGAATAACCGGATGTTGCTGCGTAGAAAACGATTTTACATGCTTCAACTTGCGGAAGAAATAGCCGAGGCTAGTGGGAGGCAGCTCAAATTAAATGAGAGAAACAATATTTTAACCAATGATCAGTACTTATCTGATGAGTATATGTCAAATGAAGAGTGATATATATATATATATATATATATATATATATATATATCTTCCTACTGCATTGTTAGGATTTCATTCCAACTGACACTTATCCACATGTCATTCTAATTAGCGAATCCCGTCTTTTGAAGCATGTAAAATGTTGGAAATTTATGTTTCTAACTACATCCGCCATAATATAATTGGGACCTTCCAAACCTTGGTTTTTCTTTTGTCCTATGCATGTCCGCTATATAGTAAAGCAGACATCACAACAGAAAGAGTCCCCCAACTATATAGCAGACAGTCAAGCAGAAGGAAGAGTCCCCTAAGTAACGTGCCTAATGTGCAATGAGCAAAAAAAAAGTGACAAAAAAAATTACAACATATTTCGCTAGCTATGAATTTGGCGCTAAAATGTGCACAAAAAAGGCCCTTCATAAGAAAATCAAAAAAATAAGTTGCCTCGATTTTCGCCGAAATTCATAGAAATGGGCTTATATAACGTGCCTAAGGTGCAATAAGCAAAAAAAAAGTGACAAAAAAAATTCTAATATTTTTCGCAAGCTATGAATTTGGCGCTAAAGTGTGCGCGAATAGGCCTTCTTGAAAAGCCAAAAAAATAATACGTCTGATATACTATATAGCGGACAGTCAAGCAGAAGGAATAGTCAGCAACACTTAGTTTTTTTTTTTGCCCTATCTATGTCCGCTTTACTATATAGCGGACAGTAAAGCAGAAGGAAGAGTCCCCAACACTTAGTTTTTTTTTCGGCCCTCTCTATGTCCGCTATACTATATAGCGGACAGTCAAGCAGAAGGAAGAGTTCCCAACACTTAGTTTTTTTTGGCCCTATCTATGTCTGGTATACTATATAGCGGACAGTCAAGCAAAAGGAAGAGTCCCCAACACTTAATTTTTTTTTCGGCCCTATCTATGTCTGCTATACTATATAGCGGACAGTCAAGCAGAAGGAAGAGTCCCCACTACTTAGTTTTTTTTTTGGCCCTATCTATGTCTGTTATACTATATAGCGGACAGTCAAGCAGAAGTAAGAGTCCCCAACACTTAGTTTTTTTTTCGGCCCTATCTATGTCTGGTATACTATATAGCGGACAGTCAAGCAGAAGGAAGAGTCCCCAACACTTAGTGTTTTTTTCGGCCCTATCTATGTCCGGTATACTATATAGCGGACAGTCAAGCAGAAGGAAGAGTCCCCACTACTTAGTTTTGTTTTTGGCCCTATCTATGTCCGCTATACTATATAGCTGACAGTCAAGCAGAAGAAAGAGTCCCCAACACTTAGTTTTTTTTTTCGGCCCTATCTATGTCCGCTATACTATATAGCAGACAGTCAAGCATAAGGAAGAGTCCCCAACACTTAGTTTTTTTTTCGGCCATATCTATGTCCACTATACTATATAGCGGACAGTCAAGCAGAAGAAAGAGTCCCCAACACTTAGTTTTTTTTTTGGCCCTCTCTATGTCCGCTATACTATTTAGCGGACAGTCAAGCAGAAGGAAGAGTCCCCAACACTTAATTTTTTTTTAGCTCTATCTATGTCCGGTATACTATATAGCGGACAGTCAAGCAGAAACAGTCTCACTTGGTTTTTACACTTTGTTTCCCCCTGATCAAAGCAAATCACACAGAACAAATCAAACACTCAGATCAACAACACAATGATATCAGTGAATCAAATCAATCGCATTCAACAATGATCACTTTTCAGTCAACACAAATGAAATCATCAATCGCATTCAACGATAAGATTCAAGAAGTTAAAGGACAATTAAAAAAGTGAATATAATGTTATTATAGGCAAACATTGTTAATTGGGGCCCTCAGCCCCTGTGGGATCCCCCTCGTTACACGGATTTACAGTAAATCTAATAGCTCTAGGCCGGCCATTGATAATTTGCCAAGCCATCCTATACCTAAAGCAGTCTATGCATTCTTGGCTCCAGACGGTCTTCTTGAGGCTCTCAGACCGACAGATGTAATCCATGTACATGCAGACGAAGACGCCGCAGTCAAAGGAATTAAGTTGCCTGGGCCTACTCCTCTTCAATCGGAGAACAAACTGCGTTTCGCCCGGTCCCCTCACTCGACTCTCTCGACTCTATCGACGACGCTTACTATTGACCATGGCAGCAAATAGATTCTGTGAGAAACATAATAAGCATTAAACATTAAACATAGCAAACATAATAAAGATTAATCAGTTCTACAATATGCAAGTTACAATAAGAAGTAAACAGGATCTTACCATGGCATCCAACTGGCCTAAGCCTCGGTACATTTCAATCACACCCATCACTGGGGTATCATCATAGAGACTGTCGAGGACTGATACAATATTCATTACCGGTTCATAGCAAACCAAGAACCAGTGGGCATTCACTATAGCTGGGATTAGAAACACTTCCGCCACACCTGCGCTCACTGGACTCAGCCGCGCAAGATATGCTTGTAGGTTAGCGGACGGTCTCCACTGGAGCTGGGCATTCCCCTTTCTCGCCTGCTTCCTCGCCTTGTCCCAGTCGTTATACTCTTGTACTAGCATGCCATGAAAGTAAGCATCGAGGATAAAAATGCGTGGACCGTAGTTAGGCTGCTCCCGACTCCTTTGCCTCAGAATTTGCACGTAGTGCGAGATGACAAAGTTGTCTAACCAAATTCCCGGCGCCAGCGAGGACAGTTTTTTCCACGAGGCATTGTAATCCATAGTCTGCGGGTGATCCACGTCATACGACGCTCCGTCCGGGGGGGGGGGCGCTAAAATAACGGGCTTGGATTAGGTCATGTTTATGCGGCTTTAGGGGCCTTGCTGGATGCCCTTTTGGATATTGCCCTCGGGGGTCGACTGGTTGCTCTTGCCCTCCGCAGGGGGGCAAGAGCAACGGAAGAAATTGGCCTCCAACTAACGGATCGGCTGACTGATAATCCCCTTGGGGGGCCCCGACCGGTTGATAATCGCCTTAAGGGGCCCCGGCCGGCTGATATTGCTCACCGGCCATTTCTTCCGCCGGCTGATATTGCCCTTCGGGGCCGCCAAATGGTCCCGCCCACTGGACAATGGGCAGTGCCTCGTTGAAACCGTAAGGCCAGTCTTGCGTGACTTGACTCTGAGATAGGGGTTGGGGTTCCGGGAACAAATTGAAGGTCGGGCCGCTGTAATCGGCCCAAGACGCTTGAGCATGTCCCATCCCCGGTACAGAGGGACCACCAACTCCCTGGCTCACCCCTGAAGCTTGCCCGGAGGGATCAACGTTATACGGGCTGACGCCCATATAACCCATTCCCGGGCTGTCGACCGAAGACTGTCCCGATGCTTGCCGCACAAAATTCCCGCAGCCTAAAGCCAGTACAGCAGCCTGTTGGCGAAGATCCTCGCCCATTGCGCTCATCAGATCCTTCCCCTCACTCAACTTCTGGAAGAATGCAAGCGAGGCATTAACCTACATCCAAAGATATAACAAATAAGTAACTTTAATAAGACATTTATATTCAACACATTCAAGACAAGTCAGACTAGTTGGGCAACTTACGAGATTGTATGCCATACGCTCGTCAATCTGACCCCTAGGCGCATACCTCTCCCCGCGTTCAAATGCATCAGTAGTAAAGAGTCTCATGTATGCTCAAGTATGTACTCGCCCAGATATAGCGTATGTTGTTGGCATGCTTGGACCTTACCAAATAAGCCCAGGAATGGGTCACTGAAAAGTAGCCAAGAAAGTTGTTTACTACTTACAGGATACCAAGGATTTCATGCTTACCTATGGGAAGTCAAATAACCTTAAGGTTATTGGTTATTCTGATTCTGATTATGCAGAGTGTGTAGACACCTTTAAGATTATTGATTAAGTACCTCGTTGTGAGAGATATAATTCAGAATCCTTATTGTTTATTCAGCATATCAGTACAACCGCTATGTTAGTGGATTCCATGATGAAATGCTTACCACCCAGTCTCTTTAGATAACATGTTGCTAGCATAGGTTTGGTTGATAGCTTTTTTCATTTTTGATGATAAGATTTTGATTTGAGACATTTATTTTCGTGATCACCTTATGTTATGGATTCTGGATATTATGATTATGGTTTGTTACTTCTCGTTAAAAGTGCACATTGGAAGTATTCTGAAACAAACACTCATGCAAGGATCACATGAACTCGTTCATATTGTTATTTGTTATGGAACGAAGCAGTTCATGTCCATTAAATTATTTGACTATAATTTTTTGGTAAAAGTTTTGAGATTGTAACCGGAGAACGGTTATGTGGCGTCGAGAGACATGCATACTATCTTCGATTCAATTTTAGTATTTTGTTAAATTTGGCCTAACTTACAGGATGTTTTGTTCAATTTTGATATGTCAAAACTTATGAGGTTAACTTAAGTATGACCCTTGGCCAAGTGGGAGAATGTTAGAATTGATAGGTTCAATCCAATTAGGTGGCTGAACGGGTCATACTATTGTTGACTATTTATTTTACTTGGACATTAATTAATTAAATTGACATCCAATACACTAATGATTTATGGTGTATAAAAGGCTTATAGATCCTAATCTCTTAACTTTGATGGACAGTTGAGATTTGACAAACTTTAGGGTTGATCCCACTACTCTCTCTATATAAATATCTTTTTTTTTAGGCTAGGGCATCATAATGTTTGGCTACTTATTTGCCTCCTAGACTAATAGAAAAAAAAATACACAATTATATTCCATCATTAATGATAGAGAACAATAGTGAAGATTAATACCAAAGGAGATTTGTTCGCTTCCGCATCTTGGCGTTCTTTCATCATCGGAGTAAAGCTTTTATAATCTATGACTTCTTTCGATTCCGGTGAGTTCGAAACCCTATTGTTCTTAGTTTATGCTATTGTAAGATTCTAATGGTCTTGATTATGGGGTCAATATGAATGAAATAAACTAACAAATTGTAGAGGCATAATGTCAACTTCCAACAACCATATGATTTGAGAAAGTAAAAATAGATATTATCAAGATGGCTTAGATGGTCATGTACTGCAACGGCTGAAAAGCTTGTGACTAGTCACCGGTAATGGTGGTGGTAAAATTAGGATTTTGCTACTGAAGAAAATACATGTTCATTATTGGTTGTAACCATATAGATAATCTCATGTCATGAAACACTTGGAATATTGCCATGTTGACACTAATCACCTGCATTGTTGACCACTAATCACTCAATTTCATTAAGGAGAACCTTTATGCTAACCATTTGTTGTCATCTTCATTTGAACATAAAGAACTACAATATAGAAATTTTAAAAGGAAATTGCAAAGAAGCAATATTGTTGACATGACCACACTGATAACAGGTTAGTCTTACTACTAACCATTTTTAGTCATCTTCATATAACATTTGAGCATCAGGAACAGATCCAAGTTCAAAGCTCATGTTCCAATACAATTGTTCTTCATTGTTGTTGCCATTTGCATAGCTTTCACGTACCATACAAAGCAAGTTATTTCAAGGGTCAAATACACGTAGGTATCCTGAAACTACCACAAAGTCTCACTTGAGGGTTCCAAAGTTTAATTTTTACACATAGGGGTCTACAACTACAAATTTGCAATAAGTAAGTACATCCGTCCAAATTCCTAACGATCTAGCCCTTTCCGTTAGGGGTAAAATTGTCCGGACAGGTTTAATTTTTTTTTCTCTTCTCTTCTTCAACTTTTCTCTTATCTTCTTATTTTATTTCTTTTTACTTCTTCTTCTTCAAATTTTCACTCATCTCCTCCTACCCAGTTCGGCACTTATCCAAGCCCCACCAACGATCTAGCATACACAAAGAAGCCAAATCACCTAAATCAGCATCCACACAGTCAAACCACCACCATACCGTCTCATCTCATCAAATCACCATCACCATCACCGCCGACGCCGTCTCCTCACATCACCACCGGTGCCAATACCACAAACACCGTGGCGCACTAACATATTCGCCATCAATAATTGACGCAACATCATCACCGGGGACCACAAGTTGGCCGAAGCTCTATCAACTGACCCACCGGCTAGACCCATCGCCAAGGCCCACCAGATCGACGGTATCTCACCTGGACCACCGGCGTAGGCCCATTACCGAAGACCACCAGATCGGTGGTATCTCCATCACCTGACCCACCTTTAAAGTGTTCCACTTCCCGCCAGAGAACTACCTTCTTGCAAACCTCATAAATGGAGAGATAGACCATGCCGGCGATCAAGCCGGCCTCATGAACTGCTAGAAGTGGAGGCCGTCGTGGGCCGCTGAGAGCCCGAGCCTTCAATTTTAAAGTGGAAATCGGGCGGGTGTGAGACAGGGATGAGGTTGGGATTCTGAAAATTGGGAATGGCCTCGGTGGCCATTTGAACTTTGAGGATTGGGGTTTCTAGTGGTTGAATTGAGATGGGTAATTGTCTCCATACAAGGGCTCAGCTCTAGAGATCCATACAAAGTGGTTCTGGGAATTTAGCCAGAGATGAGATTCTTACAATGGATTAGGGTTCCAAAAATTAAGGAGTTTTACAATAAAAAACTGAACATGGAAACCCAAAAATGGCCCTGACGGAAAGGGCTAGATCGTAAGGAATTTAGACGGATGTACTTATTTATTGCAAATTTGTAGTTGCAGATCCTTATGTGTAAAAATTAAACTTTGGGACCCTCAAGTGAGACTTTGTGGTAGTTTCAGGGTACCTACGTATATTTGACCCTTATTCCAACTTTGACAAACTCTCATTCTATTGATTTATTCAGGTATGCAATGCAATGCAATGCCCTTTCAAGCTCCATATGTGTAATTCCGAGACATGTTGATTGCCTTCTGTCGAGGTAGGAGTATATTCATGCATCGTGAATCCACTACGAGGACCTCACATTCAGTCAACCGATAAGACCATTATGCATTTACATTTACAGTATTAACATAGTGGGATGAGCAGAGTTATTAAAGGCACAGGCGGGACCTAAGGCGCAAACGGTCCTTGGAGCCTAGGCGCAAGGCGCGCACTTTTTCAAAGTGAGGCACAAAATAAAAATAAATAGATATTAGTGCATTAAATCAATAAAATTATGTAAAAAAAATTCTAAACATGGCAATTAAATAAAATTTCAACACTATAAAAAGTTTCAAATCTAATAAGAAGTAGTTAATTCTAATTGAATATGACAACGTGATTCTCATTATCAGTGAGGGCTAAGGCAACAATGTTTTCCTTAAAAAGAAATCATAGGCTCCCCAGTCTAGTTGAGATTCCTATTCAATTTCATCTTCTCTGTCTACAAGGTGAAGTGAAGGAGTAGATTTACTTAAAAGAGAGTAACAATTGGGGATGAGAAGCTAGCATAATGAATAATAATAAGGAAAATCGATTGATTAGGGATTTGGGAAATGTTTGGCATTACCTAAGAAAAAAATTACCGAAAAGAGTTACGAATAACCCTCAGTCAATTAACTGATTATGTTAAGCATTTAGAAAAATGCTTAATATAAACGATGAAGAATGAATGATAGTCCTACAAGAAAAGGAAGAAAGAATTCGATTGTTAGAAGAACTAGAATCATTGCTTCCAGCTGATATCATTACAAAAATAAAAGAACTAGCCATGAAGGAGAATGAACATGAAGAGATCCTTCGCAAACCAAAAATGAAAGCGTTCCTGAATTGAGATTATGGATGGCCAAGCTTCACATTACCATTAGACAAGGTTGATCTTAAATGGCTTGAACATGAACTTGTAGACACATTCGAAATAAATTGAGATGATAGTTTCCCAGCTATAGTTTGATATGCTCTTGGAGTTATGTGATTCAGTCGACAGATTATCACAGTCCAAATACTGTCAACACTGGCAGAAAGAAGCGAAACCAAATTCTACCTCCCCCCCTCTCTCTATCCCTCACCCTCACCTTCACTCATTCAGATTCACAACCCAGCAGATCTATGGCCGACGCCTCCACCGCCTCTCTCTCTCTCCTTCTCCCTCTCCCTCTCTCTCACACACACGCGCGCGCACACACACACACACGCGCACGCACACATACACACACACCCCATCACATAGCCCCACAGATCGACAACCGACACCCCTCTCTTTATCCGTCACTCCGTCAGTCACGATTAAAGTCCACCATCGACAACCGTTTCAGCTTTGTCTCGGCGGATCTCACTGCCGTTCGACATCAGCAGGGATGCCATCCATGTCAGTCCACCGCCGATGGCCTTTGTGACCTTTTGATGTATTTGTCAATATATTTTCACCCCTTGCTGACTAGATAGTTTGGAGTTGTACATTATTAAGGCTGTATATTTTCACCACTTGTGAAATTGGTTGTAACATAAGTTTGATTGATCTATTTTTTGCTTTCTTTGTTGCTTTCAAGTTAGAATTTATTCATAAAAGTTTCTCCTTGGTCGAATCTGGCTATCAACACTTCATATAATTTTTGGGTGGTGTTAATTTGATATTTTTTTTAGTTTTGTTAAATTCAAAATACTATTAACAAAGAAGAAATGTTTTAGGAAAAAAAGAAGAAGAAGAAAGAAAAAATATGCCTAAACAGTTAGCCCCAATAAAAAGTTATTTATTAAATAAAAAAATAGAATCTACCCGTAGGTATTACCCCTTCTGTCGGGGTAAGATATGGGTATGAAAAAGAGCTATCCAAAAAAATATGGGTATGTTTTACCCCGACCCATCCGGGGTATTACTCCTACCCGCCGGGTATACCCGTTTGTCAGGTCTAGCCGATAGCAACAACGGTAACAGTGATGATAACAACGTGAGGAGGTGATAGTGACAGTGACATAGGCGGTGCAGTGGTGGTGCTATGTAGTGATGATAATGGTTGTGGTGGCAAGAGCACAGTGGTGTGGTGATGACAAGTGTGTGGCAATGGTGGTTTGTAGCGGTCTAGTGGTGGGTGTAATGGTAGTAGTGGTGGCAGAGATAACATTAAAGGTGTCGTGAAATATGGAGGTGCCTATAGATTTAGGTAGTAGAGATGAAATGTTAAAATAGTTTGAATAACTGTTCTTAGGATCTATCGTCAAATTTTACAACAAATGAACAAATCCAGTTTTATATAGTATTTCAAACAACTAAAAAAAAATATTCAAAATGTTTGGTAACACTTCCAGTTTCAGTTTAACTGCAAAGAGTTTTGGTTTTTTTTTTCACCAGTTCAAAAAACTGGTAGACATTTGACAGAGTTTATTTTTTAAAAAACCAGAAAACCCTAAGCTTTTGGCAGGACAACTCTTTGGGTTTATTTTTTTTAATATACATTTTTTTTGGTTGAATAACAACCACCATTATTAGCTTATTTGGGAAGTTGAGGGGATACATTACCCCCCCCCCCCAGTTCAAAAGTAGGTTCGCCCCCGGCAGCCACCAGTACCCATCACCGACCCAACAATGCCGATCATCATCTCTCCGCAAGAAAGCATGTCCGTTACAACTCCCTCACTTCACCGCCGAGCACCATCTCGTCGCCCATCACAAACCCAACGTCACCACTGCCCCACATTCTGCCTTTAAAGCCTTAAACACCCCCACCGCCTCGAAAATGTCAAAACTCCCGCCGGAGCTAATCACCTACCCCTCACCCATGACCACCAATCGCCCGTTGCACGCCGAGGGCCACCAATTGACCACCTATCTCCGGCCTCTAACAATCGGGCCACGCACGACCGTCATCACTCGAGAATCGCCACCAGGCATACATCCCCGCCGCGACGCCTCTCTTCGACAGCCCATCATCGCCGGCCACCCACGACCCCCGAGTGTAGCCGTCCATCCACTGCCAATCGCTTAACCGCTGCCAATTACCCAATTATGTTTTCTCTAATCGCATAATCATTATTGGAGAATCGTTAATCGGGATGGGGGGAGAGAGAGAAGAAAGAGAGAGGGGTCGAAAAGTGTTGTGAGTCGCAGTGGGAAGAGGTGGAGTGGTGGAGCCACCGATGTCCGGTGGAGGCGATGGACGCGGTGGGCTGTGGAGTCAGTTGGGAAGAGGTGCCGCCGATCGAGCAAACTAGGTGAAAGAGATGACAAAGAAACCTAATTTAGGTGGGTTTTATACCCAACAAAGAAAAAATGCAATTCTGTTGCTAGTGAGGCTCGAAGCCAAGACCTCATTAATCCCTTCCTCAACCCCTGCGTGAAAATGGGTTTCCAAAACAATGCTCTTTTCGAAAATGAGCTCAGTTTTTAAACTCTTGGACTCTTTTTAAAAACGAAACCCAGCCAAACAGCCCAGTTTTGTTAAACTTTTGAAAAATTTTAAAACTGGGCTTGTCAAACGGGCCGAAATTTTACGGGTCCGAGCACACTTTGATACCCACCCTCCAAAATGAGAAACAGCCGATGTTAGCGGTGGTCACTAGACCGTCCGAGTTTGTGCTGTCATGGAAACCGCTTCACGTCCAATTCTGCAAACGCTTCGCTTCTCCACCACCACCTCCAACACCACCACCAACAAAAGCAACTTCTCCTGCCAAGTTCCAGCAAAACATGTCCGCTTCCTCCCTCCTTTTGTGCAAGCTCTACCAAACAAATGCAACTCTCGCGGCAAAAGTTTTCTGTTCAATCGGTTCACGGCCTTTACCTCACCTTTGAGCCCTTATAATAAGCAAAACCCTTCAGAAGACCTTGCTATTCTACTTGACGTTGATGGGTAATCATCTAAATTTTGCCTACAATACTATATCCATTCACATTCACATACTTGATTTCTCAAAGAACCTATATGCATAATGTATGACTCGTTAGTGTTTCTTGAGTTTATACATTTAGAGTTGACTTTGCTGCTACTTCAATTACCTTCTAACTGGCCTACTGATTTTTTTTCCTTCTGCATCTGCATCTATTTTCACGTTCTTGTATGTTTAGTTACACAAAAAGTGCCCCTATGTAAACAATCCAGGCAATGGGCTTCTTCCTATTGCGAAAGTTCCCCTTGAACACTGCATTTCAATCAGTTTCCGGTCCATAATCAATCCAGAAAAGCACGACAGTAAGGGCTCCAGATTGCCTGGCATTACAATATTGTTTTGCGATATCCCACATCGGATGTGGGAAACTTTGTGAATTGACTTGTAAGACCTTGCCAAGGAATCCACAAGTACCTATTTGGCTATCCTTTTTGAGGGAGACATTGCCTTGTGGTGGGGCCTTGGACGGGGTACTTATAGGTTTCATTGTAATAAAAGTGAACATAGCCATTTTCCAATCCTATGAAAAAAATTGAGCCAACGTTTGATGGCAAATTTTCCTTTCTTGATGCAACTAATGGTAGAGTTGATCAATGTCCTACCGCGGTGCCTTCTTATATATGCATGAAAATGAAGATCTATCTCCTGGACACCCAGAGGTGAGAACAAAGATAAAAAGTGTTGAAAGAAAGAAGAGATGCTAATGTTGCCATGAAGTTGGAGAAATTCTATCTCTGATCTTTGCTCACCAATCACTGCCGTATGCTTGGATTAAATAAAATCTTGGGAAAGTAGAAGTGGTTTTCCTGTATTAGAGACACAGGGAGTAGGAAAGCTAGTTGGTTTTCTTTGGCCTTTATTTATTTATATTGCTGTAAAAATGAGGGTAATTTTGGAACACAAGTTCAACTTCCAAAGTCTATGGGATAAATTTGTCCACACAGTACGTAAGCATATAACTTGGGCTGTGGATAAGCATCACTGTGTGTGGAAATAGACGTTCCCTTCTTACTTTTCAATTTTATTTCCTTTAAAGAATATGATTACATCATCCACTAATCCTCTCCATGTGCTGTTTTAAGTGTCACAATCTACATTTTTACTCTTATTTCTTCATGAGGTCTCATGATAATAACTCAGTACACATGTTGGATCGGTTCTAAGCTCTAAGAATAGATGGTTATTTAGCATAACCTTAGATTTGTCTCCAGTGAGTATTTCGTCCCATTTACGTTACTTGTCTCCCATTTCCTTTTTATTCAGAGTCCTTATGGAGCTATTTTCGACTTGATGAAATTTTATAGATTTCGTCCCTAACACATTCCCTTTTTATTCAGAGTCCTTATGGATGTATATCGTTTGGGCAATCGAGAAGCGTTCAATGTAGGTGGGAAAAAATGCTAATAATTTGTGTTAATAGAAAGTATTTGAAAGTCATAAAGTTGCCATACTCAAATATATAGGAACTAATCTGACAGAGTCTGATGTTGCCAGCATTTCGGAAGCTTGGACTGGACTGTGCAAATTGGACACAACCGGTTTATTTAGATCTTGTAAGGTGTGATTTTTGAAACTCCCACATTTTTCACAGTGAGGTTCTTTTGCAGTATGGAGATAAGTATTTTTGGCACTAGAGTTATTCGCTTGCTTATTTTTGGAAGTTGGTTTTCGAGTTTTAACCACTGGGTATTCATTTGCATTTAAAAACAGAACCTTGAAAGTCAAGAGAGAAACTTAGTCCAAGTATAACTTTGTATGTTACACTCAGTGCATCCATTTGATTTATTTTGCACACTAAGGGATCACTCGTGTGATGTACATGAATGCCACTTCCGTTTGAGTCTCCCATGCGAGTCATGTCTTCCGAATCCGTATCTTACTTTTCGTCTCCCTGCAATTTCATTACTATCTTTTTGTTATTTTGTTTATACATTTTCCTGTTTTGTGTATCTGTTCTTGTATAACTTCTATATATCTTTTCTAGAAAGAGCCCTGGTGATGAAGAGAGGATGTTGATCTTGTATTTTAACAGGGTGAGCTCTTCATGTATAGGAAAAGTGAATGGTTGTTATAATACATCTGTCAACCTGGCTCATAAGGTTACAATCTGTAATTATACTTGACTCTGCCTCGTTATTCAGATTGGCTGGCCTACTTCACTTCCCACCACTGAGAGGGGAAAATTTATGAAAAGTGTTCTGCGAGAAAAGGTACAATAGATAGTAAATATGAAGGTAATGCCATCTCATTTTTTCATATAGAAATAGCTACTCTGGTTTTTAGCCGTAGAGGCGATCTTCCTGTGGATTCATCTTATCGTGTTGACCTATTTGTAGTTACACTACTGATTTAAGACTATAGGTAGGATGGAGTTTTGATGGGTTTGTATTATGACTCTGTTGGGATTGGTTTTGTAAGAATTTTAAAAAAATGTTGGATAGATTGGCTAATCGATTAACTCTGGTCTGAAGAAGCCAGAAGGCCATTGCTCGTTTCCCCTGATGGAAGTTAATGCTTATCTACAAAGCATGTCCTTTTAGTGGTATATATGTTGTCTCAAACTGGCCTTGCTCATCTGAACTGTAAAGTTTGTTGAAATAGCTTTGCCTTTATTTTCCTTTTTAAATAACACTGTTTTGTTCTGAGACAGACATAACATGCACAGAATTTTCTAGTTCAGATTGCTGACATATATGTTACTTGTTGGCAGAAAAAAGCACTGGATGATCTTGTGATGTCAAAGAGCTTACCTTTGAGACCTGGAGCTGAAGAGTGAGTACTCTCAGTATATCTGTGTTAATTGATCTGTCATATGCGCCCTTCGAAGATAAGCCTTCTATTATGGAATTCATGTCAATTTTGATTATCATAACAAAAGCATATACGTAGTTACTTCTTGATTCACATTTCATCTTTGTCAGGCTTTGAAAATTGCATTCCTTTATTTGATCCGTCATATGCGCTCTTCGAAGATAAGCCGTCTATTATGGAATTCATGTCAATGTTGATTATCATAACAAAAGCATATACTTAGGTACATCTTGATTCACATTTCATCTTTGTCAGGCTTTGAAAATGGCATTCCTTTACTCTCAATTGCTTCCCTTTGACTTGTACTACATCTGGCTTCATAATTTCAAACTTTGTTCCTTTGCCCTCAGTGGCGGAACCAGAATTTCATCCCAAGGGGTGCAAAAAATATATTGGAGTCACTAACAATAAGCTTTGACCTAATCTTCTCTGTCACAACATCGATGATTTCTTACTTTAACCTTAAAAAAGAAATTGTCCTTATACTGCAGATTATTTCATAAAAGCTTAAGCAGATACTCCCCCAATATCATTGGATAGATTTTTGTACATGTAAACAATGAACTGAAAGCAAATAGAAATCATAAATAATATAGGTATCATTTGGGAAGTAAAGATAAGATAACAACAATGAGTAATTCCAATGTTTACATGTGCCAAATCTACCCTAAGAGTTTGCAAAATGTCAAGGGGGACAACCCAATGAAACGGAGGTTGTAATTCATTATCTAATGTTATATTATACGTTAAAACCTAAGAAGCACGGACTTGGGTGCGGGTGCGGATGCGGATACGCGGATACGGCAATTTTGAAAATTTTAGGATACGGATGTGGTGGGGATACGGTAGATTTTATAAATATTTTTTTAAATATATACATTTAGCATTGAATTTCTAAACAATTTGAATCTCTATATGTATTAGATATTTGTAGAAAGCATAAATATTTCAACTAAAGAGTGGGAATTTGTCGAGTTTAATATGTTGCTTCTTGAATTTTGAAGTTTTCAATTAAATCGGTGATAGTTTGTTAAGTTTGGGCTGTTTTGTAAATATTAAAAGTGCATAACTGAAAATAATGAAGTTTGTATGTGCTGTACTATTATTTTCTTTGAAGTATTGGGGCTGATTTAATAAGTTAGGGTACAAAAATGAAATAACAAAAGTGAAAAGTCATTTCTAATTACTTCGGGCCACAAAAATAACTTCGTATTAGGGTTTCTCATATTTCTTCCAGCCACAACGCCGCCCTTCGCGGCGCCACACTTGGTTCGCTGGTGGGATCTCCTCCTCCTCCTTCTTCGCACTCCGCAGCGCCGCACTTGGTTCGCCGGTGAGATCTCCTTCTTCTCCTTCTCCTTCTTCTTCTCCTCCTCCTCCTCCTCTCCCACTCCGGTCTCCTCTCTCCTCTCAGATTCTTCGCCGGTGGTCGCTGGAGTCGCCGGTGGTCACAGATCTGCACGGTGGTCACAGATCGGCGGTGGTCAGAGGTTGGATACGCACCCGAGCCGCACCCGGTATTTAAGAAATAAAAAA
This sequence comes from Escallonia rubra, assembly GCA_033065855.1. Classification (NCBI taxonomy): domain Eukaryota; kingdom Viridiplantae; phylum Streptophyta; class Magnoliopsida; order Escalloniales; family Escalloniaceae; genus Escallonia; species Escallonia rubra. Next base: position 196,323 of record JAVXUO010001280.1, read on the forward strand.
AATAAATTAATAAAATCGGACACGCACCCATGCCGCACCCGAGCCGCACCCGCACCTGACGCGTACCTGGTGCCGGTGCTTCACCCCAGGTGCCCGCACCGGTGCTTCATAGGTTAAAACTTTCAAATTGCAAAATGTCAAGGTGGACAACCCAATGAAACGGAGGTTGTAATTCATTATCTAATGTTATATTATATGTTAAAACTTTCAAATTCTAATGTGCACAAACCTGCATTGTGCAAATCTTTTATTGAAGGTTGGCTGTGCCAAGTTGACTATGACAAGAAAAAGAGCAAGAAGATTCAAATAGCATATTCAGCATGATATCCAACATATTCTTGCCAAATTTGCAATAATTAGTAGTACATTAGATGCTAGGCAGATAAAATTAAAGTAAAATAACTTGTCCTCATAAATGGCTACACATTTCCTTTGCTGCCCAAGTTGATGACTCATTGAATTTCTGCTACACATGGGGTGTATTTAAATGGTTCTAGGATGATACTCATTTGACTTTTGGTTGCAACTTGACTTTGACTGAAAGTTAAAAAATTTAGGTTGATGCCAAACTTTTGATAGAAGGTAGAGAGTATTGAATTTACAACTGAGAGGAGGCTTTTACCGGTGAGATCAGCAAGCAGCGCACGGCAGCCTAGATCATATTATTAGCAACGTTGAACAACCAAAACCATACGACAAACGCCGCCACCGCCCACACCTCGGACTCGCCCCTGTCCCCCAACAGCCACTCGATATCGGCAGAGTGACCGATTACAAGCATCGCGACCACGATGGACGATGCTCTGGCTACGATGAAGGGCCAGCGATGGCCGAACCGGCCAGTGCACTAGTTGCTCATGAGCCAGGCCAGCGGCTGTACGAACAGGCCACAGCGCGGCCGCAGAGCCTTATCACGCTGTATTGAAGTAAATGAGAGAGAGAGAGAGAGAGAGAGAGAGAGAGAGAGAGAGCCCATGTCTGCGTCACCGCCTGGCCGTCGCTTTTAGGTGAGTAGGTGTCTGGGTAAGAGTGAGAGAGAGATATGCAATGGAGATCAGAGGAGGGTATGGCAAAGAGAGACAAAGTAGGCCCAAATTTTTTTTTCTTTTTCTAAAGTTCAAGGGGTACATTAGCCCCCTGGTTATAACGTGGTTCCACCACTGTTTGCCCTGCATCAAGTTTATAATTGGCCTCAAAGTACGCATAACTATAAGTAATGTCCAACTACCTTTGATTCTATATCTTTTAAAAAACTCTTGTTGATGACCTCCGCATCTTTAGTTTGTGCATAAGCCACATCATAGTTACATGAGGTGGCTTAGCCATTCTTTACCATGGGATGGCTAAGGCACTCATACTTGGAAGAGGTGGGTGAGTGTATAAGGAATAATCATTGGTCATTGACTAATATTATATTGGTGATGTAATGATAGTTGGTAAAAAAAGTTCTCTACCTCCTTATGTGGAACTCTACAACTACTCGAAAATGAGGTGGCCATGATTATAAAAGTTGTCTTCTACAATCTCGCTTGAAAAAGAAATTCATTCAACAAACATAACATCCGTAAAAAATAAAGCTATAATCTGACACTGTAAATGTTGTTCAAAATAGTTTGCATCGTTCTATTTTGGTAAGTAGTGGTCTCCTAAAGTCATCTTTAACTACCATAGGGAGATAATTTATTCTTTTTAAAGCTCTTTAGTCTTATTGGTGTTTTTTTATTTTGTCATGGGAAGTGGTCTTGCAACTTTTGAACAGTGCAATGATCATATCAACAACATAATGAGCTCTACTTTTTCATTGACAATGAACCACTTAATTATATGAAATTTAAACTTGGAAAGTAACTGTGACATTTATGGTCGGTTACACTTTATTTTCGTCTAACAATCTAGATCTAGTTATGGGATAAATTTATTCATATTCCTCTTCCAAATCAAATCTATCTCATAGTATTGCATATTATCCAGTACTTCTCTATGGCCTCAAACTTCGACGTCTGTCCATCCCTTTATGTTGGTTCACTTTAGTACAAACCTTAAATCTCCATTGGGCGATAGCTCACAGTGCAAGAGTGTATTTCCTTGATAACAGTCATGTTCACATTGCTAATAAAAGGCTGAGGCGCGTAAGGATCTTTAAGTTTGCTTTGCTTCATTGAGCCTCATTGGTAGATCAGCTAGGTCGCGACCACTTCAGACCCCAGCAGGTTGCACCCCATTGTAATTTTCTTTCTTATGTTAATAGACCTTTTTTCTTCAAAAAAGGACAACTAAATTGGAGAATCTGAGCCATTTCAGGGTGCTATAATATTTGACTCTTAATCTAATGAATCAAACAATAATCCTCGAAAGGTAACTGAGACTACTCACATGCGAGTGGTTTTCCCATGTACGGTATACTCATATGCTATAGTAACTTGATCTCAGATAAATTTGTCTCTAGACTAGAATGATTATGAACCTATATCTTGTAATCTGGATTCGTGCAATAGGGAAGGAATGATGAACAGATGATGCAGGACAAGTGTGGGGTACATCCTATTGTTGGGTTTATGGGCTGATTATTGTCCTGTTTCATGGATACAAAATTAGGGAGGGTTTACAGTTTATAAAAGTTAAATGAGAAGATTATGCATATGTGGCTTTGGTCGACTGGGCTCTCAGGGTCCTTTTCCCCTTTGTGGGTTTTAGGCATCTGATTAGGAAATTTTCTGGATTGTGGCCTCTATGATTGGAAAGGATGAAGTGACTTCCAGATTGAATCGCACAGGCTAAATTTAGAGTCAGTAAATATAGAATATGAAAGAGGAGAGAAGAATTCTAGCAATCTATCCTAAAACTCCATATACAAGGTCTCCAGTAAGTCTCGCTTTCAAATTTAAAATTATCACCATCTTTGAAATAGGTCTTGATTTTCTTATGGCTTGAATCTTTTGGTCCTCTGGTTGAAAAAAATTTGAATTTCTTGAGTTTAGATGCACTAGGAATTGGAGAATTGATGCTGTAATTACCTTTTTCTTTCAGTTTGAGGAGTTTTTGAGTATATTTATGCTATTTTTTCATGGAACAATAATAGCACAAGTATTTGCTTCTGCAATTGGTTAGTGAGACATGGCTTTGGACCTTGGAGTGGCCTACACAATAAGTTGTAGTATAACCTCTGCTATGATGTTTGGTTCAACTGTACCTTGAAAGAATGGTGTGGGTTGGTTTGCTCCACTTTAGTGTTAAAACCTATTGGTTCACAGGCATATCAAACTCTGGACAAGAAGTTGCTTCTTTAGTTTTAAGAAACTAGCTTTGTAAATATCTGTAACCTCGCTTGAAGTGTTTTCCTCTTAGCCATGTAGCTATAGGGGTGTTGTGCCAAGAGAGACAGGTGCAACACAACTATTAATCAGTCACATCTAGATTACGGCTTGCAAGATAGACTCGGTGCTATGTATAAACAGCAGCAGAAGAGATCTACTAAGACTTTTACAACCATTATGCAGTTCAAATGGGCAAAAGTTGGAGATTTTGCGATAAGATATTTTAGGACTTAAAGTTTTGTTTTTAGAGCTATGTTGCTCGTAATGGTTTATGTTGTTACTAGGATTTGTGTTATGGAGTGTCGAATTATTTGTAGGTTTCTTATGAAGTGATCTAGTTTCTTCAGCCATTTGTAGGCTTCATGTCTGATAAGTTTAGAGTACTCTTGTACTTCAACTCTAGATTTGTTTTTTAGTTTTGTATACTAAGGGTTGTGATCTTCCCTTTAAAGCAAGCATTAGGCTTGGATGAGTTGATTAGATCCTCGTTTAGATCTGTTGCTATGCGCCATCTTCCCCTTTAGGTATTATTATCTTGGGATCCCGTCTTGCCTGCATCATCCATTTATACTAACACAATTGGACTTATTTATAAACTCAACTTCACTTAAACATCAAATATTCTACTCTGTTGAAAGACATGCACATGATTATTTAAGACTACTTCACTCAAGCGGGTGACTGGATCTTCCTTTAGTTGTTGCTGGATCTTCTATATACAAGACTCCTAGTTCGGCCCAGTAGGTTTTTAAGATGTTTCAATGCAATGCAATTACAATGCTATGCTTAACTTATATGTAGGCATGCAAGCCTTTATCATGAAACTTCATGAAGGCAATGAGGAATAAACATGATATTGCTTAAACATGATAAGTTGGTAACCACTCTCAGTTTGATGAGTCATTTATTCACTCATCACATTCAGTTAACAAAGAGGTGAAAGCCTCAATCTGTGCTTATTTTCCAGACAATATGTTATGTCCATATTTGACAAGCTATTGGCTGATCTGGTCAAGAACGCAATATCAATGTGATCCTTTCTGCTGGCATTGAGGCATTAATGCCCAGACAGTGGCTAGGCTCCAAGGATCGTGAAGCCTATTTGATAGACATTAATGTCCGGATGGTACTTAAGTCGCTCTTGCCCAACACTGATTCTAACCACATCTGTTTTGCATATGGGAACTTAAAATGTGGTGCTGGAGATTTGTTGGCTTAATTTCGTAGTTCAACTTTTATGGAAAATGTAACGGCCAACAGTTCTATACTATCTTTCACATCAACAGGAGGGAAAATAGATCACTCTGCTTTAGATGAAGCGGGCCCATACGCATTTCGGATTGGCGGTGAAAACTAACATAGGTCCGGATCACTACTTCCACCAGATGGTCAAAGACGTAGATTTGCTTATGACTCTGGACATAAACTAGTCGTTTGGGTGTAGTAAATAACAGAGGTGATGACAATTCAAGAGCCAATGAGTTCAAATGGGTGGATTATAAACAATGTTGAATGAGATTAGTTAAAAGGTCTAACAGTCTGAGGGCCAAATGGATTCCCGTAGAACATACAAGATAACATAGCAACCATTGGTCCATTATTAACCTCAAACAGTTTACAGTCGATTATGACAATGTCTGTATCAACTGTACTCTGTTACATGGACTCGGTTCAAGTGTCCGAGTCGGATACGTGTCCAAGTGTCGGATTCGTCAAATTTTCAAAACCCAAGACACGGGGACACGGCAAGACATTACTATTTATTACCATTTTGTAGTTATTCCTTAGGTAAAATGGTGTCTTCAATAACCCACATTGTTTTAATTGAAATCCTATCTCATCTCTACGCAATAAGGAATTAAAAGAACACTTTAAGATAACGTTCTTAGTGGCATATGCTATGAGATGTGTCGGACACATATCCCATACCCATACCCATGTCCAAGTGTCGAGTATCCCACACGGGTACTTCACGCATTTTGAAGAGTCCATGTAACATAGCAACTGTAAGAGAGAATGAATGATTTTGATCTACATGCAATAAAGGATTGTAGAAAACTTCCTATGAGCATCTACTTGTACACATAAATTTGATCCATTAAAGAGCTCCAATCAACCATAGCTTTGGTATGAAATTCATCACTTCAAAATTGAACCAATCAAGCTGTAAGGATCAAATTCTTCACTTTTTGTTGAATGGGCAACCTAAAATTCTACTTACCTGATTTTACAGCATGTCTTCAAGGCCTTTTCTCCTCTTTCTTCTAGTTCTGTCTTAGGAAGGTAGGATCCTCTTTTCTCGTTCTTTGGATTCATTTTACAGTTATCCTATTGTCTTTCAGAAATCTTAACAAGTTCGGGAGTTAATTACTTTTTGTCTTTCACATTTTCTTCAATTAAATTCCACTTCTCAGACCTTAAAGGAATTCAGACTTTGGCTGCGTCTGATCTGTGCTTCTCTAAGGCTTTCTCATAATTAGTTGAACCAAACTTTAATCAAATAATCAATTTAGGATTTAGTTGAGAAGGGGTATCTCTCTCACTACGACTGGTCTTCAATTTTTAGATTTTAGCTCTAATCCATTGATTGACTAAACAGAGTTGGTTTCTAGCTCTAGTTCAGGTGTAGGAGACTATATGGTGTGTCCAGCAATTGACATTTCTTTATTCTTGTCTATCCTTTGAGTCATTATTATTTGGTTTGTCTTCTTCATATAATCAGTATCTTTCAACACGTTATTTGCAGTTTTATTGATGATGCATTTAGAGAAGGTGTACCTGTTGTAGTACTGACAGCTTACAGTAAAAGTGGGGAAAATATTGCAAGGTTTGTTTTATGCCGCTTCTTATGATCTCTTTAGTTATTTGAAAATTTCCAACATTCTTACTATTTGGACATCTTTTTGAAACATCTATCACAGTGATGGATCAAATCCTGATAGAGTATTTCCGAAACTAGGTGGTACGTTCTACTGTGGCAGAAAAGGGAGAAAGGGGAACAGATGAGATAACAGATTCTAGGCATAATTCCAATAATTGATAATCCAAATCTGCCTTCTAGTGAAGTTTACACCACAGTTTATAAAAGCAATGAAAGCCGTTAGCTTGAACTAAAAGAAACATAAATTGCCAGATTATCTGAACGCCCTTAAACATGATACAAAGAAGGTGAAATAGTAAAGCTTTCTTTTTAACCGCGAAGCCTGCAAGTCTGTAGCGCATGTGAGTGTGTATTTTTTACTATCGTCTACGAATAGAAGTGTTGTCGCATCCAACATGCTCTGCATCAGGTTCACAAACCCATGTACAACCTAAACAAATATAGCAACAATGAAGTGGCTGAACATCCCATATAGCAGTCTCCTTGAAGGAAGCAATGCTATATGTCACCGGACATTATCGATTAATTATTCAACTTGGTATTAGTAATTCATGCCACATAATGAGTTCAGGGTCTGGCTCGACTTTCAAATCTAGTTTTTCATAGCTTCTTCAGATACTACTAAACCGGCAATGTCGATTACCAACGAACACACTTGTCCTACACACTACAAATGAGTCTTTAAAATTTCCGCAAAGAAAACATGGATCACTGGATGCCACAAGTCGTTTTGTTGTAGAGCATAACCGACGGATTACCTAACACCCCATTTTCATCTTCAGAGTCAGAAGTAGCAGGGATGCACATTGAACACCTCAACACTGACTCCTTTAGATCCTGTGGAAGCGTTATTATCAACAATACCAACAGTTCCCCTCCGCGCTTTAATTGCGGGAGAGTGACAATGACAAGCAAGCCCGATACCATTGCACTTATCACATTGAGACACAACAATAGTATTTCTCCCTCGTGGTGAAGTAGCAGTAGTAGTAGTGGGAGCAAAAGAAGGTGGTCTAGCGATAAGGGACTAGCTTCTTTATCATATGTACCTGGCGAAGCATTGACAAAAGTCTTCTCACTGCAAGTCAAGTGCTCAATGGATGCCGTGAAGGAGTCTTTTCTGATAAGCAACTTGAACTGTAGCGGCCAAACTGTAAAGCCTACTTATGAGATCCTTAACCCAGGGTAACTCTAACCGTGTGGCTAAATTGTAGAACTTCACATTATACTCTTGCACAGGCATCAAACCCTGAGTCTCGTGATGAAAAATCTTGCAAGATAAGAAGCTGGGTAGTCGTTAGTCAATTATTTTCTATGTTACAGGGAAATTAGGTAATTTTGGTAATTTAGCGATTTATAAATCTTTCCACAAGTAGGGTTTGATAGTTGGAATTTTGCTGTTGGTGATGAGATAGGAAACGAGGATTGGTGTTAGATGATTTTTAAATTATGATGAGAACTGTTAATATGAAAGCAGAAAGAAAAAGAAGGTGATAGGACAGAAGACAAGCCCGAATGGATCGAGGTGGTTTCTGATACCACTTGATGTGGCACAGATAGAAGAAAGGGAAGAAAGAGAACAGAAAGGGAAGAAGAGAGACGAGATGACAAGCTCTAGGCTTGATTCATATAATCGATAATCCATATCTTCCTTCCAGTGAGTTTACAGTTTACACCATAACCTATAAAAACAACGAAACCCTAACGACTTGAATGGAAAAAATAAATAAATAAAGTGCTAGATTACCTGAATGCCCTAAAATATAAGAGTAAGCAACTTATGACTACGACGCTTGTGCTGCATCACATTGACAATATTGTTAGAATATATCATTCCAGTAGTGAACGTATTGAGTGTTTACACTCAAATGAGGTTATTCTATGTCATAAATACTTGGAATGCTAACATTCCACAATTTGTCAAATATTGTTAGGTCCATCGTTGAAAAGCTTGGATCTGATAGAATGTCCAAGATAAAGATTGTTGGAAGTGTGGAGGTGGAGCAGAGTTTTTATGGCCAACTTGCACTAGGGAAAGGAGTGTCTTCGAGTTTAGATGAGCAATTAGCTAAGGAAGCAAGAAAAGCAGGTTTTTTCAGTTGGTTTGCATGTCTAGTTTAAAATTGAAAGTATCTCAGTTCCGCTGATAATTACTTTTCTGACCAGCTTCAGCTGAGAAACAAAGAATTGCAGAGGAGGTTGCTTCAATGCTGAAGTTGAGTGTTGAGATTGATACTAGCTCAAGTGACAGGTTAGTCCAATTTCCTTTTCTATACAAGTTCTTGCCTTCTCTACATACTCATTAGGCTTATATGATTCGAACATCTCTGAAAGTCTCATGTAACCCATTTTTTGAAGCACATACATTACGTATCCTGTGGTCATACGCCTGCCATAAATTGATTTCCAAACCTAACCCTTAATACTTGATCTCAGTCTTTCTTCCAAATATTCATCCGTGTCTGATAATCAGATAGCTTATGGGGTCAATAATCTATAGCTATGCCTAAGGTAAGTTAATGTAAGGCCTCCCTCCAAAGATAGATTGGTAATGAAATGACAAAGACGACGGTTGTGATTTAAATGAAATGATACAAATGCCAGTCGCTTCAGAAGCACGCCTTAATCAACTTGTTGAAGGATAGTTACACATTTTATACTCCCTTGAGGTATGTATGTGCGTTTGTGCGCGTTTATAGATAAATACATTATAGGGAGCTGATCCAATGCAAGTGCTGGCAATTAGTTCATCTTGCCAGCACCGCTGATCTTGCCATTCTTTGCCCATTTGTGGATGGTTCAAATCCTTTCTTTTATTGCCCCATTAATCCCGGCTGTTCAATAATTAAGTGGACCAGACTTTTGACATTTCTACCCTGCTAAGACTTCTCCAAGTATTTGTTCTCAAGGTCTGTGTTCAAAGGAAGAGATCTCAAGCCGGAGATGCAAGGAGGCGATCACTAAGATGTTGGATCTCGACAGCTTGGAGGAGGTTCGTTGCACCTAGTTCCTGGTTCTTTTTGCGGTTGAAATATGAGTGTCTGCATTCTGGGAAGATGATAGTGGCGGTGGTGGCTGTTTTGAGGATGATGAGTTGGAGTGATGCAAGGAGATCTCAAGCCGGAGATGCAAGGAGGCGATCACTAAGATGTTGGATCTCGACAGCTTGGAGGAGGTTCGTTGCACCTTGTTCCTGGTTCTTTTTTGCGGTTGAAATATGAGTGTCTGCATTCTAGGAAGGTGATAGTGGCGTTGGTGGTTGTTTTGAGGATGATGAGTTGGAGTGAAAAGCATAGGCAGCATTTCTCTCTCTTTTCTCTGTTCATTTGATTCCATTATCCCACATCTGTTGTTTGTTTCAATTTTGTAGATCTGTACATGGTTGATTTATACATATCCCACTCTCTTGAAGTTTTAGATTTAAAAAATTCAAAGATTTTGAGGAGATCCTATGTATTGCAGATTCTAGATAGAAAAAAATCTAGGTTATTAGATTCACATTGATAAAATGAATTCGCATTCATTCCAGTTTTGGAGGGGGATTCTTCAATGTTGAAGAGAAAGAAGGCAAGAGAAACAGAAGATTAGAGTGAGGCAGGTGATGAATGTCGCGGTGGGTCTATGCTGATTGCCAGCGACAGTGAGTCGTGGAGGGCTGATTGGTGGCGTTGGTGGGTCGAGTGGAGGCCTGGTGGACTGCGGACGGCTGATTGATGGCGCGGTTGTGGGTCGTGGAGGGTCCATTTGAGGTGGTGGTTGGTCGACTGGCGGCGGTAATGGTTAGATCTCCTATGGTGGTGTGTGGTGGCGGCAGCAGTCGGCTGATTGGTGATGGTGGAAGGCTGCCTTGGCGGTGGTGAAGAGAAAGAAAAGGAAAATGTAAGCGAATCAGGAATAGTAATGGGGCAAAAGTGGATAATGATTGGTGGTGGTGGAAGGCTGCCTTGGCGGTGGTGAAGATAAAGAATAGGGAAATGCTATGTTACATGGACCCTTCACTTTGGGGTAAAGGGGCGGTGTCGAACGACACAACCCGGACACGGGTATGGGATCCGTGTCAGACTCTTCATCTGCGGGACGGAAACACCACGTCGTCTGTTCCGGCTGAAAGGGGAGGCACATATATGCAGATCTGGTGTCTGAGGGAGGTGGAGACGGAAGAAAGAAGAGAGATCTGAAGCTTTTCAGAACTGGGAAGTAGATCTGTGCAGGAAGAAGGGGGGGAGAGAGAGAGATCTGGTGTCTGAGGGAGGTCGAGATGGAAGAAAGAAGATAGATCTGAAGCTTTTGTGAACTGAAAAGCAGATCTGTGCAGGAAGAAGAGAGAGAGAGAGAGAAGGGAGAGAGGGAGAGGAGAGAGAGGACTTTAGTACCTGAGTCCTGAAGACTTTGACATACATCACATGGGTCTCTGTTTTTGTTTTTGACGGGGAAAGAGCCCATGTCTTATGATGGTACCACAAGCACTTCTCTTCTCTTATATTATTTATATATGCAATGCCAAGCAGGTACAAAATGTATATAATTCAAATTAAAAAACCCAGAATTAGAATACAGATTTTGAACTTTTGGTAAAACCTTTTTATACCCTCAAACATTATGTTTTTTGTACTTATCTTGTTTCAAGTATTATGGGTAGTTAAAATGTTCTAGCCGTGTCCCAGTGTCCGTGTCCACATCCGGATCCGTGTCCCCGTATCCTTACTTTTCCAAAATAGGCGAGTGATACTCGGACACCGACACCGAGTCCATGTAACATAGGGGAAATGTAAACGAATCAGGAATTGTAACGTGTCAAAAGTGGAAAATGATACACTTGCTAGATAACTAAGCGGTTGGATCAAGGTTGCAATCTGGGCCGTTGTTGATGTTGCAATTGACGGTTCTAGATGCGTTGGCAACTTCTTCAAGAGGGAAATTGCCAAGGATCAGCTCCCACATGTGTATATGTATACATATATGTTCGAATACACACACATATGGTGTGTAGGGGAAGGGGGGAAGGAGGGGGGGTAGATCCACATTTAGTGCTGGGAAAGCATTCCCAGCTAATGTGAGACCGTCTACGTTGCGCAATGGGCGGTCCAGATCATTTTTAATAACAAAAATCTCGCATTATTGCCGCTGCTTGTAGCGGTTAGTGTTTATTCCCAATTACCCTTGCTTGTCTTTTTTTTTCCTTTTTTTGAGGACACAGAAATTCTAACCGCTACAAAGAGTGGCGATAAGTCAAAATCTCTTTTCTCTCCCAACTATCAGTCATTTCCATCAAATTCTATTACAAGTTTTCCGAGATTGTATTACCAAATTGCAGTTCTCAAATTATGTCCATCTTCATTTTCATCCATCACATTCATCACCAAATCCATTTACCTTACCAATTACAATAACAATCAGATGTAACAGATCTCAAAAAGATGGAAGGAATTAAATCCTTTTATCACTAAATCCAAATGAAACAGAAAAAAGAAGGAAGAGAGTGTAAATAATGGTTATTGAACAACACATAATAGATCTGAAAGAAGAAAGAAATAACAAGATAGTGGCTTGGCCGAAAGACGGATCCGGCGGCGACAGCTTAGGAAGGATGGTGGCAGCAGCCTCGGCACAGACGTCATCTGTGTGTGGCGACGTTGTGAGGGCTGTGGTGGTGTCAGAATCTTCGGCGTCTTCCGTCGGTTCGATGCATGATGGTGGTGTGTGGTTGAGAGAGAGAGAGAGAGAGAGATGGGGCAGTGGCAGCTTTTTTGTCATTTTATAAGCAGCATTGTCTGGAAGTGGCAACACCGTCGCATGATGATGGTGGTGTGGTGAGAGATAGAGAGAGAGAGAGAGAGTTAATTTTTAATTATCTGTCATTTTAGGGAAGTTTGGGTATATTTGCTAACTGCCTCTCTTTAGGGCGGTTAAGCAAAAGTTCAATGAAAAAACAGCATTAGGCTCTTAGCCTTCCGTCGCGCTATGTGGACGGCTAAGATGTGCTGGGAAAATAGTGGTTTTAGGGGACTGATCCACATCAAGTGTTGGAAAACCCTTATGTTCCCGGCTTCGATCCAGCTGTCCACGTTGTCCAATGACGGATGAGATCTCTCATTTTTTTAAGAATTTTCGTAACCGCCCAAAAGAAGCGGTTAGGAATTTAAAAAGTTTTGGCCCAAAATGCCCTCGCGCTATCAATCTCTTTCTCATTTTCTATCACTACCGGTCAGAAACACCAACACCGCAGGTGTTACCATTGACCGTCGCTAAATTCATCACAACCACCTCCATTGGCCACCATCTCACCACCGTCCATCTTCAGCTTGATTTGACCAAATCCATCTAGGCACCACCATCACCCCCGCTTCCACCATCACCGTCCCTGACCATTCCAACCCACTGCCATTTCTGCACCACTTTTACCGCTTGCTACCATGTTGTCAACGCCTCCGTCGCCTCTGTCGTGAACTGCTCCGCCGTTTTCATACGCTGCCGTTAAGATCTATCAATCCAGCCGAATGAACTCTTAGAGGCTGTGCCACCACCACCTGTGCTTTACTCACTCTGTCGCCACTGCTATGAGATGAGAGAGAGTCGTTGCCCCGCTGGCATAACCAATCAATACCCTTTTTTGTTGGTTTTACAGAGAGACCGAGATAAGAGAGAAGAAAGAGACGCTGATTTGGGTCTGTCGAGTCACTGGCGGTGGTTGATTTGGGTTTGATTGATTTTTTGTTTGTTTGCGGAAGTGGGTAATGGCTTGGTGGCGTTGGCGTTGATGCTGGCATTGGCGTCATGTCGTTGGCGGTGTTGGCATCATGTTATGGTGACTGTTTGTGCTATTGGTGTTGGCGGCAGTTTGTTGGTGGTGCTAGGATGAACGGTGAAGGTATGTTGGTGTTGCAATGGTGGGTAAGTGGCGGCATGGTTTGGTTATGGCGGTAAGGGTTGGTTGTGGCGCGGCGGCGAGGGTTTGGGCTGGATGGGTTTGGAGGGGTGAAGGATGGTGGGGCAGTAATGTGTGCAGGCTGTGATGGTGGTGGGTAGATGAATGGGTGATGACATTGAAGGTGGATTTGTAGTTAAAGCAATCGGGGTTGCATGGTAGTGGTGTTGGTTTTCTGACCTAAATGTGTTAGACACAGATAGAGAAGGAGACAGATTGTGTGAGGGCATTTTTGGGCCAAAATTGTCAAAATTGCTAGTTGCTCCTATTTGGGGTGTTTAAGCAAAAATTTACAAAACAAGAGAAATTTGTCTTCCATTCTGCGACGTGGGCTGATGATATGAGCTGTAAAATTGGGGGGTTTCCAAGCTCTGGGTGTGGATCAACCCCATATATGTAAGGGAGGGAAGATAGGGGGGGGAGCTAAGTTGATAGCTCATTCTGGCCATCCATAGGCTATTTGTGGATGGTCTATATCTTCTTCTTTTTTTTCTCGATTTTTTAAGACCGACTGCTCCACAATGGCCAAACGTACTTTTTTACAGCAAAAAGTTATTTCCCACTTTCAACTCATAATGGGATGGATGGTGATAATCCATAATTCCACAAGTTTTCTTTTTTGTTGCTCTCTTCTTCTTGTCCCCACCCCACCCTACCCCACTCCCCGCCACCCCGATTCCACAGGTGGGCACCACTATCAGCCAACCTCTCACATACCCATCCACTAACACACAAACACGGCACACACAGTCACACATACGGGGCATAGAGACACGACAAATGGCACACCACTCACCAAATTCTGCTGCCACCATCGACAGCAGCCCACGCCTCGCGCTTTATCACCGCCCACACCCTTTATACTCCATGACCTCATGATTGTGGGTGTGTCTGTGCTTACCTCGCGTGTGTGGGCGTGTGTGGGCGTGCGTGTGCAATGGTGTGTGTTTGGGCGTGTTTGTCAGAGGTGGGCTGTGGATGGGTGCCCGTGTGGGGGTGGTGGGCTGTGGTAAGGGGTGGGGAAAGAGAGGAGAGAAAGAATAAGAGAAGTGTGGAAGCCTTTGTAATGATATTACCTCTCGTCCCATTATGGGACGAACGATGACATTATACTTTTCTTTTTGCCTTAACTAGAGGGGGAAGAAGTTAAAAGTCACGTCCGACTCATTGTAGGGCGGAAGGACTAAAAAGACGCAAAATAAAAAAAAATTGGAATGTCCACATATTGCGTATGATGACTAGATCGGGCTAGCAACTTAACTAAGTTGCCAGCGTGGGCAAGGGATCAGCCCCACATGTATTTATTGGGAAAAGCCCCGTTATCCCGGTACATCTCAGCCGTCTACGTCGCACGATGGAGGTTGCCTTGCTCTGACTCTCTCTCTCTCTCTCGCACTCGCACGCGATACATTATGTCGTGGACGGGGATTTTGACCAAAATGCCTCGGAGGGATTAGTAGGCAATTAGAGAGGGGGGGGGGGGGTGGCAGTATGGTAAACTTCGCCGTGCGCTACATAGTTTACCACCGTTCGCTACATAATGTGGCGGATGGTGAAGTTTACTTTAAAAATAAAAAAAGAACAGAATTTGGTCACATCGCACTTGCAACCTTAGCTTAAGTTGCCATCGCCCCCATATATTTACACGCACGCACGCACACATATATATGGTAGCTGGCCTATTGCCACTGTGGGTAACTTAGCTACGTTGCCAGTTCTGATTTGGCTGTCTGCATGTAATCAGTGGACGATCCATATCTTTTTTCCGCATTTTTTAAAACTGTCCTCATTATAATGGGCCAGATGGTGCTTTATACCTTTTTACCCTTTCTTTACAGGCAAATAAGAACAAAATGTCTCCATCCGCCCTACTATGGGCAGACGGTGATTTTCCCTTAGTTGTTTTCAACTCTCTTCTTCCTCTTTCCCCCCACCATAGATAGGCACCACCGCCAACCTACCTCCCACACGCCCATTAACCCATCCACCATCACACAACATAGGTGGGCACCACCTCTTCTTTCTTTGCTCTGTTCTTTCTTCCATGCTATCTTCTTCCTCTTCTCCCCCACCCCACTACGGCTGTACACCACCTCCAGCCCACCTCCCGTATACACGCATCCACCCCACACATACGACCTCACACAGTCACACACATCGACGCGTGCACAAACACCGCACACAGTCACACGCACAACATAAACAGGCACACATAGACACCCATCATCTCCTCTGTATATGTGTGACAGTGTGCTATGTGTGTGCTTGTGTCTGTTTGCGACTCTGTGTGTGTGTCATATGCGGTGGTGTGCCTGATGGTGGATGGTTGGGTGTGTGGGAGGTGTGCCCAGCTGTAGTAGGGTGGGGGGACAAGAAGAGAAGATAGCAAAGAAGAAATAAGAGAGCAAACAAAGAAGAGGTTTGTGCCGTGTGTGTTTGTGATGGTGGATGGGTGTGTATGTATAGGTGTGTGTTGGAGTTAGGCTGGTGTTGTTGCCCTGGTGGTTGTTGGGGGGGTCATTTTAGAGGAGAAGAAGAGCAAAAAAAGTAGCTAAGGCAAAATCATATTCTATCCCATAATAGGGCAAATGGTGACATTTTGTTCTTCTTTTCCCCTATAAGGGGAAAAAACACCGTCCCGCCCGTCATAGGGCGTACTGTTTTTAAAAAATGCAAAAACAAAAGAAAAGAGATCTGGACCGTCCATAGATCGCGTATGGACAGTTAAATTGGAGCTGGCAACTTCGCTAAGCTGCCACTGGTGGCAAAAAATCAGCTCCCTAGACACACACACACATACATAGATATGCACATACATACGTCCATAGGGAGCCTATCCTCACTCAAGCTTTGGATTGCTCTCGCTTTTCCAACCCATCTTAGACTGTCCAACCCCGCCACGTGGACAGTCCAACATGTTTCTCGCAAAAAAATATAAAGCTAGTGCACCATTTGATTTCGCGCACTGTTGAAAGGACATGAGTACCTTCCTCTTTCTTTCTCTCTCCCATTTTTTATTCTCTCTCATCCCTTTAACCCATCTCTTGATACTTTTCTCATATCCCACAAGCTGCTCCGCTCTCTCTCCATTCTGCCGCCGCTACCTCTCTGATCTGTCACCACCACTGAGCTAACCTCCGTTCCCCACCGCCATTAACTGGACCACCCACCACCACTAGTCACCCTGTCAATCGCTCACCCACTGCCACAAAAGCCAACCACCACTTACCCACAACCACCATTATCATCCAGTTAGACATCAACCACCACGGTCCACCACTGCAATTGCACCAGCCACCCTTTCAATCGCCTCACTGCCCAATCTGGAATATTGCCCCACCCAATTCAGCCCCACTCCGAAAAAAATTTGCTTGGACATCTTCGATTTAGCACATACCCATGTTCAATCCTTCTTGGAGGGAGGTACTCCAGATTTAACCGCCATCTTGACTGAGTTGCTGTACAAGGTGTGGGAGTCGACTTAGGTGAGTGGAAACGAGCTTGAAAAGGGATTGGACTCGAGACTCTACCCTATTGTTAGGTTTCAGTTTTGTTCTGTTCTGTAATTCCCAAACCAAATTTCTTTTCAAGATCAAGATTTTATTTTTTGTGGGCTTCTTGCATTTTATTTTTCAGATTTGTTCTCTTTCAAAGTACTCATTATAGCTTCAGTATAATCTGTCATACAGGATTAAGTTTTCTTAATGTAGTCTGTTAAATTTTCTGGTTTTTAGTGAATCAGTCAATGGTTGATTAGGTTATGGTGGTCGCGGGGAATGTGGTGGTGGTGGTTGAAGCGGTGTGGTGATGGTGGGTATGGTGATGTAATGACTGGGATTGCAGTGGTATGCATAGGGGGGTCGTTGTTTTAGTTGTTTGGTGGTGGAGTTTAGGGTGGTTTGTAGTATCTTGATGGGTGGATTGTGAAAAAAAAAAAAAAACCGAAGAAAAGAGACTTTCTGGACATCTCTCTGACCTTAATATGTTTTTTCACAGCTTTGACCTGCGCCAGATTATATGGTGCACTAATATTGGCGTTATGCTGCTAAGCTTTTTTAGTGAAAAGAGGAAGAGGGGCATTTTTGCCAATTCACATAGGGCGCCAGGTTATCTGGTACGCTGCCTTTTTGGTTTTGAAACAAGCATCTTGGACCGTCCACGTGCCAGGGTTGGACGGTCCAAGATGGGTTGGAAAATGGGAGCCATCCTAACCTTGGGTGGGGATGGGCTCATCGTCCACGTGCCGGGTTGGACGGTTCGCGATTGGTTGGGAACATGGGAGCCATCCCCGACCTTGAGTGGGGATGGGCTCCTACATGCACCCACACACTCACATGCATGTCTATGATATTTTTCTGTTGTTTACATATTGCATGTGATGACCCAATAAATATGATTATTGGGGTTTATGTAGGTTACAGAAGATTGTGGCTGCATTACGAGCGGGGGCAGAATACGCCGAAGTTCCTGTTCCCAATTGTGTGCTTGTTACCGGCGGCCAGTCTGGAGTTTCTGGAGCTGAGCGTATAGGCATGCCTTGTGTTGTTCTTCGCAGCAGGTATGATCTTATCAATACCAACATTTTAGACATACCAATTGCTAACCCTGTTTAAACCATATATATCATCGGGAAGTCTTCGGTTGGTAAGAGTGCTGGGTATTCAACTTGACTGGCATAAAGAGAGCTGGAAAGAACTATTGCTTAGTTACTGTCAGCGACAGTGAGGGACAGATTTTTACTAAAAAACATTCAAGGAATGTCTTCAAATTCTCATGTCTTATCCTATGAAGCACATGTGAGGCAGTTTGGGGGAAGTACCGGCACCGGGTGCGCGTTGGGTGCGGCATGGGTGCGTGTCCAAAACTATATTTTTTTTAATTAATTTTCTGGATCTTGGGTGCGGCTCGGACATGTCAGGGGACATGTCAGGGATATGGCAAGGACACGCACCCAGGGATTCTTGGCAGAGAGTAGAAGACGAAGAAGGAGAAGCGAAGAAAGAGAAAGGAGAAGAGAAGACGAAGAAGGAGAGAGAAGAAGGAGAAAGAGAAGAAACAACCTTCGCCGGAGCGGCGAGGGTCTTCCGGCAGTATTGGCGACTGGGGTGTCCAGCAGCAGCAGTGACGGCCCCTCCTTCTGTCTGTCGAAGTTTCCTATGGGTGACGGCTGTGTTTATAAACTAGGGTTTCTATCCAACTTTCTTTTTATCATGTTTAAGTCCTATTTATTGACAATCTTTTAAAATAGCCCCACTTCTTTCAAAAAATAACAGAACTTCTACGAATATTGTCATATTTGGCTATGCACTTTCAATATTTCTAAAGCAGCCAAATTAACAAAATATCTTATTATTTTTATAAAATAACATTATTTTTGTTACATACAAGTAATATATGTTAATAATTTTTGCCGCATCCCCGCCGCACTCGTATCCTATTTTTTGAAAAAATGACGTATCGGCGTATCCGCACCCGCACCCGCACCGAAATCCGTGCTTCTTAGGTCTTATCTGATTAACAAATTCTGGAAATGTTGACGAATTTTCTATGGGTGAAGTTCCTCTGATCAGGGTTGTAGCAAATTCTTATCCATGTGAGAGGACCAGTGACCAACATTCCCTGCATAGTTCTTGAGCAGGATATATTTTATGTTCTTCAGCATTTTCTATTCTTATCAGGTCCTCTTGTTCTTTTCAAGTTGGGCATCATCCCGTTTCTGCTATGCAGCCTCCATATGTGATTGGGAGGTTATCCTTTCATATTATCTTAAAATTCCGCATTAGTGAATTTTAAAATATTGGTAGGAAATTATTGATACTTCCAGAATAAGAGAAGTAACTTCGAGTCAAATTTTCCGTACTTTTTTGGGTATATTATTTTATTCCAAAAAAAGAAAGAACTTACAAAGTTTACTATTTTCTGCTTCCATCAACTGTTAGTAATGGATTTATGTACTTCTTTTGATCTTTAGATGCCTTCTCGAACGATATGCTCGGTATCGGAAAGTGCAGAGTTGATTGTGACACCTTTTTTCTGTGAAGTAAAATATCAACCAAAAGCGCCCAAAATTGGGGTGAATGCACATGCACGCATTCTGTGCAAGTATTATGAAAAGCAATTAGCATATTTATGCACCAGGAAGTTCACGGCTTAAACGAAGGGCACCCAAACCAAGGGCTTCGGCTATGGGAAAAAAAAACGCGAAACCAAGTTCATGCATGCAACTAAAAGTCCAATATGCCCTCCTTTCATCACAGAATTTCTAAGCACCGGGAAGCTCAGACTCCTCAAACTATCTTCTACTTTGTCCCCTCCAAATTGATTGCATGGAAGCTTATTTGGATGAAGCTGGGTAGGAGCAAGAGCGCTGTGATGCTCCAGGGCTGGAGCGTCTCTAAATTGGAGAATCCTACAAAGCATGAAACATTAGTGTAAACTGACATAGTGGGCCGCAATCACTAGATAATCCTTCACCAGTTGCAATGCAGCATAGATGAATAACTGCGGCGAGTGACAATAACTATGAGCTTCATCCTCAAAATGCTATTTCTGCTGCCACTTTCTCACGTATCTGATTGATTGAGCTGATAACTTACTGGTATCCTTTTGTTTGCGGGCGTTGCAGTTTGACATCTAGGGCTGAGTTCCCTTCAGCAAATGCCATCATGGACGGCTTCGGTGGTGCGGATCTGACAATCTCTAGACTGCGCAAAAAAATATCTTCTTAAATTCCGTTTCGAGTGTTTACATCACCATTATGTTCTCTCATGCTTTTTCCAGTTCATTCCCAATGTAAGGTAAACCCCATGCTTCCAAAAGCAGTGTCATTGTGTGTCATGGTTCCATCACTTTGATACTAGTTTCTTCAGCACACCACTTCATAGGCCTGTATTCTTGTATTTATAGCAGTGGCCTTCTCATACAGCTAATGGTGCTCTTGTGGATTCCAGTTTGTGGCTTAAACTTCGCACATATGACAAATTTAGTAATAAAGGTTGTGTAAATGCTGCTAACATGAAGTGTGAATTTGGCATTTTAAGGACATTGTGCCTTAAAATGTAGCTAGAGCAGGGTTACAACAGGGGATTTGTACCTCGGATCCTGACTGTCCATCAAGTTCCACCTACTAGCAGTAAGCATGTCGCAGGGGACTTAAAGCTGGATCAAAACACAGCAACCAGGTGTGAAAAAGGTCAGTCAGTGGGATTTGAAGCGTTGTTCCTTGCTCGGGATTGCAATATGGGATCCCCGTTCCTCCCCACAACAACCCAGGTCGACCCATCTCCATATTGTCCCAGATTTGATGTCATATGCCCGGCTTGCCCCCCCCATCTCATTTAGATTCAACCCGTTCTATTTGACCCGAGTTTAGGTTTTTGGCTCTAAACTCTAGGTTTGCGAATGGTTTTGGCTCTAAACTCCAGATTTGAACGAATAATGTCTAAACCCGAAATGAATCCCTATAATATGTGGGAGCAAATTCAAGACTAATCAGATAACATATGCTATGTTAAGGATCTAACCCAGTTTTGATTCCATCCTTCGCTTCCAAACCATTTTCATCAAAATGTTCACCTATATACCAAACATGGGAACATAAGACAAATGTTACAAATGTCACTAAAGTTAGTTATTCACAATTTTGTTGTTAAAACACCTTTTCAGAGGCCTCAAGTTTACGAGAGGAGCTAGTGAAAATGAAATAGACACAACTACGTATTTTCCAACTCCCGTAGTCGGCTGCTTGTTCTCTATAGGGATAATACTATTTTACTCTCCTGAACTATCCTCGTTTTGTTATTTTGGTCCCTGAACTTTAAAATTCGTTAAATCAGTTCCTGTACTTTGCATCGTTATCACTTTAGTCCTTCCGTTAGCATTTCTGTTAAAACTCGGGGGGTATTTTAGTCAAATAATGAAAAATATGGGATAATACCATTTTAGTCCCCTGAACTATCCCCGCTTTTTTATTTTGGTCTCTGTACTTTAAAATTCGTTAAATCAGTCCCTGTACTTTGCATCGTCATTAATTTAGTCCCTCCATTAGCATTTCTGTTATAAATTTAGGAATATTTCAGTCAAGCCCTAGCCTTATAGTCCTCAACCTCTCCCCCTTACCTTTCTCTCTCTTCTCTCTTCTCCCTTCCCCGTTTTTCTTTCCTCCATCTCTTCTCCATCCTAGCATTTAAAACTAAACCCAACAATCATCTTCCACTACAATTATATATGACTCACCACATGGAACATCCCTTACCTGATTTAACATACCCTTCCTCCTCCCTTCCAACACCAACACCCCAATTACAACAAAGGAAACTAGGAAGCCCACCCAATTCCTTCCATTTTCAGATCTACAACGAAAAATGACAAGAATCTGCAAAGGAAACCCAGGAAGGTCACCCATCTCTATGGAGGGCTTATGCATTCCACCAATTGCTAGAGAAAAGGCGGAAGCGGTGATGATTGATTTACGGTGGTCGCAGCAGATGTGGGGGAAGAAGAATGGGGGAGAGTGGGGGGTTAATGGCAGGTATGATGAACATGTCTTCTTGTGGCTGAGAATGGTGGTGATCGAACGACTGGTGGTGATGGTTGATTTATGGTGGTGGTAGCAATGGTGGAAAGGCGGGGGGGGGGGGGGGTGGTGTGGGTTGGGGGAAGGCAGAAATAGAAGAGATATGAAATATTTTTTCATTATTTGACTGAAATATCCCTAAATTTATAACAGAAATGCTAACGGAGGGACTAAATTAATGATGATGCAAAGTACATGGACTGATTTACCGAATTTTAAAGTACAGGGACCAAAATAAAAAAAACGGGAATAGTTCAGGAGATTAAAATGGTATTATCCCATATTTTTTCATTATTTGACTAAAATACCCCCGAATTTTAACAGAAATGCTAACGAATGGATTAAATCGATGACGATGTAAAGTACAGGGACTGATTTAACGAATTTTAAAGTTCAGGGACCAAAATAACAAAACGGGGATAGTTTAGGGGAGTAAAATGGTATTATCCCTTCTCTATAATCTCGGCAGAACATTTTACCGATCTACAAAATAATCTCAACATTTATGTAAATGTTCTAAAGAGATGGAATTACAGAAGTGGGTGTCGTCTTGAGTGAGAGATGGAAGTGCTTTGGAGAAGAGGAAGATGAGAGGAGAAATAAATAGGTAAATTTTGAAATTGCCATGAAATGGATTTTTTTTTCTGGTAAATGAAATAATGTAAAAGTTACAGGTTTTCAGTAGTTAACCTTTTTTTGGCTTTACATTTGTAACATGAATTAATAAAAGTGAAGTGATGACATGTCATGATCCTTATTACAATGACTGACTAATACACATCGCAACACAAAGCAGAGTTTGACCGTCAACCTATGAAATGTCAGCCCAGACAAATAGTCCTTGTTACCAAAAAATCTGCACCCTTCTACTACCACTTTCACACACCAATGATGCTTTGCTGCTAGAAAAAGGGAGTGAGGACCTCTTACAACAAGGTCCCGCTAACTCCAAAGACCTATGCACCTCACCCCAACCCAACCACGCTTTTTTGTACCCAATTTAAACTTAGTAATCTCATATCTTCCCCCCCCCCTCCCCCGTTCCCAGGCCCAACCCCCCAAGACCCTATCCTTTAACCCCTCCCTCCCTAAGGACACCCTGGCTACCCCATTGAAAGTGGAGTAATTGGTGGTCAGTGAAAATAGAGTGACTGACAAACGAGTGAAGCTCGCTAGAATCTTTCATGTCTAGTCAGGTCAAGTCTGTCGTGTGTGGTTGAGTCTAGTCTATCATGTCCAAGTCTGCTTGCATTATGATTGATTTTATTTGATGTTAATGATTTTAATGACTTGTATTTCATTGATGTTCACTTCGTTATATATTGATTTACTGTCCACTTGCATAGTCAGTCAGTCAGTTCCAGTGTTGTCCATGAAAAGGTGTTGGGCCTTGAAGCCGCTCAGTCTAACCAAAAAGAAAAAAAAAGATTGTTTGACGAATTACGTTGATACTGAATTTATTATTAAACTCTTGATTCGTTGTTATCGTTGAGATAATCATTATTTCTTCGAGACTCTTGAATCACTTGTACACGATATTGCTCGTGTTCTCTTTACTGATCGATTTGCGCTCATTCCTTATGTTGTGTTGTACAGGTTATAAGATTGACTAAGGAGAACCCTCTAGGAAGGGAAATGAGACAAGCTAAAAAAGCTGAGTGAAGTAATGAGTTGAGCCAGGTGAGACAAGTTAGAAAAGATAGGGCATAGAGTGAGCCGTAGGGTACGTTGAGAGGAGCTACACGACTACAGTCGTGTACTACGTGGTAAATGTTTATGTTGTTTATAGACTTGAAATTCTTCTGCTCTAGAATGATGTTTGTTTTAAGAAAATTTTGTAAGGACGCCTTTTTGGAGCGTATATTTATGATGTGTTAAGGTGTAGTTGCTCTATATGACTGCCCATATGTTGATAGCATTGTGATAAATGGATGTTGATGTTTTAGTTGCTCTATATTCCGCACAAGGTTATGATGTGATTATGATAGATAACTCAACTCTGGTGATGTCACCAGGGTTGAGGGTCTCACAAGATTCTAATAAAACATGAAAATAATATTAATAGAACAAATCGAAGTAGGCTGATTTCAGTTTAAAAAACAACGAATTTTGCATTGGCCAATACCTTTCAAAGTTAGTCTAGACCAAGAGATAGAAGAAGTCTATAAACCTAACCAAACAGAATTAAATAAGACACTCTAAGTATTTGAGAATGTCCAAAGTTCATCAAAAAGCTGATGGAAAGATGAAAAAGCTTTACAATTTTGGTTTTCAGTTTCCAAAGAAACAAAAACCAAAACCAGTTTAGTTTTTGTTTTTCACAAAAATAAATGGGTGTTTGATTAGTTAGTTTTTATTTTGAGTTTTTTCTTTACCATTTTTTCACTTAATTTTTCCACTAACCATTTTTTTTCCAATAGATTCCAGAACTCCCCAAAGCACCACCATAGGTGGGTGGCACAACAACCATCCAATTCGCAGCACCACCACCATAATCAAATGCGACGGTGGTTGTGTGGTGAAGGTAGGGAAAATTTGAAGGTCACGTACGGTCTCTATTTCCCAACACAGATCTATGTTCGAGAGTAAAAGCCTTTAATTCAGGTTGACACGCATATATTGTGTACCTTGCTCTATCCAGTCTCATTTTTTTTTTCGTATTCCTAGACGACCAACCGTCATTATTGTTGGCTCCGGCATCTATGGATGCGTCCTTATGCCTAAGAGACCATTCGTCGTTACTACTAGCTCCGGCTCTTTGTCTTAAGCCTTCGTTATATCAAGATGACCAATCGTTGTTACTATTGGCTTCGACTTCTAGACATGCTTTTCTCATCACTCGCCTAAGCGACAAATTATTGTTACTATTGGCCCCGGCTCTTAAGCAATGAGTTTCTCAGTCTTAGTCCCACTTTTTTTTCATATTCTTAGAAGACCAACCACCGTTACTGTTGGCTCTGGCATCTAGGGATACGTCCCCATGTCTAAGCGACCAATTGTCATTACCATTGGCTCCGGCTCTTAGACATTACTTTTTAGTAGACGACCAATTGTTATTACCATTGGCTACCGCTTCTAAGGATGCACTATGTGTCTAGGCGACCAATCATCGATACTATTGGCTCCAACTCCTAGATACGCTTTTATCTCTAGACGACCAATTGTTGTTACCATTGGTTTCGGCTTCTATGGGTATATCTTTATGGCTAAGCGGCCAATCGTCGTTACTATTGGCTCTGACTCTTAGTAATAAGCTTTCAGTATATCCAGACGCCAAACATTGTTACTGTTGGCTCCGGTTTTTGGATGCACCTTAATGTATAAGTGACCAATCGTTGTTACTGTTGGCTCCAGATCTTAGACATGATTTTTCAGTATTCTTAGACGACCAACTGTTGTTACTGTTAACTCCGGCATCTAAGAATACGCCCTTCATCTGGCGACCAATCGTTGTTACTGTTGGTTTCGGCTCTAGATAATGTCCGATTTTACTTTCTTTCTGATATTGCTCGACGACCAGTCATAATTACTACTAGATCCGACTTTGAGTGATATCTCCGCCATGCGAATTACGTTGGTTTGATTCCTTTCAAGGGATATGTAGGAAGCCTTATAAAGGTCTGACCTCATATCTGTCTGAGTCTTAGAGTCTCTTTCGAGTCTTGTGTTCTTTTCTATTTTTTTACTACAAAATGTGTCGTCCATAACCGGTGATGTTTGCCGGCAAGCGAGCTCCCTCACCGACGGGCTCTGTAGACACTCTATTTTTGTAGTCTTTTTATTTATTAAATGATTTATAGACCTATTGTTAATTGAGTTTAATATTATTATTATAGGCTTAGGCCTAATAATATAATGAGCCTAATTTATTTAATTAAGTGTAACAAGGAGTCCAGTCTAATCTAATTTGAGTCCACTCCAGTCCAATTGGTTAAACTAGCCTAGTTAGTTAGGTTTAACCCAAGTTAAGGTCAGAGATTGTGATTGATTGAATGACTTAGAAACATCTTGTGATTTATCCTTGATACATGTGATTAATCCTTGATTTATAAGAAATCTGGAGATAATTCCCGAATCTGGTTCATCCTAACTGTATTTTCAAAAATAATTACCAAATTAGGGGGAGATAATGTCCCAAAATTTTGGAAAAAGATATTTTGAGTGAACCGGCCGTTGTTCGCTTAACCGGCTGATTACCAGCTAGCTTATCAGCCGGTTATCGGCCAACCGACCAGTTAGTTGACTTTTTTCAAATTTCAGATTTTCATCAACTATTCAGCTCTATCACCAAATCACAGACTATGATAGTCATCCTTATTATTTCTGATGCCCAGACCTATATAAATAGGGTCTTTGGGCTACATTTCAAGGGACAGGCCTTTATCCCAAGATCTTTATCCCATTTCTTTCATAGAAGTAGTAGATCATCTCTAAATGAAATTTAACACTTCATATTCACTTATATATACACAAGTTACATGCATCATGGATTCATCATACGAAGTTCTAAAGTCTTCTAAGCCAACGCCTCCTCGACATACATTTGTATTTATCAAGATTAGCTTAAATAATAATGGTCTAGAGCATCTCCCATTTCCCGTTGTCAATATTTCTATCACAAAAATCAAAATAGTCTTTACATTTCTGAGTCTAGGTCTAAGTCTCGATATGTAGACTACTTCCCGTAGGACTAGAGTTGAATTACGACGGTTTTGATTTTGGTTAGTCCGACTGGATACGTAGGCAATTCGACCCCCCGATGTCAAGTTCAAGCCAAAAACATAAAAGATCAACTTAGGGTTAGTTTTGTCATATTTTTCACGTTGCATGTTCTTAAGGCCAAAATTTATTAAAAATCAAGTAGAGGCCAAAAGGGCACGGTGGGTGCCTAACACCTTCCCATTGCATAACTTAGTCCTCAACCCTTCTTTTTGTTTCGATAGACTAGTCGTCCTCTTGGACTCCTTTGAGTTATTTTCAGGTTTTTCTTATTTTTTTTAAATAAGATGGTGACTCCATAAAATCCTTAGGGATTATTCGAGGCAGTTCGTCACAGCCATTATAATGCATGTGAATAAAATTGGGTCCAAAAGCGAATCAAGGGCAAAAAGGACTACTACAAAAAACTGGCTGGACTGAACTGAATTGGAGTAAAAATAAAAGAAAAATATAGCCTACAAAAATAGACCAACTAGGCAAGACCGAGCTAGAATTGACTTGATTAAAATACAAGATAAAGTTTGTAAAGATGAGGTTTCTACAAATACCCTTGGTGAGGGAGCTCACATGCGAACGAACATCATAAAAATTAGCATAGTTTTTCTAGAGAAAATGTGAAAAAGATCACCGAACATATGACTGAACACGAACTCATAAGAAAGAGGGTCGAACCTTTGTAGGCTTCACATGTACTGCAATAAAGGAAATATATCGATATATTTTAGATAATCGAAAACAAGAAATAGAAAGCTGGAACTATAAATAGTAAGCGCTAATATGTACTTAATCTACCCTGGAGATATCACTCGAAGCCAATACTGCATGGAAGTGGTTGATTGTCAAGCAACATCCGAAAAAGTTGAGATTGAACTTTACCTGAAGTCGTAGCCAATAACGCGTGGAGGCGGTTTCTCATTATATAAAGAGCACACTCCTAGTAGTTGAATCAAGAATGCGTGAAAGCAGCTAGGTGCCAGATGAAAGGCGTACTCCCAAAAATCGGAACCAAAAAATTATGGAAGTGGTTGGTGGTCTAAGGATATTAGACACATTGCTAAGAGTCGGAGCCAACAACGCATGAAAGTAGTTAGTCGTTTAGTCACATAAAAAATAGTAGCTTTGAGAGATAGACCCAACAACGCATTAAAGTGGTTGGTCGCTTAAGAACACCGAAAGTTAATAGCTAAGAGGCAGAGCCAACAATGCATGTAAGTGATTGGCCATTTAGACGTAAGGAATGAGGTACTTCCAGAGGCCAAACCTAACAATGCATGAAAGCGGTTGGTCATCTAGAAAAACCTAGAACAACGAACCTAAGAGCCAATGCCAACGATGTGCGGAATCGGTTGATTGCTTAGGAACACTAGAGACCCATGTCTTATACAAGAAAAGAAAGTAGTTAGAAATCGAGGATAACAACACATGGAAGCAATTGGTCATCTAGACACACCGTGAACCAAAAAAATAAAAATAAATTGAGCCACTCAAAGCCGACGCCAACAATCCCAAATGATAGTTGGTTGTTTTGCAACAAGAACATCATAAGTCAACTTTCTTCTAAAGTAACCCCGAGGGGTGGTGGAGATGGCAAGGGGCCTCGAGGAGTGACCTCGAGGTCTCGAGTTCGATTCCCCGTACTGACGGGTTATATATGAAATGCAGTTCTAACAAATTAAAAAAAAAAAAAACTTTCATCTAAAGTTGACAAAGACAATAATGTGACTAAAAAGGCACAATTGAGCAATTTTAAAAAAGAATTTGTTGTTTTATCATTTTGGGAAAGGGAAGGTCGGCATGTACATGGTCTAAAGTGTACCAGCCGGTACATTTAACACAATTGTGAAAAACAATAGCGATGGGTTGATCACAAAGATGTTTTCAGAACTGGTACACCCTATTAGGCTTTAAAACCTAAATATTGTTTTTTTCTCATTCGTCAATGTTATCTTCCTCTTCTCCTTACATATTAGGGCAAACATCATAGGACTCTCTCCTAAATTCCCCCATATCTTCCCAAAAATCTATAATAATAATCCGAGAATGTCACGAAGGGATCATCTTTGGCCATGTGGACCAAGAGGGGACACGCCGAAGGCCCCAGAGTGCGAAGACTGAAGAAATTGAACCAAATCTACTCAAAGAAAGATCAGACCATTTGGCAAAGGATCAAGGCCAACACTTTTTAAATCTATCTAGAAAGATAAGAAATCTAAACCTTCTTCTAACTTTTTTCGTCACAAAATGCACTAATTCTAGGCACAATTTACAAAGCTGAATGAAATGTTGGAACTAACAAATTGATGTTAAGATTTTTCTTATTATGTATAGGATGCATTTAATTTATGTTTTAGCTGCAAACATGATAGAATTTTGATGATAATTTTTCACTAAATGCCTGAGGGAACACATGCATCACTGATGCTTGTTTATTTGTATAATTAGAAGGAATTTTGATCCTTTATAATATTAATTCTATATCAGTCTCGTATTTTGGATTTAGACTTGGGGATTCCCCTGTATGTTGCAGGAGTGTGGAAGGGAGTTTTTGAGGTGGTTCTGGTAAAGGTAATAGCTGCTGGGTTCGATAATTTTCTTGACAGGATGCACTTGATTCAATAGGGAAAAATGCCTGCTGATTGCTTTAAGTGAATGTTGGTGGTATACCCTCAAAATATTTCATCTTCCATTTAGGGAGGCCACACTTAGGCGCATGATTTTTTCGACGTTATGGGAGTCTAGGTCATAGATCAACATAAAGTATGGGACAATGAGATGCAGAGGGACTTGGAGCATGTACGGCAAATATTGAGACACATACCATTATTCAAGAAGGGGAGGAAAAGGGTAGGGGGTTCAATCTTACTCCAAAATTTTAAGAGGCAATTCCTGGGGTGACCCTGAACAGGTTCAAGAGGTTTTACCCTATACATGTTGGGGGAGACAGTGTTCAGCGATGCTGGGGTTTTAGTGCAGTGGACGACATGGGCAATGGTGATGGCATCCTCAAATCTGGACTTGAGTTACATGGGCAATGGTGATGTTTCAGAGGTACAATGTCTTCTTTCTTTTTAAATTTCAAATTATCTTGTCCACTTTATAATTTAATACATGAGTATCTAATAGTTTATTAACACAAATACGGCCCTCCAAGTTCTGGAGCACCGTCCCCTGAACTTGTCTAGGGATGTTGAGGTTCGAGTGCCAGCCATGAACAAATGAAGTTTTTGGCTAAATCAGGGTGTAATGTCTCAATTTATAGAGAGTGTATTGAAAACTACACTTGGATACTAGTAAGCTTTGAAAACTTCATATTTTGCATTTTCTTTATCCAATTTCACATGGCTAAGAGAATTCTAATGTAGCTTCTTTCCGAAAATGCCGAACGAGCAGCACAATGTGAGGAGGATCTTAAGTTGACATTGAGCCACACTTTGTGGATGGTTTTCTTACAAACAGTTTTATCTAGAGCTAGGGTGATCCCAAACAGGATCAGAGTCTCGGATCACGTGTGATTTGTCCATGAAAATGTCTATCCCAGAGACACTAATGCCTGCAGTATGGCTCATGGAATTGACGAGGGGAGTAGCCCTAAGTTTCTACTTAAAGGATGGGGATACAAGATCGTATGAATAAACTATGCAGACTGAATTGGCAGCCTCTTGACCTGTATTTTTTGTGCCCGATCGAATGCCGGACATAAGGGACAATGATGATGATAGACATGGCATTCATTTCCTGCTCTAGATAGTGAATATGTTACGACTAGATGGAAGCTTCGGAGCAATGCCGATCCCATAGCCAAAACAAGAAGAGGATATGTCATGGCTAAGGGCTCCTTGACATGTTGGAAAGGTACATTGAAACAAATTTTATTTACATTATTTGCCATTTTTATCCAATTTTAAGTTTGTCAATATATGTGTATGTTCTTGCTAAGAAGCTCCAAGGCACGTACATCATGATCCAAAGCCTTAAGAATATAGTAGTCTACTTGACTACCAAAATCTGGAGTGAAGATATCGTGGCTCGGGTGACAAAAGGATCTGATTCCGCTATCTCACATGCCAAGGACTAGCATAGAGTCATGGGGAAGTACAAAGGGAAAGAAAAAGGTGTTGGCCTCATGAGAGGGAAAGAAGAAGATGACCATCACCCCCCGAAAGAATAATACAAGGCCCACTCTATTTTGGCAAGCTAAAGGATACAAATCAAGGATCCAATCTCGGATGCCTCCTTCGACAATGACGATGATGGTCTTTGAGAGATTGATGCACTTGAGGGAAGTGGCTCCACCTTCAAGGAAGAAGAAGAAAGCTCGAGCCCTACAGACTATGAGCCCGTTATCAAGAAGACTAGAAATAGAAAGTCTATCCTAATTAAGTTTGTCTCTTATATGAAAAGTTGCCATGTTTGTTATGTACTTAATTTTTGAAAGCAGATGAAATTTAGCCTACATGCATGCGACGTGAATGATTTAGGATGTGATATGTCATGTGTATGCATGCCAAGGAGTATGCAAAATAGAAATATAGCTTGAAGTTGGAATTTTATAGGAAAATAGATTAGCCAAATAAACAAACTAAACTTTAAAAAAAAATCCAAATATGTGTGTCAGCCGGTTCGTCATAATCATACTTTTGAAGAAAAAGGTGTACCGACTAGTACACTTATTAGCATTTAGGACCCTACGCTGGCCGGTATACCCTGCAATTTTTGTAATTCCACCCAGTGACGAACTCCTTTACAACTAGGTGTCAATACTGATTTTCTTCTATAAAAACCCTACCTTCTGGTTAGAATTAACATATTAACTCCCAATGGCACAACCAGCAGAAGATCAATGAAATTTTGATGCCCAATTCCATTCTTTTACGGATTCTTTCAACAAGGTTGAACTAATCAATATGGAAGTATGCTTCCATTTAAAATCAATCATGAGTTCGAGATCACTATGGATTCACAAAGATATATTGAGAGCGGCGAGCAAGTTATTTGGATCCCAAAGACCACGTAATTTACCCTTAATGAGCTTTGCTCGAATTATGAGGAGCGTTCGCTTTGATGGACCTCCCAATTGAACTATCGCTTGTAGTACTGATGATCGATGACTTATATTATACTTCCTTAATGCGTCTTCTTTAAGTTATCATTGAATGTGTCAAACCTTTGAACATGGTAACGATATCCATCTATTGCAATCATAATATTTCTTAGCCAAACCCGATAATGAGGATAGATGATATGCCAATGGTAGGATATTGCACTATGCCTTACTGAGAATTTCTCAGTGTTATAGGCCCCAGAAGTGGTGATGTGAGGTGGTTTGATAATCTATCACATGTAGCATTACAGAGACCATCAACGTTATAACCAAAGTCCTACAATGATCCAACCGCCGAATTTTAAAGGTAGCTCTCTGCTCCTTAACATTCGGTTACTAGATCATATGAGACTTATGGCGGACCCAAAAAAATAAAAAATATATCCTTGAAACCTTTAAACCTTGTTGTAGACACCCCATTATTGTAGGTATTTTTACTTAAATAAATAATGGGTTTTTATTAATTAGAATGCATTATTAAATCTAGGCTTACTAATGTGATTTAGTCAATTAATTCAATCTAGTCCAGTTGTATGTCTAGTCCAATTGCATCAGTCAAGTCAAAGATATAGATTTTGTAATTTAATTGTTTTAGTTTATCTAGGTAATTTGGAGAAATAACCTATGAATTATCCTGATGCAAAGATTAAATCAAACTATTTTATGGTTAAAAAATAAATTATCCCGAATTCCTATTTGTGAAATAAGAGGTAATTACCGATAATAGGGTCAGATAATAAATCGAAATTCGAAAAAATTATTTTTTTAATTGGTCGGATGAACCTGGCAGTTTTGACTAACCGACCGGTTAATTGAATTTTTACGATTTTATCACTTAATCTAACTTATCTCCAGCCTTACAGATTGGCATAGTCAAGCTTATCAAATTCTACGACCCTGAGCTCTATAAATAGTGGTCTTGGCCTTCACTTTTGGGGTCAGAAAGCTTATTCTCTTTAGAGCTTGTGTACCATTTCTCCATGAAGTGATACGCTGTCTCTGTCGAGAATCTTAGCCTTTCATACTCACTCTCTTAAAGTCTTTTTACTCTTTGCATCGTGGATCATTCGGAGAGCTTCCTTGAGTCTTCAAGGCAAGCTACTTCGAGAGGTAACCTTTAATAGCTTTCTAGCTTGGGAATTCATATAGATTGTTACCCAATCCCATAGTCATATTTTCATTGAAAAACAATAAAAAGAGTATTTTACATTTCCTTGTTTACATCTAGGATCAAAATGTAGACTACTTCCCGTAGGACCAAAGTCGAACTACGGTGTTTTTTATTCCGGTTAGTCCGACCAGATACATAGGCAATTCGACCCTCGATGTCATGTTCAAGCCAAAAACATAAAAATAAACTTAGGGTAAATTGTGTCATATCTTTCATGCTATGTGTTTTCAAGACCAATATTTACTAAAAATGAGGTAGAGACCGAAAGGGCGAGGCGG
Source organism: Escallonia rubra (assembly GCA_033065855.1). NCBI lineage: Eukaryota > Viridiplantae > Streptophyta > Magnoliopsida > Escalloniales > Escalloniaceae > Escallonia > Escallonia rubra. The sequence goes on from JAVXUO010001280.1 coordinate 229,287, forward strand.
GTGCCTAACATCTTCTCATTGTGCAACTTAGTCCCCAAACCCCTCTTGGTTTCGATAGACTGGTCATCCTTTTGGACACCTTTGAGTCATATCTGGTTTTTTCTTATTTTCCTTTAATGAAATAAGATGGTGACTCCATTAAAATCCCCATTTTTTAGATTTTCTCTGAGGTGGTTCGCCACAATGGCAACTCTGTTGCGGGTAAAACAACTAAAAGGACTGCACTTGATTTTTTTTAAATTGATTTTTGGCCTTGTTGTATATTCTTTGTAGTTTGTGATATGTACAATGTCCAATATGATATAATTGTGGTGCTTACACTTTTATTTTCATACCTCATAAACGCGCACATCTCACCCTGACCCACCCATTCGAGAGCGACAGTTGAAACCCTTGGTCTTCCTGATCATAAGGCGACCTTTCGATTGTGCTCTCAACACCACGGTCTCGCACTAAATATTCCTTCTAGTTTCTTGGTATATTAAATGACTTGTATACGTACTAGTGATAGTTCATTATTAACTTCCTAGTTACGGACAAGAGGTACATGGTACAGTCGAGCCGATGAGGTGGCCTTTACACCGGCAATGAGAGAGAAACCACACACCCGGACCATTTTGTGTTCTTCCCTTTCTTGGAAGAATACATGTATTGGCCTATGGCATGTTGGCAGGGAAACCAGCCAACATTCTATTAGTCGAACTAATAATTTCGCAAAAGGGGGAGACTCTTACCAACCAGCCGGTTAACCGGGTTCCAACCGGACGGTTAGTCAATATGTGCATTATTTGAAAATAAAAAATGGTTGTTTTATATCCTAACCAACCCCACAGACCAACCGATCGATTTATCCATCAGGATGATCGGACGGTTAGTCAAAACCTTATCCTCTAAAAAATTCTCAAAAAAATCCCAGAAACAAACCTAACCAGACTGACCAACCGGCCAATTTATCCACCATGTTACCAAAGGTTAGTCAAAACCATAACCATCCCAAGAATTTTCAAGTCCAAAACATCCAACCCACTGACTTACCAGCCGGTTAACCCACCAGGTTACCGAATGGTTAGCCAGAACCCTGACCACACCAAGATTTTTCTAATCCAAAACTTTCAACCCATAGACTTACTGGCCTGTTAACCCACTAGGTTACTGGACAATTAGTCAGAACCCTGACCTTCCCAAGCATTTTTTAGTCCAAAACATCCAACCCATTGACTTCCCTGTCGGTTAACCCACTAGGTTACTGGATAATTAGTCAGAACCATACCTATTCTAGAATTTTTTTTCCAACACACACCCTGCACCATTGATCAACCGGCCGGTTAACCTCCCAAGTGACCGGATAGTTAGTCAAAAAAATTTCTTTCCAGAATATTTTCAAGTTAACCCTAGACCTTCTAACCATGGCCGGGAGACCAGACAGTTAGTCAGAACCCTAACCTCCCTAGAATTTTTTAAAAATCCATGATTACCTCACTGATCAGCCGGTTGGTCAATCCACAAGGTTCTTCAGACGATTAGTCCTTCCCTCTTTTCCAGACATTACCTAAAATCCAGAATTATCTACTGAACAACCAGACAGTTAACGCTTGGTTGACTGACCGGTTAATCAGTGTCCAATTTATATATGGGTATAAATCGGCCAGTTTAATGTTTTATTCTGTGGTGTGCTTATGTGTGTCTCCCGATTGTGTGGCCCTAATTTCTTCATTTAGTCATATGTTCTTTCCATCTTTCTTCCTGCTTTCTAGGGTAATAAAAAATCAAAAGAAAAAAAGAGTTGAAGAAATAAATGGTGTGTATATGTGTCCTCTAATTGTGTCTTCCTAGTTTCTTAAGTGAGTCGTCCTTTCTTTTCCCTTAATTCTTAAAAAGAAATTTGGAAAAAGAAAAACAAAAATGTGATACCCCAGAAAATACCAGAGATTAATCTAACCGCGAGTTTGATTAATTAATGGGGGATTTTTTTATTAAGTAGCATTATGTTGGTGGCAATTAAGTGTTAAGGAACTAAATAAGGGGGTTAGTGTGGTCATGGGGGTTGAAATGAAATTTTGGAAAGTTAAGGGGCAAAAATATAATTTTAGAAAATATGATGAACGAGATGCATATCGGTATTAAGTAGCATCCTTTTGATGATAATGAGGTGTTAGGGGGCTACATGGAGGATTAGGGTGATTTTGGGGTCAAATTATAATTTTCCAAAGTTGAGGGGTCAAAATGCAATTTCGAAAACTTGAAGGACTAAAGTGCAAATTGTTGAAAGTTGTAAAAGGTGTCACAATTGGAGAGAAGTTAGCCATATGGTCGCCACCTCTTGGTTAAACTAAGCTGACTAAGTTTTATTAAACAATAAAATAAAGAAGGATAAGATGTAGGAAGTAAATTATAAAGGAAAATTGGTTGGGTTGGAAAATGAAAATAAAGAAAAGTGGCGTGAACAGTAATCTGTCAAGAACCCAAAAACAGGGAAGGAAAAAGAGAATAAAAGAGGAAGAATAGAGGAAAAAAGGAGAAGAAAGAAAGGAAAAAGAAAGGATTTCCAAACCCTAACAGGGTAATTCATCTTCTCTGAATTAATTATGTGAAATTCTTGTGTTAAGTTTGTGGGTTTCAGTTGAAGGTGCTCAGTTTGTACATGTGTGTGTCACGGTGTATAAGGGTTCGGGAGGAAGGGATTCGAATGAACTTAGGTTGTATTATGGTTATATGAGAGCCTAAAATGGTAAAAGAACGAAAAATGGATAGAATTTCATAGTAAAGTGCGTGTTTAGAGTGTGTTTGGTGCGTGTTCTTGGTGTATGTATATGAATATGATTCGGGTGGTTGAACATGGGGATTTTGGGTTGGATTAATGAGTGTAAATGTGTGTTAGAATGTATAAAGGAGTGAAATATGATGAATTTGGATAGAATTAGAAATGATTTTGGGTGGAAAAGATGAAATTCGTGCGATAGTTGCAATCAACAGTGAGTGAAGTGAGGAAGAAGATGAAGACTGTGTGAAGAAAAGGTGAATTAGTGTGTGTGTTTGATGTGAATAGTGACTGTTTTTGTCACTAAAGGTGAAAATTAAGTAAACAGTTTAAAATTTAATTTTTTAAAAGGGCTAATTACACTTATATCCCTGAGGTTTGGGGGTAATTACACGCGAGGACACAAAGTTTCAAAATGTAACACTTGTGTCCATTGACAAATGGAATACAAAAATACTTAACGGTTCTGACAAAAAGACCAAGTTGCCCCTAAATAAAAGTTGAAACCCTGATTTGCCCTTGGGACCACATGAAACCCTAATTTTAATTGTCTTCCCCCCCCCCACCCCATCTGCATCCCCTTCGCCCTTCCCCGTCACCCACCCACCCCGCCTATTCCCCTTCCTCGGCGCCGCACCCCACATGCCTCCTCCTTCCTCGTCACCCCGTCACCGCCTACCCCGTCTCCTGCCGGCGTGTAATCTCCGCGTGGAATCTCCTGCCGACATCGAAACCTATCGCTGGCGTGGTGGGGTGGTGTGGACAGGGGCTACCGGCGGCGAGGGGCCGGGGAAGGAGGGACTGCCGATGGCTGGGGGGGGGGAGGGGGCGGGGGCCGCCGCACGGCGAGAACTTCAGATGCACCGGAAATGAGAGAGAGAACATAAAACCCTAATTTGCAAATTAGGAAGAAAATCCTAATTTGCAAATTAGGGTTTCAAGAAAATCCTAATTTGCAAATTAGGGTTTCAAGAAAATCCTAATTTGCAAATTAGGGTTTCAAGAAAATCCTAATTTGCAAATTAGGGTTTCAAGAATATCCTAATTTGCAAATTAGGGTTTCAAGAATATCCTAAAACTAAAACTGATAAATAAATCATATATAATAATAAACAGATATTTTTTAATATATACAGTACAAGGGGTAGTATCGTCATTTTAAAAATACATATTGATGACATACAAAAAGTACAATTTTTGGATGGAACCCTAACGGATGGACACGGCTGATACATTTTAAAAGTGTTTGGTCACGGAATGTTACATTTTGAAACTCGTTGTCCTTGACTGTAATTATACCCTAACCTCAGGGATATAAGTGTAATTTGCCCTTTTTAAAAAGAGTGAGGGTTAGGTTTAGCCAAAGTGCAAAAAAGAGACCTTAGTTATTTTAGGAGACCGACACCGTGGAAAATTTTCAGATTTTTCCGAGGTCGGGAAGAGGGTGAACGGACGCAGGACGTTTAGAACTTTACGGTGAAATTTAAAATACCAAACGAGCGTGGTTTTGCGCAAAAATTTTATGAGGACTCTATGATGCTGAGAAGTTCCATTTCCCATGATTTCGGATCATTCCGAAGTCGTTAGCCATTTTTGGCCGAACGAGCTTTTAAGCGCTCGGTCTGGACACCGGTTCGGAATTTTTGGGCGAAAATTTTTGTAAAATACTTTTTAGCTCAAGAATAAATTCAGGAGGCTTAAAATAGCATTTTAAAGCACTTTTGAAAATTTTTTTGATGCTGAGAACCCTCAGGGGGCATTTTTGTAATTTGCCACCCGAAGAGGGGTATTTTGGTAATTTTCCTGGTAAAGTTTTTCAAAAGAATTTTTAGTCCGAAAACAGTTGTAAAACACCTGAAAGGTTGTGTTGAAGCAAATTTGAGGTGTTGGAGTGGTAGTGAACCGTTAGGGGGTATTTTGGTAATTTGCCGCCTAAATGGGGTATTCTCATAATTTGCCATGTTGACGCCAAATTTTAGGGAACGTGTGTAATTCAGTGTTCAAAAATGGTGGAAATTAAGGAATGATGTTAATACGTTGAAATAATGAGATAGTGGCTACTGCTAATGCATTGGTAAGTTAGGTTAAGGATCCAATTATTGGATCGGATTAACAAGCTGTCGTAAGATGCTATAAATGATTAAATGGGAAGGGGTAGAATTGGGAGTGCGTATATGTGGAAAGACTTCTAACGATCAGAGTACTATTTGACTAGGTGATGTAGCTCGTTGCGATCAGAGATTGCGAGTTGCTTCGGCTATAAGCCAATCAGGTAAGGATAATGCGGTTCTGATATGTTAATTCATTGTTTCGATTTGCATGCCATGTCGATGACGTGTTATTGAATTCTTGTTGTTATGATTGGACACCGGTAGTCATGGTGACCGGTATATGTATATTTGAATTGTGTTGTTGAGGACTTAGGGTAGAATAAACTCCCTTAGTCCGTACATTTTGATGGAATTTAGTGAGGATATGGCGTGTCCTAGTATGCTATGCTATGATTCGATTCGATTAGCATAATTGAAGTTGATGAAGATATTGTGTAGGGTTTGTTGTGTGGTTGTTGTGAGATGCCGACAATTATTGATAGCCGATATCTCTTCTATTTGAGAACACCATTGAACACTTATGGCAAACTTCTCCCGAGTCCGCCCTATCGTTGATGATGATGTTGTAGATATCGTTGCGTTGTTGTTGTGAAATGTCGGCACTTATTGATAACCGACATTTCTCTGATGTGAGAACGTTGTTGAGGGCTTGTGGCATACTTCTCTCGAGTCTGCCCTGTTGATGATGTTACGTTGAACTCTTGTTGTAGGTTGGAACACCGGTTGATCTTCTGATCTGGTATTCCTTGTTGAGCTGTGTTGTTGAGGACATAAGGTGGAATAAATTTCCCTTAGTCTGCCCCGTTGATGAAGTCATGTTGCTTGGCTGTAACGTGGTTAGGGAAAGCACTCTAGATGAGTTCTTTGCTTGTTGACAGTGTCTCTTCTATTAACTTGAGACTGAGATGAACATCCCGTAAAATGGGACATCAATATGAGGATGATGGCCTATGAATTATGATCACTGGCCAAAGAGGATAAATGTCGCTCGAGCAGTGTCTGTTGTGTCTGGTCGAGTCATGTCCGTCGTGTCCACGTGCATTGCATTTGATTTTCTTTTGATGTTGATGATTTTAATGAATTGTATTTCAATGATGTTTATCTTTACGTCCTTGGATTTCGGGTTCACTTGCACAGTCGGTCAGTCAGTCAATCCAGTCTATGAGGAGGTGGCAGTAATGTTGTTCTATTGGGCCTTAAAGCTGCCCAGTCTAACGAAAGAAAAATTATTGTTTGACAATTATGCTGATGTCGAAAATTTATTGGAACTCTTGATTCATTTCTATCGTTGAGATGATTATTATTCCTCCGAGTCTCTTGAATCATTTGTACACGATACTCCTCGTGTTGTATTTACTGGGCGATTTGCGCTAATTCCTTATGTTGTATTGTGCAGGCTATAAGGTTGATCAAGGAGAACCTTCTAGAAAGAAAAAAGACGCAAGCTAGAAAATTTGAGCAAGGGGATCAGTTGTGTGAGGTAAGAACAACTAGGAATGGTGGAATAAAGAATGTGTTGCGAGATAGGTTGATAAGAGTCCCACGACTACAGTCGTATATTAGGTTATAACCATTCATGTTGTTTAAAGACCTGAAGGTCTTCCGCTGCAGTATGATGTATGTTTGTAAGAAAAAAATTTGTAAGGACGCATTTTGGAGCGTCTATTAATGATGTATGAGTATGAGGATGTAGTTGCTCTGCATTCAGCACAGGGTTTTGAATGTGATTATGGTTGATAACTCAGCCCGGTGATGTCACCTGGTTGAGGGTGTCACAAAAAAATTCAACTCTTAGAAGTCTTTTTTAGGGTTTGAGCCAGATAGACATTGTATCGCTATTGTATCCACCCTTAGCAAGTCGAAAGCATACAAAAAAACTTTTCAAGAGCAAGAGGTAATTGCCCAATTTTGTATTGTTTGATTTCATATCGACCAATCACTTCGCAAACTTATAAAAAAGATGGTGTTGAATTTAAGCCTAGTGGTCTATCTCATTGACACTTCTTCTTTACACTTACAGGGTGGTGACTCACAGTCTTAAGCATAATAATAAGAATTGTATTTCCTTCAAAATTAAATTTCAAAAAACCTAACGAGAGAATTTGGTTTGAAACTTAGACATTCGAGTTAGAATTTAGGTGACTATCAAGGCCATGACTTATTTTCTTGGCCAACCTCCCACAACTCTTGTTTACCAAAAGCAAGCCTAATCCTCAAAGACAATGAGGTGTCATATGAATGTCAAGACTTTCTCCAATGCAAAGCTCACTTACTCCCTCTCCTAGCTTGGACGATTCATCTAAAATAAAAATAAAACGAAGAAGAAAAAGAAAATTCCCACTAGACTGGAAACTCTAGGGCGATCTAGACAAAAGTTAGGGCATGATAAAAAAAAATAGAAGAAGAAGAAAAAGCCTGCTAGACTGATAATCCTGAAAAAGGGTGGTTTAGAAAAAAGTTAGGGTATGATAAAAAAGAAGAAGAAGAAGAAGAAGAAGAAGAAGAGAGAGAGAGAGAGAGAGAGAGAGACCTCGAAAGAATGTAGGTTTGCACAAGTCTTACTTGAAATGAGCATTCTCGATAATTGGAGGCCATCGATTGGCCACACATAGTATCATGGTTACTCTATGCTAAAATTTTGCCACTTGCTAACCCTTTGTACCTAAACAATGTAGCCTTTCTTTTTGGAAGCCTATATTTCTAACCTCGGGGTGGGCAGTCTCCTTGTGTATGCATATGTCCTTAATAATGCGAAAAGGTCAACTCAACATAGAAAAGGCTCCCTTCCTAGGAACGGGTCTCGAAGATAAGTGATGATCGAAATCATTGTGATCATTTGTTCTATCTCGAAAGAAGGAAGAAGTATTGAAAGAAAAAAGAGAAGAAAAAGAACGAAAAAGAGAAAAGAAATAGATAGGATTGAAGAATGATTATAAAAAATTCAGCGCATAGAATTGCCATCAAATGAGTTTGGAGAATTTATATATACATCAGATCTAGTTTGAACTACATCCGACCTAATTCTCCCAATGGGGATACGTAGGCAGCTTAGTTACCTTCTAGGCTCAGTCTCCATGGGCACACAATATGGGCTTTGGTTATATGTTTGTGTTTTTGAGCTTATTTACCATTCGTTTCTTAGCCCAGACCATGACCTAAATTTTGTGCCATATAAAATCCTCTTTGAAGTTATACTTATTCAAGAGAGACAAAAGCTCTCTTACATTTTAATGAGGTCAAAAAATGAAAAAAATTATATATAAAAGAAAAAAGGAAGATAATGGTCCATGCACTTTTTTTAGCATGCTACATCATGACCTGATAGGTTCACCTTCACGTTGGCTTGTTCACTTACCCCCTTCAGTTTCTGATCTCTCGAACCTGATGTGTTCACCTCCTTGTTGATTGATGAGGACCCACTTATGTTCATGACCTATCTGGCCTACCCTACTTTGTACAACGACCATGCTGTTTTGTACGACAGTTTGATATATTTGTCACCACTTCAATGAGTACATGAGAAGCCTTACGACTTTATCTTGTTCCCTTCTATCACGCACTTGATAGTCATATACTTTTACTCAGCCTAATTGTAACATTGATGTGTTAACGTACTAATCTTAGAACCGGACTCCATCAACCTTACAGATTATATACTTCCACAGCATAAACATGAGTCTCACAGTTCAGACACTGCCACTTCCATACATCCTCACTATCCACCTTTTGGGCCTAAACTTTTCGTGGTAGTCTTGATGATTCTAACCTAAGTGTTTAAGTTAAGAATTAACTTATTTCGTAAATTTGCATGACATTTAATGATGGGGAATTAAAAAAGTTTTAGATCAAAAACTTCACTGGTTTTCCCTCTTTGGGTAGAGATGGACACGTCAACAAGCTGGGCGCTATTGTCTTAAATTCTCAATGATATATATAGAAAAGAGAGTAGATCTCGAAGTGAGTGATCGATTCATCATATTGGGCATCAAAGTGATTTTCAGTTCAAGCATGCTCTCAAACTGTGAAAGCATATTATCTTCGTCATAGGTTCTTATTTATTTTTTTCCAGGGGCTCAGTTGAAACTCCCCTCCCTTGATAGTTGAGATAGATTATGGCTTCATCCAGCCCATTGCATGGTCTGTTTCATCTACATGTGTTTTGTCTAAGGGTTCCCCTTCGAGTCCCTTTTCATGACAGTCAAATTAATGTCTATCTTCCTTCAGTCTAGTACATGGTCAATCTTGTTCATATGCATTTCATCTAGGACCTTAGAAGTCCCCTCTCACGACAGTCAAGATCGTGTTTATCTCTGCTTCCTTCTTGTGCTCACCTAGGGGCTCTATTTGAGTCTCCTCACGGCAAACGTGATAATGTCTATCTTTGTTTTTTTGGTTTAATGCATGGTCAACATCATCTGTACGCATTTTGTTGAAGGGGCTTTGTAGTCCCATTTTCATGATAGTTTCTATTTTGGTGCATTTTATCTTAACCCAGTGGCTCTATGTGAGTCTCATTCCTTGACTGTCATGATGTTGTCAGTCTTCATCTAGCTCATTGCATGGTCAGTTTTGTCTGCATGTACTTTTGTTTAGGGACTCCATGTGATTCCTGTCTCACGATAGGCGTGATAGAGTTGTCCTCGTCCAGTCCATTGCATGATCAGTTTTATCTGCATTTTTATGGGCTCTCTGTCATTCTCCCTTCACGACAATCATAATAGTGCCCGTCTTCATCCCGTTCATTGCATAGCCAGTTTTGTCTGTGTTCCCAACCTATCTTGGCTGCACCTATAGGCCCACTAGGGGTCCCAATTCTCATGACACGTCAGCGCATTCAACGGTCAACTTTTCAACGCTCACATGCCGGTTAAAGTATCACATAATCAAGTCACATGCATTTTCCCTTTGTGAAGCAACCTTGTTGTGCCTTCCCCTTTAAGGGGGTCGGCCACCTACCTTAACGATCGACTACCGTCGTTCGCGACTCTCGTCGCTCGCGCGCCATCTTCGGGACCTTTGTTGCCCGTGTCCGCGCGTCAGCTTTGTGACTCTCGTCACTTGCGTGCTATCTCCACGACCTTCGTCGTCCGTATCTGCGTCCGCGCGCCAGCTTCGCGACTCTCATCGCCCGCACGCCATCTTCATGACCTTCGTCGCCCGCATCCACGCGACAGCTTCGCGACCCTCGTCTCCCGCGAGCCAGCTCTGCGGCTCTCATCACCCGCGCGCCATCTACGTGACCTTCGTCGCCCGTGTCTGCGCGATAGCTCTGTGACTCTCGTCGCCCGCGCGCCGTCTCCACGACCTTCGTCGCCCGCGTTCACGCAACGGCTCCGCAACTCCCGCCGCCCGTGCGTCGTCTCTGCGGCTCCCATTGCATGCGCGCCAGCTAATCAACTCCCATCACCCGCGCACCGTCTCTGTGACCTTCATCGCCGGTGCCCGCGCACCGCACTCTCTCACATGTTGCTACGCCCATGCATCGCGCTATTGATACAGCCATCCCCTCTGGCTCTCTGTCGCACTACGTGCCCCCGGTACCAAGTATCGTCCCGCGACACTCGTCGCTGCTCTCATGCACCATTCTCATGATATGTGCCCTGACACTACGTATTGTCTCGCGACGGTAGTCGCCACATCCATGCGCCACAATCATGTTATGTGCTTCCAGGGGGCTCTGCTCGTAGTGCTCCGGCACGAGGACCCCTCACAGCGGGATGGGCTCACAACCTTAAAGCCATCGCCGGCACAATCACGGGGGGCTCCGCTCGTAGTGCTCCGGCACCAGGACCTCTCACAGCAGACTCAGCGCACTGAGTTGTGATCATGTCCACTCATGTGACCATTGATCATCGACACCACTAGGGAAATGACCCCCGGGTCACTCCGGGATGTGAGCATGTCCTCAGAGGGCATCGCGCCTAGTCCGCTTGGCAGTTGGCTACAGGGGCAACCCTTACCGCTGTCAGGTTCTCTGCGCGTCTCTTGACACATCTTGTGGGATTTAGTAAGGGCTTGGACCGGTGGCTGGGGCAACGGGCTACTCTGATCATGCTACCGTGGTATGGTCAGTCTCCTCAGACAGGCAGAGAGATGCGGCAAGGGCAGGGCAGCACGAACTCAGGGACCGGCAGTCCAACGGAGAATCTGTACTTTGAAACCCCTCTGGTGACATGTCATTCCCAGGGGACGACTTGTGTTAGCTGATGACACATGCACATTTTTCCCTATAAATAGTAGATTTTGGAGCTCATTCAGGGGACTTCTCTCTCATTTTGACATTTTCACTTTCTCTCTTTAAAAAGCTTATTCTCTCTGGAATTCTAGTGAGAGAAACACTCTTGGACTTCTGACATCGGACCTTTGATGCTGCACCTCTGACTCGGACATTGACTTGGACTGCCGGCCCTGTTCGTCATTGCCCTGCCTGCGTAGTGCTGCCAGCCCTCGTGACCTATCTGGGGAGCCTTACTCTCAGCCCTTACTCCATCCTTGTTGTCTCCCACTTTGCCTACTTGGAAGCTGATTCAGACTGCATCCTTTATGGCACCTACATGAAGCCACGAACCCCATTTCCATGGCATTATTTTGGCGACTCTGCTGGGGAGGCGAGCATTGTGTTGCAGTCTGCTACAGTCAAGCAACCATGCCTCAGCAACGCAGGACTACCAGTCACAACCTCAACCCAGCCATCCAAGAGGCTGTCATTTCCAGAGTTAGAAAATTTTTCAAGCTAACATTGTTCTATTGGCACCATCCTTGGTGCCATCTCCCACTCTATTGGGGGCTTCACCCCATTTCCTACCCCCAAGCAGGCCAGGTTCCCTACCCCTCTCGCCGGGGTGACTTGAGCCACGCTACTAAATCTCAACTCTGTCAGCCGACATCCCCTCAGGCCATGCTACCTCATGGGCATGCATGCAGCATATCCCAACGGCCCTCCCTTGCCTCTGTGACTCAATCGGTCATCAAGCTCGCCATCCCGAGTCCACACCTCCGTCGCCACCCTTGTCCGAGCCCCACTCTCCACTTTTCAACACTTAGAAAAAATTCTTCATTTTTCGCAGTCGGGTCACCACCCCCGCGGCTTCACTCGGCACCCTGCCCAAGTTCAACACTTAGAAAAAATTCTTCATTTTTTGCAGTCGGGTCATCACCCCTTGCGACTTCCCTCAGCACCATTGTTCCAGCTCAACACTTAGCAAAATTTTCACCACTTGAATTTTTCTTTCTCAACACTTATTATTTTTTTCGAACCTCCTTCGCACCCTATGTGCTTGCGGTCGAGTCATCACCCTCTCATCTCATTCTACACTTAGAAATTTTTCACCCTTTGGTGCTCTCTCTAGCACTTAGAAAAATTTTCAACAAAAATTTTCATCTATCTCCCACCCCCTCCCCTCTCTCTATTCCTTTTACTTTGAAGAGTTTCTTCATCAAATTTTTTTTTTCATACCCCTCATGCTACTTATATACATGTTGAAAAATCTCTTTGGGCTTTGCAAAAAAAAAATGAATTGCAATTTTAATTTCAACATCACAAGAAATGAAGAAGGGGCAGAACCCACCCGCGTGAGACCTGACCCGTCTAACCCGCCCCGCCCCACCCCGTCCCGTTTCCCCTCTCTTCCATCAGCCTCTAGCGGGTCAACCCACCTGCCCTGACCCACACCCTCAAACCCTAACCCTAACCCTAATTCCCCTTCTCTTTCTCCTCTCATGCGCCGCACTACCCTAGGCGCCGCCACCATCTTCTCGGCCACTCTCACCGCCGGCCGACCCTTCCCGGCATCGCCACTTCTCCCGCCGACCTCCCTTCTCCTGACATCCACCCCGTCGACCTCCTCTCCCCCTACCTCCAGCCGGCCGAAGTAGCCCCACCGCGCCGATCTTCCCCCTTTCTTCTTCCACCACCTTCTTCCCAAAAGCTCCAAGATCGACGACCCCACACCCACCCTGGCCAACCCCTCCATCCCCGCCGACCCCCCCTCGGCCTCTCTCTCTCCCTTTCCCCAACCCTGTAAGCCCTCCATCGCGCTACCGCAGGCACTGCACCACCGCCTCTAACTTTTGTGTTTCATCATCTCTCACCCACCCCGACCCCCCCGGCCGACCCCCACCACCCCGCCGACCCCATGGCCGACCCACCTTCACCTTCGGCCATCTCCATCACCGGCCACCCTTTTCATTTTTCCTTGCGGCCCACAACACAACCAAGACAGAACCACCCCTTCGGCCTCCATCATATCCCTTCCCACCTTTGGCCGCGCCCCAAGGCCGCCACCGACCCTAATGCCAATCATGACAACGAGGCCCATGCCTTCCTCATGACCCAACCACCTACCGTCGACCGTCACCACCATCTTCACACCCATGTCCACTCGCGACGGCCGAAAAACATCACAATCATCAACCACCATCGCCCCCATTTTCATAACGCGCAACTCGCGCCCTCTACCCATCTTACACTCTTCCATACTTGGAAATTTTTTTGCCACTTTGGCTCCATTCGCATTAACCGCAAGCCTGCACCCATCACCACACCCTCGTCTCGCCCCGCCTCGCGACGCCCCTGACATCAACGTCCTTGCTAGGTGGTGCGCGAGGCAACTCGAACCACCTACTTCTTTTCATTGTTCAATTCCCGTCGCCATGTCTCGGCACCACGTCGCCAGCGCCCGTGCGCCATTTCCATGACGCTTGTGGTCCATCGCCCGAGTGACGTCTCTGCGACGCTTGTCGCCCGTCGCCCGGGCACCGTCTCCGCACCCCCATCGCCAGTGCCCGTGCGTCATTTCCACGACACTTGTCGCCTATCGCCCGGGTAACATCTCTGCGACACTCGTCGCTCGTCGGGGGCCGTCTCCGCGTCGCCTGGACGTCGTCTCCGCGACCCTCGTTGTTGTCGCTCGGACGCCGACCCCGCGACGCTCGTCACTCAAGTGCCAAACAACATCAACCTCTTGCTAAGTGTTTATGCGTGCGGCGCCTGCTTGGGTTGCCCATCAGCGCACACCACACATAGGGGGCTTATGTTCCCAACCTATCTTGGCTGCACCTATAGGCCCACTGGGGGTCCCAATTCTCATGACACGTCGGCGCATTCAACGGTCAACTTTTGAACGCTCACAGGCCGGTTAAAGTATCACATAATCAAGTCACATGCATTTTCCCTTTGTGAAGCAACCTTGGTGTGCCTTCCCCCTTAAGGGGGTCGGCCACCTACCTTGACGACCGATTACCATCGTTCACGAATCTCGTCGCCCGCGCTCCATCTTTGCAACCTTCGTCACTCATATCCGCGCGACAGCTCTACGACTCTCGTCGCCACGCGCCGTCTCCGCGACCTTCGTCGCCCGCCTTCGCGCGACAGCTCCGTGACTCTCATTGCCCGCACGCCGTCTTCGCGACTCCCGTTGCCCGCGCGCCAGCTTTGTAACTCCCATCGTCCGCGCACCGTCTCCGCGACCTTTGTCACCGGTACCCGTGCATCGCACTCTCATACACCACCGCGCCCATACGCCGCGCCACTGATATAGCCATCCCGCCTAGCTCTCTGTCACACTAATTGCCCTTGGCACCAAGTATCGTCCCGCGACACTCGTCGCCGCTCTCATGCACCATTCTCATGATATGTTCCCCGGCACTAGATATTGTCTCGCGACGGTATTCGCCGCACCCATCCTTCACAATCATGTTATGTGCTTCCTGGGGGGGACTCTGCTTGTAGTGCTCCAGCACGAGGACCCCTCGCAGTGGGATGAGCGCACAACCTTAAAGCCATGCCTGCACAATCACGGGGGGCTTCGCTCGTAGTGCTCCGGCACGAGGACCCCTCGCAATGGGATGGGCTCACAACCTTAAAGCCATTGCCGACACAATCACGGGGGGGCTCTGCTCGTAGTGCTCCGGCACGAGGACCCCTCGCAGTGGGATGGGCTCAGAACCTTAAAGCCATCACCGGCACAATCACGGGGGGCTCCGCTCGTAGTGCTTCTGAACAAGGACCCCTCGCAGCGGACTCGGAGCACTGAGCTGTGATCATGTCCACTCATGTTACCATTGATCATCTACACCATCAGGGCAATGACCCCTAGGTCACTCCGGGATGGGAGCAGGTCCTCTGAGGACATCGCGCCTAGTCCGCCTGGCAGTTGGCTATAGGGGCAACCCTCACCACTGTCAGGTTCTCTGCCCGTCTCTTGACGCATCTTGTGGGATTCAGTAAGGGCTTGGACCGGTGGCTGGGGCAAGGGCTACTCTGATCATGCTACCGCGGTATGGTCACTCTCCTAAGACAGGCAGAGAGATGCTGCAAGGGCAAGGCAGCACGAACTCAGGGAGCGGCATCCAACGGAGAATCGGTACTTTGAAACCCCTCTGGTAACTTGTCATTCCCAGGGGACGACACATGTCAGCTGATGACACATGCACACTTTTCCCTATAAATAGTAGACTTTGGAGCTCATTCAAGGGACTTCTCTCTCATTTTGACATTTTCACTTTCTCTCTTTAAAAAGCCTATGCTCTCTGGAATTCTAGTGAGAGAAACACTCTTGGACTTCTGACATCGGACCCTTGACACTGCACCCCTGACTCGGACCTTGACTTAGACTGTCAATTATCGGCCCTGTTCGTTGTCACCCTGCCTGCGTAGTGCTGCCAGCCCTGGCATCCTGTCTAGGGAGCCTTGCTCTCAGCCCTTACTCTATCCTTGTTGTCTCCCACATTGCCTACTTGGAAGCTGATTCAGACTGTATCCTTTGTGGCACCTCCACGTAGCCACGAACCCTATTTCCATGGCATCAGTCTGCATGCATTTTCTCTAGGGGCTTCTTGTGATTTCCCATTCCTGAAAATTATGGTAGTGTCCATATTTATTTGTTCTGGTTTATTCCACGGTTAGAATCACATGCACACATTTTTTTAGGGGCTCACTAGGATTCCCCTCTCACGATAGTCATGGTAATGTCTACCTTAGTTCCTCTGGTCCATTGCATGGTAAGCATCTTGGCTAAGGGCTCCCTGGGTTCCCCTTTCACGACAATCATCTTGTGGCTCATGGTCAACATCGTTTGCCAACATTGTTGTCTAGGAACTCCCTATGATTCCCCTTTTAAGATAGTTGTGATAGTGTCTGTCTTTTCCTCACTCTGTTTATCGCATGCTCAGCATTGTCTATATGCATTTCGTCTAGATGCTCCCTATGGTTCCGCTTTCATGACATTTGTGACAATGTCTATCTTTCTCTAGTCGACTGCATGATCCATTTTGTTTGCATGCACTTTTCTCCAGATGCTCCTTGCGATTACCCACTCCTGACGGTCCATTAACTGTTTGTTTTGGTTTGCCCAGTACATTGCATTTGTTAGTTTCTTCTACATACATTTCTTTGGCGGGCTCCTCGTGATTTCCTTCTACTAATAGTAAGGATAATGTCTATTCTTGTTTGGTCAGTCCATTGCACGACCAGTTCCTTTTGCATGCATTTTGTTTAGGGGCTCCATGTGATTCCCCTATCCCGACAGTCAAGGTAAGTGTCTTTGTCTCGTATTAGTCTATGTCTTGAGAGTCTACTTTCAAAAGAGTTTTATTTTTGTTAATTAAAAATATATTTTTTCTATGATTTTTAGTCACACTTCTATCCTTAGTGACTCTAGAATAGAATTAGAGGTGTCAAAGGGCCGGGCTTGGGCTGGCCCAGCCTGGGCCCAAAAAATGGGCCGGGCCATTTAGGGCTTCGGGCCTTGGAAACCAGGCCGGGCCCGAATCTAAGAAATGGAGGCCCTGTCCAGGCCCAAGCCCTAGGCCCTAACTGTAGGGCTAGGCCCATGCCTTTTTTTTTAATTTCATTTTTTGTGTTGTGAAAATATTTATTCATGAAATAAATGCAATTGATAGGCCCTAAACCATTCAATATTTCTCTCGTTTGTGGCATAATTAAGTTCTGGATTGCTTATCTCAGATATTTACGTATAACCATTTTAGAAAGATCGAGTAACAATGTATGGAGAAGTAGTCTCTCGTTTACCTCAGGTGTTGGAGCTATTTTCCGCTGCCCGTTAAGCCAACATATCCATTCAACTGCACTGAACAAACTGTGAGTAAAATTTGACTACGGACAACAAATGTATCCAAAAGAAGTCACTTATTTGCTAATCTCTTAGTATATCTGATACTCAAAAACATTTTAAGCAAACAATTGTCATTGTTTCAAAGCACAAATACATAAGTCGAATATAAAAGTAAAACAAGGAAAATTTGTCACTTAGATATGCTATCAGAAAGGCACTATTAGCTATGTTATCAGAAGGGCATATTAGAATAAGAAAATGAGCTTATTTTAACTAGTGATTTTTACGTGCTTCTCAATAGGCATTATGCTACTACATGGAAGGCATAAACTGACATCCTAATTCGGCATTAAATGTAAACAAGTGTATCTATGCATATGGATATCATAACTCTGCACATTAAACCAACTAGATATTTGGTCTCTGAAGTTGCCCCCAGAAGTAGTAGAGTGCGGGTATCAAATTGCATCCCAAAAATACATAACATAAGGAGCTCATAGCTAGGTCATCATCCTTGACTTCCCCTTCCTAGAACTCCAATATTGAAGTGCACATGTGAGTTAAAAGTAGAAGGGCAAGGAGAAAATGAGGGTGCAATAGCTTTGTTTAGGTAGAGAGAGAATGAGGCGCGAGAAAGAAGAAGAAAGAAAAAAAAAAGTAACTCAAAATGATTTAGGGCCAGATCTAAGGCCAAAGGGCCGGGCCAGAATAGGGCTGAAAAGGGGACCAGAACCGGGCCGAGCCAAATTTGGAAAATATTAGGCCTGGCCCAAGGCTCTATGGGTTAGGCCCAGCACTATTCATCTTTAGGGCTGGGCTGGGACGGCCCGCGGGTGGCCTGGCCCTTTAGACATCTCTAGATAGAATCAATGTATCTCTCCAGCCCCTCACCTATCATCTTCTCTCCAGATCCAGTTCGAACTACATTTGGCTTAATCCCTTTCGGATGAGGGTGTGTAGGCAACCTTCGTAGGGTGCAGCCATTTTCCAGCCTAGTCTTAGTCTAGTTTAATATATTTGTGTGCTTGTGTGCTTGTGTGCATTGCGTGTTTGCATGATTGTTCTTTTTCCTAAGGTTGTGTGTTTTTCCTGGTTATGTAGTTTGCATGATACACAACTCATTTCGCCTAGGGCATTTTTATCCACCATTTGCCTGCTTGCCTGTGCATGTTCATTATTTCATCCCCAAATTATTTTGCAATTTGAGGTTTCGACTTTGTTACTCAAAGTGATTTTCGTACGATATAAGGCCAGTACAGGATCTTGCGCGTGTTGCTAAAGGCAACATTTTATTCATATCAATTATATTGATATATTCGGCACTCAACAAAAAACCCCTCTCACCACATTGTTGGCTTCGGCTTTGAGTGATGTTTTCGAGGTATCTTTATATGTCAAAGCAAACAACCGCTTAGTGACGCGTTGTTAGCTCTAACTCTTGGACATATGTCGGTATTCTTAAGCACCAACCGCCTGATGACGTGTTGTTGGCTACGAATTTTAGGATCGCTTCCTTTCTTATATTTAAGCGACCAACTGCTTAATGACATGTTGTTGGCTCCGGCTCCTAGATATAAGCCCAGGGTGCCTAGACAACCAACCACTTAATGACACCATGTTGGCTCCGACTTCTAGACCTAATATCCTCATCTACACAGTCGACCAACCGCTCAGGGACGCGTTGTTGGCTTTGACTTTTAGGATCGTTAACTTTCTTATATTTAAGCGATCAACCGCTTAGTGATGCGTTGTTGGCTCCAGCTCTTATATATATGCCCAAGGTGACTAGACGACCAACCGCTTAGTTACGCATTATTGGCTCTGACTTCCAAACATGTTATTGCCATTTGCCTAGATGGCCAACTGCTTAGTGACAGGTTTTTGGCTCCGGCTTCTAGACATGATAGATAACTTCTGCCCAAATAACCAACTGCTTAGTGACGCGTTGTTGGCTCTGACTTTTAGACGTGATTTTTTCAGATTATTGGATGAGCAATGATTATTACCATTGGCTCCAACTTATTAGAACATGTTGTTATGGCTAAATGACCAATCGTTGTTACTATTGGCTCCGACCTTTAGTTATAAGCCTTCAGTGTGTCTAGGAAATCTATATCGTTACTATTGGCTCTGACTACTAGATACGATTTTATTCTTAGATGATCAATTGTCGTTACCGTTGACTTCGGCTTCTAGGAGTATGTCCTTATGGCTAAAGCGACCAATTGTCGTTGCTATTGGCTCACCCCTTAGTCATAAGTCTTTGGTACATCGGGACTACCAATCGTTGTTACTGTTGGCCCTGAATTTCAGATGTGCTTTCATGTTCGAGCGTCCAATTGTTGTTACTATTGGCCCCGAGTCTTAAATATGATTTTTCAGTGTCCTTAGACGACCAATCGTTATTACTGTTGGCTCCAGCCTCTAAGGATACACCCCTTGTCTGGCGAGCAATCATTGTTACTGTTGGCCCCGGCTTCAAACAAGGTTCAACTTCACTTTCCCAGGTAATATTGTTTGACGACCAATGGTTGTTACTTTTGGCTCCAACTTCGAATAATATCCATATCTTTCACAAAGTACGCTGGTATGATTTCTTTCTAAAGATATGTAAGAAGCTTGTAAAGGACTGACCTCATATCTGTGTCATGGTCCTTGACTTTGTCTTTGAGTCATGTGGTCTTTTACGTATTTCTACTACAAAAACGTGTTGCCCTTTTCTCGGTAAGCGAGCTCCATCACCGAGGGACTCTATAGAACCCAAAATTTTAGGTATTTTTAGTTAAATAAATAATGGGTTTTATTATAAATTAGAGTGCCTTATTGAGCCTAGGCTTTAGTAATGTGATTTAGTTAGTTAATTCAATCCAGTCCAATTGCATGTCCAATCCAAGGTCTAGAATTTATAACTTAATTGGTTTAGTTTGTCTAGGTAATTTGGCAAAATAATCTATGATTTATTCCTGATGCAAAGATTAAATCAACCCATTTATGGTTAGTAAATGACTTATCCCGAATTTGGTACATCTATATGTGAAATCAGAGATAAGTACAGAAAATAGGGTCATATAATGCATCAAAATTTGAAAAAAAAAATTTAATGGTGGGATGAACTGGCCGGTTTTTGACTAACCAACCGATTAATTAATTTTTATCAATTCGTGATTTTACCACTTATTCTAACTTATCTCCAACCTTGCAGATTGGCATAGCCAATCTTATCATATTCTACGACCCTGAACTCTATAAATAGAGGTCTTGGCCTTTACTTTTGCGGGCCAGAAAGCTTATTCTCTTTAGAGCTTGTGTACCATTTCTTCATGAAGTGATATGCCGTCTCTCTTGAGAATCTTAGCCATTCATACTCACTCTCTAAAATTCTTTTTAGTCTTTACGTCGTGGATCATTTGGAGAGCATCCCTGAGTCTTCAAGGGAAGCCACTTCAAGAGCTAACCTTTAATAGCTTTCTAGCTTAGGAAAACATATAGATTGTCTCCCAATCTTGTAGTCACATTTTTATTTAAAAACAATAAAAAGAGTATTTTACATTTCTTTGTCTATCTTTAGGATCAAAATGTAGACTACTTCTTGTACGACCAGATTTGAACTACGGTCGTTTTGATTTCGTTTAGTTCGACCAGATACATAAGCAATTTAACCTCCTATGTCGAGTTCAAGCAAAAAACATAGGGTAAATTGTGTCATATCTTGCATGCTATGTGTTTTCAAGGCCAATATTCAATAAAAATTAAATAGAGACCGAAAGGGCGCGGCAAGTGCCAAACACCTTCTTGTTGTGCAACTTAGTCCCCGAACACCTCTCTTGGTTTTGAAAAACTAGTCATCCTTTTGGACACCTTTGAGTCACATCTATGTTTTTCTTATTTTCCTTTAATTAAATAAAATGTCGATACCATTAAAATCCCTTATGGTGATTTTTTCCGAGGCGGTTTGCCACACCTATTCTTCACAATCCGAAGGCCGTTTTGGAATTGACAACTGGACTTGATTCTTCTGTATCAAAGAATTGAAGGATATCCATATGCTCTTAAAGCTCCAAATTTTGTCTTTGAAGGAGTAAAAAATTCAAGGTTTCATTCGTTGTTGTACTTGATATCTGACCGTGTTATTACTTTTGATTACTAACATTTCGTATAATTGAATTAGTAAAATTCCGGTGTTATTTGTTTTGGCTACTTCGTTGTTTTGTGTGTTCTTGCACTAGATATTAGTATGGTAACTTTTCAGCTTTGTGTTTAATTAAAATCCTTTTATTTTGTGATCAATTTTGACTTTGAGTAATGTTGGTCGGTGAGTATTTGCTGCTTTTGGACTGCATATCACCTCAGTTCAACTTTCTATAGATTATTCATTGTCAAGTAGGTTATGACGATCTTTAACAAGAAGGAGAACTACCAAAAACGGTTTTACTAGGATAGTCCCCAAACTATCATTACAGCCAATTTAGACCTTAAACTATCACGTGTGCGCCACACCAGTCCTTCTCTTGCACTTAACCCGTTATTGGGCTCCACAACTAGGTCAAAGTAGTCATTTATCTCTTTTTGCATCCAAACAGGTTTATTACATACTAATCATGTTACCAACCACCCTAAGAACTAAGTATGAGGTTTATCTTAATATTTGAATGGCAATAATAGAAAGGGAAAAAAGAAATTATTGAGAAGAAAAACAAAAACAACAATTTAAAAGGAGGACAATGGAAAGATAAAAACATTTAAATTATTAAGTGAAAATGTCTCACTTTCATATCTTTGAAAAGGTTGAAGTTATGCTCGTTACGTTTTCCTTATGTGCTTTTCATTGTTTGGTGTATTAGATAACTATATTTTAATCTTTTGTTTGGTTTATTAGACAACTATATTTTGTTTTATAAAAAAGAGAAAGATCTCTAACGGAAAATCCTGCTTTTCTGAAAGATCTAAACTAGGGTGGCATTTGAAACCGGCTTTGTTTCAGTTTTTCTTCAAATTTTAAAAGCTTGGAAAACCTTATTTTTGGTTTTTACTTTTGGTTTCATTTTGAGACACCATTTCAATCTTTGTTGGAAGTAAAACATATGAAGTTTCTTTTCCTCAACGCCTCTATCCCATTTTGTGAGTTCATCACAACCACATCAACAGTCCACCACCATCACTATAGCCAACGCCACCACCATGCACATGATCACTCCTCCCACTGTTATAACCAGCAAACATCAATGAATCTGTTTCTGCTACCGCTTCCAAGCATAATCACTCCCCTGCCACCACAACACCACCTATAGTGTACCTAACACCATCGTTTGCAAAACCAGAACCACCCTTGTGATCGAACCATTGGCCACTATCAAACCCAAATACCTTGTTCCTTATGGTCCCATCAACCATTGAATCTCTTGATGTTTGACTTTTCATAATTTGATAAATCTTCAATTTGTTTGTGGTTGCTATTATTGTTGTTGTTTTCTTTTTGGTGGTTGGAATCGGGAAGGTGGCAATGGTAACGGTGGTGACAGGGGAGTGATAGTGCATTTGGCAGTGCCTCTAGTCGTGGTAGTGTTGATTTATGAGGAAGATATTGTGATAACATGATAATGAAGAAATGAGATGAAGAAGTAAGGGGAATGAAAGAAAAACAAAATTGAACAGAAAATAGGAAGGGAAGCAACCAAAAGTTAAAAGACAAAACTCTGATTGGGCTTGGTCCCAGGTCATAAGTATAACATAGAATAGGGTTACATGTTAGCTAAATAGTTTTGACTTTCTTAGCCTACGAGTAAAGCTTAGCTCCCTTCACCTGCATAGATTGTTATGAATTTAATCTTTTATGTAAGTTTTCTATTCATACAAGAAAAAGGTCCAAATGTAGTTTTAGGATGTTTTCTATTCATACAAGAAAAAAGTCCAAACGTAATTTTAGGATATTTTGACACAAGGTTTAAGCTATTTGAAATTGAGTTAATACGAAATAGGTATATTTGGATGCAATTGGAATATAAATGAGTGTTTTACCACTGCTGTGGAGCCCAATAGTGGTAAAAAGTAATGAAACGACTTGTATGTGGCATACTTGTGATAGTTTGAGAATTAAATTGGCTAGAATGATCGTTTAAGGACGTTTTTAGTTGTTATCAATTAGCAATATGAAAAACCTTGAGAAGTCTTCTTTGACTTTAATGTTTGAGTCTTGTAGAAATCCATGTGTTTCTTGCTTGGAATTGTACTCGAATGAAACTAGTTGATATGGAAATATTTGAGAAAAGGTTAACTTTGTGACTTCATTCTCTTTCCTTTTTATTCGGTTTTTGTGAATTTAGTTATTTTTTAATGCTCTAACTTTATTTTGTATCGTTGTTGCATCATGTATTATTCATTCGGTTCAGATTCTCAAACTGGTGCTACAGATTTAGTGTGAGCTTGTTCACCTATAAAGTCGGTTTATTAGATCTGTAGGGACAAACTCGAGTTTGACTAATTAGTTACATTTACATATTAGAATTTACTTCATTTTTGAATTCTGATTAAAACTTTAAAACTATTTTTGTCTTGAAATTTTGTACCTAGTGTATGATATTTGAGTAGTGTGACTTTTTATGTGATGTTCGAGATGTAATATGTAACATGGTTAATAACTATGATATTCAACATGGAAAATTACATGATATGTGAAATCAAAACGTAGAGACACTTAGAGTATATTGATTGTATGTATTTCAATTGTGCCATTTTATCTGGTTATGGATTTGCTAATTAAAAAAAATGCATAACAATTTTGTCCTTTACTCTGTGGCTTCCAAAAGTTTCGTTATGGTTTGATACAAATTTTTTTTTTGTAATTAAATCTTTTGCTTATTCAGACTTTGCGTCTGCTCAAACTCTTGTGTGAAAATAAATGATTTCGGATATACTTTTTCTCATGTATTATGATTTTTTTTTTTTTTTGACAAGGCATCATTAATGTTGTGATTCATTTGACACTTGTTTTGATAAACTATGGTACTCTTAGATTTCTCCTTTGAATTAGAATAAATTATTCCTTAACCAATTCATTGGCTCCATTAATTGCTCATATTGTGTATCTAGTATCTGTGGTCCTTCACGTGTAGGTAATAAGATGCTTGCTGGGCAATTCGTGCTAACCGACTTGCTTCCTTTTCTTTCCGTTTTCAGGACAAGATTAACACTAAGAATGACATTTTAGTAAAGTCGTAGATTATTTTCATGTTCGCATGCATGTAATTCTAAGTAGCTTATGGATTTTGGCAGATGAATTACTAGTCGACTTTATCAAATATTGAATTTGGACTAGGAATGTTTATATACGAGATTTGTGATTAAGTTTTTTTCTTGAGATTAAGCATTTGAGATTTTGTGAAAAATTTTAGATGATCTACTCTACCATTATGATCACCACATTAAAGACATGATTGAGGTTTTGATACACTAAAGACATATTACATTTACAAATAAGCCCCCCATCCCCCACCACAACAACGACCACACACAAACTATTTGAACTTGAAAAATGATGATGACACATACCCAGTTAACACTAATGTAGCTTCCTTGTGAATTTCGAAAGCATCATATTAGTTGTTTTAACATATTCACTCTACTTCATGGCTTCTATCCAAGATAATCTTAATTTTCAAGTGTTAGCCCTAATCTTGTATCCAATTGTTCTTATACCCCTCAATACAACTACCTACATAGCTCTTGGTTGTCCCAAAGATCATTTGATTCCAACTATAGTCTTAGTCATTTTCTCAAAATTTGAACATTCATCTCTTTGTTGGTAGAAGGAAAGACAACTGAAAGATAAAAAAGAAAGGTTTAGTAAACTTTCAATTGGCCAAAAAACTTTTGGTTACCATTACACAAGTCAAAGATTTTTCACGGCACATATTTTCCAATGTTACTTTCGATTAACGGAAAGATAATTGAAAGTTTGATAACATTCGATTAGCTTTCAATCAACTGAAAGAGCTTTCGGCTGCAAATGTAGTTTTGCTGAAAATTTATTCTTAGTCAAATTTGGTCAAACTCTCAACTATTTTTCTTACTCATGCAATGCCAGGTTCCTAGACTCAATCTAGGCTATTGACATCAATTTAATCGCCCTAACAAGACTCTAATTACATGATTGAAATACGATAAAATATGAGTCTAAAGTTTTTCCTTGAACTTTTGTTAGACTTTAGGCCTATGGGAAAAAAAACCTAGTACGTCAATATTAGATTGAACATTCTACGTCAATGTAAAGTTTTCTTTTTTCAACATCGTGGGGAGAAAAAACTAGTACGTCAATATTTTGACTGAATCCTCAATCGAGGATGCTATCCTCAATATTAGAAAGTTTGTGTGTGAGTGAGTGAAAGACAGACACCTAGAATTGCGTCAAACTATATGGTTTAGTAATATGATGAATTTATAAAGAAACATAAAAGCTATTCCAAGTAGACATTACCAATCACAATAAAAAGAGCTTTAGCCACTAAAAAAGGCATCAAACTAAAAAATACACAAGCTCTAGCCTCAACCAAGCCATCGTCTCGTTTCTCACCAAAATCCAAACCCAAACCAGACCCAAACCTAGACCTTGAAACCATTTATGCATCAATATGATGAATTGTCGCGGCTCCACCTTATAAGTTGCATTGACATTGCAAATTACAGCAAAATAATATTCTAGAGAATCATGTATTGTTTACTGTTGTTGCTAGTGGCCTAGCAAAAGGGATGATGAAGACAATAAACTTGTGGCACGATGTGAATCCTTACAGTGCACGAGACCTTCATCAAGGGTTGAATTGACTTATTTCTCGATTATGCCTTACGAAGGATCAACAAATGTTTGTTGATTTTGTTCCTTGATTATCAGATTGAACATTTTGTGATAATTTGGTAAATTGGTTTGGTCCCTATGTCTTTTGATTTGTGGTTAAAACTTGGTTTCAGTTGAAACTTTAGTGGTTTTTGCATTTTGGCTCCTTTTTCTCGGGTTTGTCTTTAAAATTCCTTTCGATTTATACACATTCTAATGATTTTGTAGGTATTATTGTTGGTGAGAGCAGGTTGCAGTTTTGTTTGAAGTTATAGATGGTGGTGAGAGGTGTATGGTAAGTGTTTGCATTAGTTTTTGCTCAAGAATTTAATACCTTCTCTGATGTAGGATACGCTAGTTTTTAAGGTTAGCCTTGAAAGACATTACTAAGGATATCATAAGTACCTATTGGCTAGTCGTTTCGAGGAAAACAACTGCAGTGTGGTGGGGCCGTTGATTTCGAGTAGTTACTGATAATATCAAAGCTTCTTTCGAGAGCTCAGGCTATCTAATTTTGTTGCTGGTGATGCTACTTTTGAAGCTCTTAACTCCAAGGATAGTCACTGACTTCATTTGTCCATATTTCAAGAAGGTTTCCTCGGGCCAAACGAAGATTGGCCAATAAACAAAAGCAAGCCTCCGGTTTTATCCCACATCAAGAGGATGATTGAGATTATGAAGGCCGACTAATTATATCCCCAATTATCTAGAGATAGATATTGTGGGCTATTTTGTGATAAGGTTAAGTTTGGAGAAATTTAACACCAAAACATAGATTAAGGTAATGTGATACCCCGAAAATATCAGAGATTAATCTAACCACTAGTTTGTTCAATTAATGGGGGATTATTTTATTATGTAGCATTATGTTGGTGATGATTAAGTGTTAGGGATCTAAATAAGAGGTTAGTGCAGCCTTGGGGGTCAAAATATAATTTTGGGAAGTTAAGGGGCAAAAATGTAATTTTAGAAAATATGGTGAACATGATGCATATGCTATTAGGTAGCATTGTTTTGATGATAATTGGGCATTAGGAAGTGAAATGAGGGGTTAATGTGGTTTTGGGGCCAAAGTTTAATTTTTCTAAAGTTGTGGGGCCAAAGTGTAATTTTGTGAACTTTGGGGGCCAAAGTGCAAATTTTAAAAATTTGCAAGAAGTGTCACAAACCTGGGAGAAAATCAGCCCAAAGTTGCCACATCCTAATTAATTTATGCTGACTAAGTAATATAAACTATAAAGTAATAAGAGAGTAAAGTTTGAAAAAAAAAAAAACAAAACAAAGAAAGTGTTTGGGAGGAAAATGCAAATATGACAAAGTCGTGAACAATAACTCGTGAAGAACCCAGAAACAGGGAGGAGAAAAGAGAAGAAAAGAGGAAGAAGAGAGGAAAAAGGGAGAAGAAAGAAAGGAAAAAGAAATGATTTCCAAACCCTAACAGGGTAATTCATCTTTTTTGAACTAATTATGTGAAATTATTGTATAAAGTTTGTGGGTTTCAGTTGAAGGTGTTCCGTGTGTACATGTGTGTATGTCACGGTGTATATGGGTTTGGGAGGAAGGAATTAGAATGGAATGATGTTGTATTTTGGATATATAAGAGCCTAAAATGGTGTACTTAAGAGTTTCAGAGTGTGTTTAGTGTGTGTTTAGGGTGTGTTCTTGGTGTATGTTCATTGGTGTATTTCGGATGGGTTTTGGAATGAGGATTTGGGGTGGATTAATGAATTAAATTGGATGTTAACATGTGTAAAAAGATGGAATTGGGTGGAATTCAGGGTGTTTGTGGGTGAAAGAGTGGATTCATGTGAGGTGTGTCATTCGGCAGTGAGAGGGAAAGAGGTTGAAGATGAGTGCGTGGATCCAAGGTGAACTAGTTTGTGTGTTTAATGTGAATAGTGATTGTTTTTGTCACTAAAGGTGGAAATTAGTTAAACAGTTTCTAATCCGAATTTTTAAAAATAATGAGCGTCAGATTTAGTCAAAATACAAAAAATAGACCCTAGTTATTTTTAGGACACTTACATTGTGGAAACATTTTGGATTTTTCCGAGGTCTGAAAGGGGGTTAACCGATGCGGGAATTTTGGAAATTTTGTAGTGGAATTTAAAATACCAAACTAGCGTGGTTTCGCGTGAAAATTGTATGAGGACCCTAGGATGCTGAGAAGTTCCATTTCCAAAAATTTTGGGTCATTCCAAAGTTGTTAGCTATTTTTGGCCAAACAGGCTTTTAAACGCTCGGTCCAGACACTAGTTCGATATTTTCAGGAGAATTTTTTTAAAATACTTTTTAGCTCAAAAATAACCTCAGGGTGCCTAAAATAGCGTTTTAAAGTATTTTTGAGATTTGTTTGGTGCTGGAAACTCCCGGAGGCATTTTGGTAATTTGTCGCCCAGCGGGGGGTATTTTGGTAATTTTTTTCCTGTAAAAATTTTGAAGGGGTTATTAGTCCGGAAAGGGTTGCAAAAGACCTAAAAGATTGTTTTGAAGCAGATGTGGGGTGTTGGGGAGGTTGGGAACCCCTAAGGGGTATTTTGGTAATTTGCCATGTTGACACAAAATTTTTGGGAACGCGCATCATTAAGCGTCCGAAGTGGCAGGAAGCGAGGAATGGTGTTAATATGTCTAAAATGAGGGGATATTATTATCGCTAATGCGTCGATAAGGCTAGGTTAAGGATCCAGTTATTGAATCGGGTTAACTAGCTGTCATATAACGCTACGAGCGGTTAAATAGGAAGGGGTAAAAGAAGGAGTGCGTATATGTTGAATGATGTCTAACGAGCAGGGTATTATTTGACTAGGTGATGCAGCTTGTTGCGATCAGAGATTGCGAGTTGCTTCGGCTATAAGCCAATAAAGTAAGGACAATGCCGTTCTGATATGCTAATTCATTGTTTCGATTAGCATGCCATGTTGATGATGTATTGTTGAATTCTTGTTGTTATAATTGGACATCGGTAGTCATGGTGACCGGTATATGTATATTTGAATTGTGTTGTTGAGGACTTAGGGTAGAATAAATTCCCTTAGTCCGCCCTTTTGATGGAATTTAACGAGGATAATGTATGTCCCAGTATGCTATGATTCGATTCGATTAGCATACCTGAAGTTGATGATGATGTTGCCTAGGGGTTATTGCGTGGTTGTTGTGATATGTCGACAGTCATTGACAGCCGATATATCTTCTCTTTGAGAACACTATTGAGGACTTGTGGCAAACTTCTCCCGAGTCTGCCCTGTCATTGTCGAGGTCGTTGCGTGTTGTTGTGAAATGTCGGCGCTTATTGGTTATCGATATTTCTTTTACGTAAGAACATTGTTGAGGGTTTGCGGTAATCTTTTCCCAAGTCCACCCTGTTGATGATGTTACGTTGAACTCTTGTTGTTAGGTCTGAACACCGGTTGATCTTCTGATCCGGTGTTCCTTGTTGAGTTGTGTTATTGAGGACATAAGGTGGAATAAATTTTCCCTCAGTCCGCCATGTTGATGAAGTCTTGTTGCTTGGCTGTAACATGGTTAGGGAAAACACTCTAAATGAGTTCCCTGCTTGTTGACAGTTCTATTTTTTGAGACTGAGATGAACATCCCGTAAAATGGGACATCAATATGAGGAGGATGGCCTATGAATTATGATCACTGGCCAAAGAGGATGAATGTCGCTCGAGCAGAGTCTGTCGTGTCTGGTCGTTTGTATTTCAATGATGTTTTATCTTTACGACCTTGGATTTCGGGTTCACTTGCATACTCAGTCAGTCATGTCCATGAGGAGGTGGCAGTAATGTTGTCATGTTGGGCCTTGAAGCCACTCAGTCTGACGAAAGAAAATACCGTTTGACAATTATGCTAATGTCGAAATTTTATTGGAACTCTTGATTCATTGTTATCGTTGAGATGATTATTATTTCTCCGAGTCTCTTGAATCATTTGTATGCAATACTCCTCATGTTGTCTTTACTGGGCGATTTGTGCCCAGTAAAGACAAAGTGATGTGCCAAATAGTTACCTATTTTTTTTTCAAAAGAAAAATCTCAACTGGTTTTGGTTTTGGTTTTATGAAAACCAAAACTAAAAACTAAAAAGATGTCAAACATCCTTAAGATCGTAATAAGCAATCCAGGTGCCACACATCATAATGCCTCCTTGAAAACGAAGTAAATAACTATGTGATAGGCAAATTACATATATGGTTCTTTAATTATTATGGTTATGTTTGTTCAGGACGTTATTTATCAAATGTTTTAATGTCGTTCACTATTTACGATGTCGTGATCGGTTTGGTCCTTCTCATCTCTTTTGGCCTTTGAGTGGTCAGAATGAGGGACAAGTATGACAATCTATACATTTTGACCCAAAAGGCCCAGTTTACCATGATTGACCTGATTTTGACCCCGTTCTTCTCCCTAACCACCACCCTAAATGCAAACATCGCCACATCAACATGTTCATATTCACCAACGCGTCGCACCATCAACACCACCAACAATTAGGTTGGTGGTTATGCCAGGTTGGATGGTGGTGGACAATCAAGATAGTGGTTTGTGGTGGATTGGAATGGCTGTGGTGGCACAAATAGCGATAATAATGGGTAGTGGTTGCACGAATTTTTTGGCTGTTGGTGATCGGAGAGAGAGGGAGCAACGGTGGAGGGCAAGTGGGAAGCAGGGTAGTGGTATAGGGCACGATGAATAGAAAGGGGAAGGGAGAGGGGGCAATGAGAAATAGATTGATGGTGCGAGGGATGGTGGATGAGCATGGGAGGGGAGAGGTGGCCGTAGGAAGTGTGGTGGTGGTGCAGGGGGACAGTGGATAAGGATAGAAGGGGATAGGGGCAACAGAAAGTGGAGTGGTACCGCTAGGGGACAATGGATCGAGATGAGAGGGGAGAGGGAGCATTGGGAAGTGGGGTAGTAGTATGGGGAATGGTGAGGATGGGGATGGGAGAGGAGAGAAGGCTGCGAAAAGCGGTATGGTGACTCATTAGAGGGATTGTGGATGTGGAAGGGAGGGGAGAGTGACGGTGGATTTGACGAGTTGACTCGTGAGTTTGGTATCAAGTTGGTTTTTTAATTTCCTTCAAAGACTTATTATTCTTTTACGGTTTTGTCCTCATTTTCACCGTGACCATTTAATGGTCAAAATTAGTGATTGGGGATAAGAAAAATCACATGACAATACATAATGAACGACACAGAAACATTTAATAATCTTATTGAGCGGGCGTTTGAGTTTTCTGCTTCCTTGGATTTTGGCAAATATTTGGGCATCCAATTAGACGTAGCAGTGAATAGAAAAGAAATATTTTGATCCATAGTCCAACGGGTTCAAGACCACTGTGCTCATTGGCTTGGACTTTTGCTGAATAAAGCAGGGCATTCTACTCTCATTACTTCAGTTCTCTCCTCCTTACTCGTTAATTACATGTCTGTGTTCAAATTCCCAGTGGCTGTCTGTTCACAACTAGATCAAATCTTAGCACGGTTCTGGTGGTCTGGAGAGGCTACGCATCATTCTATTCATTGGTTAGCATGGCCTACCTTGTGTCTACCCAAAAATCGTGAAGGATTAGGGTTCCGTGATTTTTGTCTTTTCAATCAGGCCTTACTTACTAAGCAGGCTTGGAAACTTTGGGCCAATCCCCAAAGTTTGGTTGACCGGGTTCTAAAGGGTCGGTACTTTGTTCGTTGTCATTTTCTTCAACTTTCTCAGCCCCGTTCCTGTTCCCGGGTTTGGCGGAGCGTTCTTCTAGGGCAACACATTCTTAAGCAGAGAGTGCAATGGTAGATTGGCAATGGGCGATCGATTTCCGTATGGATGGATCGGTGGCTGCCTTGTGCCCCGCCGCACTCCCTACGGCAATATCGCACTACTGCTAATGCCTCTTGGATGATCTCCAACTTGTTCATTGCAAATACTTTTACTTGGGATTTGAATATGCTCCTGCACACTTTCCTTGAGACCATTATCCCCAGAATTTTGCAACTCCGTTTATTACCATTTGGAGCCTCAGATCATCTATTCAGTTCCTTTAGTCAAGGGGATATCTGCCATGTTGCTACTGTATATTGGTTTTTGGCTAAAGGACTCAGCACGCTCCTATACTGGCCACCAACTTCTGGTCTCGACTTTGGAAACTTCCAATCCAGAAAAGCTAAAGTTCTTATGGCAATTCAACCATACTTGCCTGCCTCTATTGCCAGAGCTTCTGAAACGCCTCTGTCCTGTTCAAGTTTCATGTCCATTATGTTTCTCACAGCCAGAAACCCACGAGCATCTGTTTCTTGACTGTGAACGGGTTCGTCCAATTTGGGAATTCTTCCTAGGTCGTAATGCTTTCTTGCGGCCTAGTACCTCTGCCTCCCGTTGGTTCGCTCATTACTTGCTATCAACTCATACTCCTGTCGGCAGCGCCTTGCTTCGAATTGTGTGCATTACAGTTACCCTTTGGTACATTTGGCTGGGCCGCAATTCAACGATTTTCGCAAGGCATGAATTTTGTCCTAGCTTCATCATTTCTAAAAGTCGCACCTTACTGCACGGCATTTTTGGTACGTCAACATTTCGCTCTCGTTGGCATCATGTGCGGGAACACTCTTGGAAATGCCTAACGGCTATCATCGACTGCTACGAACACTTATACCCTCCATTACGTTACATTTATTTTTCTGATAATTGTGCATGTCCACTACCACCTTCCCTAGTTTTCTGCTCTATTTCAGTCTTAGGCTCACCCGCTGACTGCAAATTCGGGATGGGCCTAGTCCTGTTCAACAGGGGATGAACCCCAATTGGTGCGACCATTGATACACTCATGGCTAAGGATGACTTTATTGCATTTGAGTTAGCACTAACTATCGCGCTCAATTGGGTTTTAAAGCCACAACACTATCATATTATTTTCCTCTTTCCTAATTGTTCTTTTTTGGTGCAGTTCGCAGCGGCAATTAATGATTGCACGACTTCGCCTGACCTTTTGTGTACGGTTCTACCTAACTGCAAGGGTTTGCACTCCGTGCTGGCCACCCAAGGAAAAGCCACTACTTTTCGGCTTTCATCATCCTTAGTGGCTTTTGTCTCGCGATCTGCTGGGCTTCGCCAGGAGTGGGTTTCTGGGATACAGCCTGTCTGATGCAGGGATGCTGCGTTGATCTCCTTGTGGTGTTTTTGATTCTTGTAGTTAGTGTTGTTTTGGCTAACTTTGGTGACTTGGAAAGAGCCCCCGAAGATGGGGTGCTGCTTTCCCTCTTGTATATTCGACTTCTTTTTATTTGGGTATATATTTTTGCTCATTTTCAAAAAAAGAAACATTTAATAAATAATAAATTGAACGCACATAACCCCAATAGTTAAGGGGCGATCTTTGTAGTTTACCACTTGACCGGTCATGCAACCGTGAAAGAATCGCGCACATCTCACGTTCCTTATTTTACCTTTAACACACACAGAGACACACTCTCTCCCCTAGGGTTTCGTAATTAACTGAAATCTACTGGTCGGATACTCTCTTTCAGATTCCAGATCAAAGATGGTATTTTCTGCAAAATTAGCCCGACTTTCTTCGTGATTTCGATCTCAAACTTCTGTTAATTATGCGTAATTAATATTACAGGAAGGTGGAGGTAGTTTGGAGGCGCAAATAGAGTCTCTGTTAAACGTGGAGAAGCAGATGAGGCTCAACGGCGACGTGGCCGGCACGAGGAAGGCTGCAATTGATATACTGCAACTCTGCTTCGAAGCTCGCGCTTGGAAGACCCTCAACGATCAGATTGTCTTGTTATCGAAGCGACGTGGTCAGCTTAAACAGGTATATAGTACTGTTCTGATTGCCGCTTCTTTTGCTTTTCTTTTTCTCGTCATCAAATTTACTGCAAAACACTAGAGTCTCGATTACTAAAATGCTGCTTGTATTGTTAGTCCATCGGTCTAATTGATGGTTAATGGCGATTGAGTTATAATAAAAGGATTTTTTTTTTTTGCTTCACTACTTAATAAAACTGAAATCCTGTGCAGTTGCTTTTATGCTTTGTGTGTGTACCTGTTTGCCCGTATATGACGTATATAAAGTTGCCGACCCAGGATCTTGAGTGAGACGGGATAGCTTTAACTTAAGCAGCCTTCTGTATATTTGAGAAACAATGTCCCACGTAATGGCTGGTACTTGTTAGTTGTTACTTGATTTTTTGTTTCTCATTTTCATTTTTCTTCATGGAACAAAATGAGTAATGATGAAGGTATCTAGGTAATGAGTAAATCATGCTAACACCTATCTTACATGGACTCGGTATGAGTGTGCGAGTTGGATACATGTCCAAATGTCGGATTAGTCTAATTTTCAGAACCCAGGACACAGGCACTGGAAAATATTCATATATATAGTTTTTTTAGTCATTCCTTAGTTAACATGGTGTTTCATGTGATGCACATTGTTTTACTTTAAAACTTGTATCATCTCAAAACGATAACGAACTATAAGAAACACTATAACTAGTGTTGTCAGTGGCATATCCTATGAGGTGTGTCGGATACATCCCATATTCATGTCCAAGTGTTGAGCGTCGAACATGGGTACTTCACGCATTTTGAAGAGTACACGCAATATAGGCTAACACATCAATGGTAGTGTATGAAACTACGAAGCTTTGAGGACATAATATCTAAATCTTTTTTCATGTTTTGGTAAACGGGCTAAAACTGATATTGGTAATCCCAATTTTTTAATGCACATATGTCCTCAACATATTCATCTCTCTTGTTTTCTAAGTGGAGGAGATTCTGGTCAGAAGCATGGATGTTCAGGCCCATGTCTATGTATGCGGTAGATAGGAATTTTGGAGTTAGAGGAGGATTCTCCTGCACTAGTTCCACAATTTCAGGAGCAACTGCCCACTCTTGTCCCCAACGTAGATCCACCATTGCATATATTTTTACCCATTAGTGTGTGCATGCACTGTGTGTGCGTGCGTGTGCGGCTGCTGTGTAGGAAGAGATGGACTTTTGCTGGCATAAGCACCACTTTGATAGCTTGTCACTTTTCTCCTCCTGTATGTAAACTTACCTCTCTTTTCCAAGCTTGGCTCCACCCAATTTCGTATGCTTGTAATATTTTTTGTGCAAATTTATCTCGATTAGTGCTTTATACAGTTTCAGTTATGTTATATTTTGACATGGGTTTTGTCTCTGTCTTTTTTGCGCAAGATTGTGGTATTTATATTGTTGGTTTAATAAGTTAGTGTAGAGAGCATACTAATATCGTTTATGGGGATTTTCTTTCAATAACAGGCCGTGACTGCCATGGTCCAGCAAGCCATGCAATATATTGACGAGACACCAGACATTGAAACTAAGATCGAACTCATTAAAACACTAAACAGTGTATCCGCTGGAAAGGTGTGCATTGCTTTAACTGCATAAATATATTTGATCTTTTTGTCATCTGTCGCATTTATTAATGGGCCTTATGCGTATTAGATTTACGTTGAGATAGAGAGGGCACGGTTGATCAAGAAACTCGCAAGGCTTAAGGAAGAGCAGGGGCAAATTGCCGAGGCTGCTGATCTAATGCAAGAAATTGCGGTTAGTAAACAATGAGTTTTCAAGCAGTAAAATACATTATGTAGGTTTATCTTTGAGAAATACTTTTGATGGTATTGACTTGCAGGTAGAAACTTTTGGAGCAATGGCTAAGACTGAAAAATTAGCTTTCATTCTGGAGCAAGTATGCACATTTTTCTGATCATTCTGAGTCTTTACTAATTGTTACGGTTACGAAGAATAAAAAGGCAATAAACATGGAATATCAACTTTTCAGGTTCGTCTATGTTTAGACCGCCAGGACTATGTGCGTGCACAAATACTGTCAAGAAAGATTAGTCCAAGAGTTTTTGATGCTGATACTTCAAAAGAAAAGAAAAAACCCAAAGAAGGAGAAAGTATTGTGGAAGAGGCTCCGGCTGATATACCATCGTTGTTGGAGTTGAAGCGTATCTATTATGAATTGATGATACGGTATGTTTATGTCTCCTTTCCTTTTTTATTCTTTGGACATCTTTGGAAGCATTCATTTTTTCAGTCTCCTGTATTTGTGCACACGTGAATTTGCTGAAGCTTGCTGCTTTAGCATATGATTATTAGTTCATTATAAAATGTTCTTCTTTCTCTTTTTGACATTGACGGGCCTAATGTTTAGAATTCCAAAATGTACCATGCAAAAAGTAGATACAGCTAAAGTAGGGATGCTGATGCTCTTGTCGAGCTTTGTTTGTTTATGCTTCTTGTTTTCACTCCTATTTGTACCTAGTGGTTATCATTTTCAAGTCAAAAGCTTGTCTCCCAAAGATATGCATCTTTACAGAGATAATGATACTTTAGTTATCCAAGATACAAGATTGTAACCTTTTATATATCCCAATTGACCCACCTAATATCCTTATCCAAGCTTAGCTTTATTATAAACCTTTTTTCCATCTTTGGAAAATAATTGTAGTTATTTTTGATGTGACGACCAAAGTCCACCAGTTGGAAGCCGTCAATTGAGGTTCTGACCACTGGTGTGCACCATTTGCCATTTATCTTAGCCAAACTTAGTAGTTGTTGTAATTAGGTGTAGCGTTTAAATGCTCTTTTTTTAGCATTTATTTTTTTTTTGTTTAGTTATTTAGTTTTTGTATCTTGGCTTAAGATAGGGTGTTTGCTTTGTAGCACCTACGCCGAAATCAAACTAATACAGAACATGGCATTTTTCATAAAACCCTAACTTTTGACATGGTGGGACACATCATGTACTAGGCATGTGCATATTGTTCGTATATACAAGTAATCAACCAATATCGTATCAATCAATTTAGCAATTAAACCATTCACTATAAGCAGAAGCCTGAAAGGGATTCACAACTTGTCATACTCTACAATTTTGTCATCGACGGTAAAGTAATCCTAAAATTTGTCAATGAAAAAAGCAGATAAATCCAATTTATAGGTCTGAACCCCTTACTTACGGGGAAGTCTTGGCGACTATTTGGGTCAGAAATGAAATTTAGGCATAATTCCAGTTCATATCTTTCACTTTAGGGTGTAATTCCACTCAAGGGCACACATTTGGTATAATATCACCTTTGTTACTTGACCAAGCCACAAACAGACGCCCTGTTATTTTTGCTGTGAAATGACTGAGCTTCCCTTGAGCTAAAAACCCATATCCATCTTCCATCTACTCACCATCTTCCAAAATCCTCTTTTTGCACTTAATTAAGGAAATCGATAATTTTATGACATGCATCCAATGCGCACCCAGCCGTACCCTCACCCGATTTGTAACCCATGCTGATGCTTTGGCCAAAATGAAGCACCTTTGCTTCATAGCCTTTAGGTCAAGTTGGGTGATCATGTGTACGTGTGAGCCTTCATGGTGGACACTGGGGTCCTAAACTTCTGCCCACCATCTTAACTCATCATTAGTAATAGCAAAATCCATCCTGAATATTCTTAGTAAGCTTATGTCTAACCTATTGGGGTCCTCTTGTTCTCGCACCAACATACATCATGACTTTAATATTCTGTCCACTTTTGAAAAAAGCCCTCTAAGGGGGTTTAGTTGGTATATTTCTATTTGAAATTAGATTCATGATGCTGATAACTTTTGGATGTTCTTTTGAGCTGTGGTTGTCCTATTTTTCTTCAAACTTCCTTCTGCATTGTCGTTTAGGCTCCTTGTTAGCTCGTGGCTGGTTGACTTACCTTTTCTGCACACACACACACTCACACACAAACACACACACTCACACTCACACTCTCAGACAACATGAAACTCTATTTCTCCCTTTCAGATATTTGAATTTCATAATGCTAAACAATAAACAGAGAAGAAAATTATGTTTTCGGAAAGTTACAGCTCTTCTGGAGGTCTGGTTGTTTTTGTTTCTGTCACTTTCGTCTTGATAGGTCTTTTTGGCGCCTTCTTCATTGTACTGGTTGACATATCTTTTTCACACAATTGACTCTACTTACCCAAATACTGGCTTTTATTGTTCCAATTTCATAAACAGAGAAGAAAGTGATGTTGCTTTAGACATGCGCACTACTCTGTTACAACTAGTTTTAGACTCAATGATATCGTTAAGGGCATGGGATATGTGTCCGACATGTCCAGATCCTTATTTACGCAACATGTATCTTATATATTGTTCATAACCTATTCTGGACCGCACCCCGGGGCCCGCTAAGAGATCCTAGTGGCACGACACGTCACCCATTTGGCGGTCAACATCGCTCAACAAGATTGCTCGGTCAAAGTGCTCCGCGCCTTAGGCATTCAAACGGCGATCGAAAGTGCATTTCCCCCCCCCCGAGGGGTCGGCCATCCCCCTAAGAAGGGGGTCGGCCACCCACTTTGTAAGGGGGTCGGCCACCCCCCTAAGAAGGGGGTCGGCCACCCACTTTGTAAGGGGGTCGGCCACCCCCCTAAGGAGGGGGTCGGCCACCCCAAGGGGGTCGGCCACCCAAGGGGTCGGCCACCCCAAGGGGGTCGGCCACCCAAGGGGTCGGCCACCCCAAGGGGGTCGGCCACCCAAGGGGGTCGGCCACCCCAAGGGGGTCGGCCTCCATTTCCCTGCGAAGGGGGGAACTTGACGAGTGGCACTGACTTCGCGCTCCAACAACACTCAGACGTTATCTTCAGTAGCGCGACGCTCTGTCGCAGGCTCAATCAAAGTGACTAGGCTCCGGCCCTCGCGGCGGGACGGGCTCGCAACCATGAAGCCCTCGCCGGCTCAATCAGACTGACGGGGCTCCGGCCCTCGCGGCGGGACGGGCTCGCAACCATGAACCCCTCGCCGGCTCAATCAACCGACGGGCTCCGGCCACCGCGGGAACACTCAACCGGGGGCTCCGGCCCTCGCCAGCACAATCAACCGACGGGCTCCGGCCCTCGCGGGCACAATCAACCGGAGGCTCCGGCCTTCGCAACAAGGATGGGCTTACAACCCTAAGGCCATCGCCGGCACAATCACCCGACGGACTCACGGGGGGCTCCGCTCGTAGTGCTCCGGCACGAGGACCCCTCGTCACGGACCCTAAGCATAGCATGTGCGCTCATGTTATCATTGATCATCGACACCACCAGGGCAATGAACCGCGAGTCACTCCGGGACGGGAGCAGGTCCTCGGAGGGCATCGTGGCCGGCATGCCTAGCAGTTGGCTGCAGGGGCAACCCTCACCGCTGCCAGGATCTCGGCGCGTCTCTTGACGCATCTCGTGGGATTCAGTAAGGGCTTGGACTGGAGGCTGGGGCAACGGGCTTCTCTGACCATGCTATCGCAGTGTGGTCAGTCTCCTCAGACAGGCAGAGGGACGCTGCAAGGGCAGGGCGACACGAACTCGGGGACCGGCAATCTGACGGACAATCAAGACTGCGAGACCCCCTACGGCGACGTGTCACTCCCAGAGGACGACACGTGTCGGCTGATGACACGCGCGCATTTGTGCCTATATATAGTGGACTTTGGAGCTTATTCAAGGACTTCTCTCTCATTTCAACATTTCACTTTCTCTCTCTAAAGCTCATTCTCTCTGGATTTCTAGTGAGAGAAACACATTTGGACTCATGTCATCGGACTCTTGACGCTGCACCCTTGACGCGGACTGACGGCTGTTGACTGTCGCCCCCGCTCGTCGTCTCCCTGCTTACGCGGCGCTGCCAGCCCTCGTGACCTGCCTGGGGAGCCTTGCTCTCAGCCCTTGCTCCATCCTTGCTGTCTCCCACTTTGACTACTTGGAAGCCAACGCAGACTGCATCCTTTGTGGCACCTCACGTGGCATGCGAACCATCTTTCCTCGGCAACATTTGGCGACTCTGCTGGGGAGGTGAGCATCGTGTTGCAGTCTGCCACACTCAAGCAACCTTGACTCAGCAACGCAGGGCTACAAGGACTACCAGTCACAACCTCGACCCAGCCATCCAGGAGCCTGTCACTTCCAGACTTAGAAAATTTTCAAGCTAACATTGTTCTAATGGCACCACCTTTGATGCCATCACCCAGTCCCTTGGGGGCTTCACCACTTCCTAACCCCTTCTGCCTCACATTGCAGCAACTTGGTACGTGGTGCGCGGGGTGGCTCGAGCCACGCTAGCTATCGCCTCTGTGACTTAGTCGGTCGTCCATACCTGCCCGCCGTCCTAAGTCCCCCCTCCCTCTTATCTCAACCCCTTGTGGTCGCGATCGCGGTCGCATCGCCTCCTCATGCCCTTTTCCTTTCCTTTTCCAGACTTAGAAAAATTTCTTCGTTTTTCGCGGACGGGTCATCACCCCCGCGGCTTCACTCGGCTCTCTTCACTTTTCCAGACTTAGAAAAATTTCTTCATTTTTCGCGGTCGGGTCATCACCCCCGCGGCTTCACTCAACACCCTCTTCCCTTTTCCAGACTTAGAAAATTTTCTTCATTTTTCGTGGTCGGGTCATCACCCACGCGGCTTCACTCAACACCCTCTTCACTTTTCTAGACTTAGAAAAATTTCTTCGTTTTTCGTGGACGGGTCACCACCCCCGCGACTTCACTCGACTCTCTTCACTTTTCCAGACTTAGAAAAATTTCTTCGTTTTTTGCGGACGGGTCACCACCCCCGCGACTTCACTCGGCTCTCTTCACTTTTCCAGACTTAGAAAATTTTCTTCATTTTTCGCGGTCGGGTCATCACCCCCGCGGCTTCACTCGGCTCTCTTCACTTTTCCAGACTTAGAAAATTTTCTTCATTTTTCGCGGTCGGGTCATCACCCTCGCGGCTCCCCTCGGCACCCTTGCTCCAGCTCAACCCTTAGCAAAATCCTCAACACTTGAAATTTTTTTCTCAACACTTAGATTTTTTTTCGAACCTCCCTCGCACCCTATATGCTTGTGGTCGGATCATTACCCTCCCATCCTCATTCTACACTTAGAATTTTTTTCACCACATTTTTCACCCTTTGATGCTCTCCCCAACACTTGGAAAATTTTTCGACGAAAAAAAATTTCGTCACTCCCAACCTCCCTCTTCCTCTCCCTCTCACTTCAAACTTATTCTTCATCAAGAATTTGCCTTGCCCCTCGTGCTCCTTTTATAGGCTCCCATGGAAAAAAAAAAAAAAAAAAAAATTCGCATTTTACTTTCAATTTCAAGGCAAACAGCAAAAGCAGCCCAGAAAGTGGGCAGAACCCACCCGCGTGGTCCGACCCGCGCCTGCCCCGCCCCGTTTTTCCCTCTCTTCACTCAGCTCCAGCGGGTCGCACACGCCCGCCCGTTTGCCCGAAACCCGACCCGTTCCACTGGAACCCTAAATTTTCTAAAGAACCCTAATTCTCTCTCTTTCCTCCTGGCGCCGCATCAACCTTGCGCCGCACCTGTCATGCGCCGACACCAGCTTTGCCGCGCCTGCCCACCGCCGGCCGTCCTTCCCGGCGTCTTCCCTTCCCGCCGACCACCCTCCTCCCGCGCCCCGCCTCCTCGCCGATCTCCTTCTCGGCCGACCGCGCCGCCGCAGACGGCTTCCCCTTCATCTTCTTCCCCATTTCTTCCTCCACATCCACCACCACGCCGACTCCACCCTCGCCGACGACTCACCACCCCGACCCCCCCTGGCCGACCCCACACCCGCCCCGACCCCCCATCGGCCTCTCTCTCTCCCTCTCTCCCGACCCCGCAAGCCCGCGCCCCGCGGCCGCCGCGCTGCACCGCCCCTCCGCTTCTTCCTTCATCATCTCCACCTCGCCGACCCCCCTGCTACCCCGACCCCCTCTTCCCCTTCGGCCTCCTTTTCTTGATTACTTCGACCACTCCACGCCGACACTCTCCCCGCCGACCCCATGGCCGACCCAACTCCCCACGCCGACCCCCCCTGCTATCCCGACCCCCCCTGGCCGACCCCCCCTGGCCCCTCTCTCTCCCTCTTCCCCGACCCCGTAAGCCCGCATCGCGCGGCCCAAGGCGCTGCGCCGCCACCCCCACCACCCCGCCGACCCCATGGCCGACCCACCTCCACCTTCGGCTATCTCCACCTCGCCGACCATCCTTCGGCCACCTTTGGCCTCGCACCCCACCCCTTACTCTTCACTTCGGCGGCCATAGTTCGGCCCAACTTCAGCCACCAAGGCCCCACTCTCGGCCACTCTCTTCGGCCACTCTCATCGACCCTTACCCATCGCACCAACACAATCACATTCACACCAAGGCCTCCACCCGCGTCAACTGAACAACCTTACTATCATCAACCACTACTGCTGCCATTCTCACAATGCTACAAAAAAAAAAAATTCATCTTCGTGTGGATATGACGCGCATCTCACGCTCCCACCTTCATGTTGCCCCTCCCTTACATATTTTCTCACTTTTTTCCATACTTAGATTTTTTCGCACATCTGGCTACACTCGCATCAACCGCGAGCCTGCGCCCGTCTCCGCACCTTTGTCGCCCCTCCATCGCCACGGCCTCGCGACCCTCGTTGTTAGCGCCCGAGCGCTGTCTTTGCGACCCTCGTCGCCAGCGCCCGTGCGCTCTATCTCCGCGACCCTCGTCGCCTATCACCCGGGCAACGTCTTCGCGACCTTCGTCGCCCGTAGCCCGGGCAACGTCCTCGCGACCCTCGTCGCAAGTGCCCGTGCGCTCTCTCTCCGCGACCTTCGTCGCCCGCTTCCGCGACTCCCGTCGCCTGCACACCATCTCAGCGACCTTCGTCGCCATCTTCGCGACATTCGTCGCCCGCGCCCGCACGCCAGTTTCGCGACTCTCGTCGCCAGTGCGCTCTCTCCGCGACGCTCGTCGCCTATCTCCCAGGCCACGTCTTCGCGACATTCGTCGCCGGTCACCCGGGCGCAGTCTTTGCGACCTTCGTCGCCCGCACCCGTTCGCTCTCTCCGCGACCCTCGTCGCCCAGACAGCACCTCCGCGACCCCCGTCGCTGTCTCTCATACGCCGACCATCAACAACTCTCCAGCCACACCACATCAACATCTTGCTAAGAGTTTATGCGTACGGCGCCCACTCGGGTCGCCCCTTCGCGCACGCCCCACGCAGGGGGCTTATGTTCCCACCCTATCTTGG
This sequence comes from Escallonia rubra, assembly GCA_033065855.1. Classification (NCBI taxonomy): domain Eukaryota; kingdom Viridiplantae; phylum Streptophyta; class Magnoliopsida; order Escalloniales; family Escalloniaceae; genus Escallonia; species Escallonia rubra. The sequence goes on from JAVXUO010001280.1 coordinate 272,127, forward strand.
CTACACCTATAGGCCCACTGGGGGTCCCAATTCTCATGACGCGTCGGCATAACTTTTCAACGCTCACAGGCCGGTCAAAGCAACGCATGCTCAAGTCACGTGCTTTTTTATTTATGAAGCAGTCTTGGTGTGCCTTCCCCCTTAATAGGGTCGGCCACCTACCTTAACGACCGACTATCGTTGCGCGCACGCCGTAGTCGCGACCTTCGTCGCCCGCACGCCATCTCCGCGACATTCGTCGCCAACACACTATCTCCGCGACCTTCGTTGCCCGCATCCATGCGCCAGTTCTGCGACTCTCGTCTCTACGACCTTCGTCGCCACGCCCACGCATTATCTCTGCGACTCTCGTCGCCAGCGCGCCAGCTCCACGACTCTCTTCGCCAGCACGTCAGCTCCGCGACTCTCGTCGCCTGCGTACCATCTCTGAGACCTTCGTCGCCCGCGTCCATATGACACCTCCGCGACTCTCGTCGCCCGCGCAACATCTCCGCGACCTTCGTCGCCGGCGCCCGCGCACCGCACTTTCACACGTCGTAATGCCCATACGCCGCACCACTGATACATCCATCCCACTGTCTCTCTCTCACCCTACGTGCCCCTGGCACCAAGTATCATCCCGCGACACTCGTCGCCGCTCTCATGCACCATTCTCATCATATGTGCCTCCGACACCAAGTATCGTCTCGCGACACTCGTCGCCGCCCTCATGCACTGTTCTCGTGATATGTGCCTCAGCACTAGGCATTGTCTCGCGACGGTAGTCGCCGCACCCGTGCGCCACAATCATGTTACATGCCCACCAGGCACCGCACTCATTCACCACACCATGCGCACCCTGCCTTGGTCGTGGAACATGCTTCGATCCACTCTCCGGAGTGTGCAACATCCCGCGGGGATAGGCGACTCCTCCGGGACACATCTTTTCAACTCCTCTTCCGCCAGGTAGACGGCTCCTCCGGGATGCTACCTTGACGCGCTCTGAGTGCTCTGGCACAAGGACTCATCGCGGCGGGACGGGCTCACAACCTTAAAGCCCTCGCCGGCACAATCAACCGGGGGCTCCGGCCCTCACCTGCTCAATCAAAGCGACGGGGCTCCGGCCCTCGCATCCGGGATGGGCTCACAACCTTATAGCCATCGCCGTCTCAATCAAAGCGACGGGGCTCCGGCCCTCGCATCCGGGATGGGCTCACAACCTTATAGCCATCGCCGTCTCAATCAAAGCGACGGGGCTCCGGCCCTCGCATCCGGGATGGGCTCACAACCTTATAGCCATCGCCGTCTCAATCAAAGCGACGGGGCTCCGGCCCTCGCACCGGGGATGGGCTCACAACCTTATAGCCATCGCCGTCTCAATCAAAGCGACGGGGCTCCGGCCCTCGCATCCGGGATGGGCTCACAACCTTATAGCCATCGCCGTCTCAATCAAAGCGACGGGGCTCCGGCCCTCGCATCCGGGATGGGCTCACAACCTTATAGCCATCGCCGTCTCAATCAAAGCGACGGGGCTCCGGCCCTCGCATCCGGGATGGGCTCACAACCTTATAGCCATCGCCGTCTCAATCAAAGCGACGGGGCTCCGGCCCTCGCATCCGGGATGGGCTCACAACCTTATAGCCATCGCCGTCTCAATCAAAGCGACGGGGCTCCGGCCCTCGCATCCGGGATGGGCTCACAACCTTATAGCCATCGCCGTCTCAATCAAAGCGACGGGGCTCCGGCCCTCGCATCCGGGATGGGCTCACAACCTTATAGCCATCGCCGTCTCAATCAAAGCGACGGGGCTCCGGCCCTCGCATCTGGGATGGGCTCACAACCTTATAGCCATCGCCGTCTCAATCAAAGCGACGGGGCTCTGGCCCTCGCATCCGAGATGGGCTCTTAACCTTATAGCCATCGCCGTCTCAATCAAAGCGACGGGGCTCCGGCCCTCGCATTCGGGATCGGCTCACAACCTTATAGCCATAGCCGACACAATCAACCGGGGGCTCCGGCCCTCGCAGCGGGCTTTAAGCACTAAGCGACGACCATGCCGAGTGCATCCAACATCGTTTCTGCGTACGGCGCCCGCTCGGGTTGCCCCTCCGCGCACCCCGCACGCAGGGGGCTTATGTTCATAACCTATTCTGGACCGCACCCCGGGGCCCGCTAAGAGATCCTAGTGGCACGACACGTCACCCATTTGGCGGTCAACATCGCTCAACAAGATTGCTCGGTCAAAGTGCTCCGCGCCTTAGGCATTCAAACGGCGATCGAAAGTGCATTTCCCCCCCCGAGGGGTCGGCCATCCCCCTAAGAAGGGGGTCGGCCACCCACTTTGTAAGGGGGTCGGCCACCCCCCTAAGAAGGGGGTCGGCCACCCACTTTGTAAGGGGGTCGGCCACCCCCCTAAGGAGGGGGTCGGCCACCCCAAGGGGGTCGGCCACCCAAGGGGTCGGCCACCCCAAGGGGGTCGGCCACCCAAGGGGTCGGCCACCCCAAGGGGGTCGGCCACCCAAGGGGGTCGGCCACCCAAGGGGGTCGGCCACCCCAAGGGGGTCGGCCTCCATTTCCCTGCGAAGGGGGGAACTTGACGAGTGGCACTGACTTCGCGCTCCAACAACACTCAGACGTTATCTTCAGTAGCGCGACGCTCTGTCGCAGGCTCAATCAAAGTGACGGGGCTCCGGCCCTCGCGGCGGGACGGGCTCGCAACCATGAACCCCTCGCCGGCTCAATCAAACTGACGGGGCTCCGGCCCTCGCGGCGGGACGGGCTCGCAACCATGAACCCCTCGCCGGCTCAATCAACCGACGGGCTCCGGCCACCGCGGGAACACTCAACCAGGGGCTTCTGCCCTCGCCAGCACAATCAACCGACGGGCTCCGGCCCTCGCGGGCACAATCAACCGGAGGCTCCGGCCTTCGCAACAAGGATGGGCTTACAACCCTAAGGCCATCGCCGGCACAATCACCCGACGGACTCACGGGGGGCTCCGCTCGTAGTGCTCCGGCACGAGGACCCCTCGTCACGGACCCTAAGCATAGCATGTGCGCTCATGTTATCATTGATCATCGACACCACCAGGGCAATGAACCGCGAGTCACTCCGGGACGGGAGCAGGTCCTCGGAGGGCATCGTGGCCGGCATGCCTAGCAGTTGGCTGCAGGGGCAACCCTCACCGCTGCCAGGATCTCGGCGCGTCTCTTGACGCATCTCGTGGGATTCAGTAAGGGCTTGGACTGGAGGCTGGGGCAACGGGCTTCTCTGACCATGCTATCGCAGTGTGGTCAGTCTCCTCAGACAGGCAGAGGGACGCTGCAAGGGCAGGGCGACACGAACTCGGGGACCGGCAATCTGACGGACAATCAAGACTGCGAGACCCCCTACGGCGACGTGTCACTCCCAGAGGACGACACGTGTCGGCTGATGACACGCGCGCATTTGTGCCTATATATAGTGGACTTTGGAGCTTATTCAAGGACTTCTCTCTCATTTCAACATTTCACTTTCTCTCTCTAAAGCTCATTCTCTCTGGATTTCTAGTGAGAGAAACACATTTGGACTCATGTCATCGGACTCTTGACGCTGCACCCTTGACGCGGACTGACGGCTGTTGACTGTCGCCCCCGCTCGTCGTCTCCCTGCTTACGCGGCGCTGCCAGCCCTCGTGACCTGCCTGGGGAGCCTTGCTCTCAGCCCTTGCTCCATCCTTGCTGTCTCCCACTTTGACTACTTGGAAGCCAACGCAGACTGCATCCTTTGTGGCACCTCACGTGGCATGCGAACCATCTTTCCTCGGCAACATATATTTTACTTGCACGGAGTGGGAGCATAGAGAATATGAAAGAATCTGAATTGGGAACGGGTGGAGAATGCATCTTCCTGAGTTAATATTTACCACTGTGCAGTTATATGTAAATTTTCTTTTTCTTATATCATATTACTCCCTCCATCCCAAACTAAATGTCTGGAAGGCAATTTTCTTCCGTCCAATAATAGTTGTCGTGAACATTTGATTAATGCATTAATCATCCTTTTTCTGAAATAACCTTGTTACTGTTAACATAAGTGCCTTTTGGTCTATCTATCTAAGGGTAACACATGGAATCCAAGTATTGACTTTTATTTTCAAAGAGGATTAACTACTTGTTCATAAAAATTTGGTACTCCAAAAAGGAATTATTATTTTGGGACAGAGGGAGCATACATTTTTGACTAAAAACTTAATCTTAAAGCACTAGCTGGTTGTATATACTGAATTTTGTGATCATTTTGAACTTAGTGGCAAAGTTATAGTTTATGCTCCCTGTACTTTCAGAAGGTGTTGACTTACTTGAAGTTGTCTCTGCAATCCGACTTCTAATAATAAACCAGCGGTCCTACCGTAGTGATGCCACACGTATAAGCTGATTATTTGCCTCTTCATTTGCTATGTAGCAAGAATCTTGTTTGCCATGTTTGGAGTGTAATGGTTGATGCCGCTTGATGGGCAAAGGTTTCAAATAGGTTAAGGGAGAGGTGGAGGTTAGCACCGCCTTGTCTTGGTGGTCCATTTTCCAGGAAAGAAACTAGCATGCTTTTGATTTTCCTAGACCATTTTTGCTCTTCTTTCTACATCTCCTTTCCTTTTGGAATTTGAAAACAAAAACCTTGGTTCAGGATGAAAATCCTTCTTCATATAATCCATGTTGTATCTCATGCATTTGTTGCTTCAAATTTCTAGGAATCAACTACACAACGCAAAGAATGTGGCAAGCATGAGATGAGAGACTTTTATTTTGTGACATATAGATGTACTAAATGGACGTGTGTATGTGGATTTTGGCTGATGTCTCTCTTCTCTGTCCCTCCCGCCGCGGTAAATTTTTCCCTTCCCTTTCGCGTTGATCTCTCCCCACCCGATCCACCAGCCGCGCCCTCCAACAGTCACAGCCATCCAACATATCTGGATAGATATGACACGTGCAGCCATGTCCACGATAGCGACGAACCGGATCGGTGACTACGAAATTCGTTTTTTTTTTTTTTGCGCGGGGGGGGGGGGGGGGGGTATATTATTTATTGTCGGGCGAGTGAGAAATCAGGCAGTAATTTGTGTGGGAGAATTCAGGAGAGAAAGTAGGAGATATTGCAGATTGACAAAATGGACTTCACGGTAATTCATTACTCATATCAAATGAACGTACTTGATATGTAGTTATTATGTGATTACTGGATGGCTGTCCGTTTGGTCAAACTTCTATCAAATATTGAGAAGACAAGATATTAAGTTGAAGTTTCTGCACAATTTTCAGATGCAGAACTGGGTAGGTGATTGAATCCATCTTTCTTCTTGCCCTTGATCGTGATCATAAACTAGTAGAGTTACCTCGTTCATCAGCATTCATTATCCTGACAAAATCTTGTATAGAAAGAGAACCTCTCAATTCCACTCCATGCATCAAATAAATCAATAGGTTTCCCTTCGCTGCTGTTTCATTGCCACATGTAGTTGGCTGTGCGAGTCTGAGAGGTTTAGCAGAGTTCAAATTCAGAGTGAGTTAAGATGGTCTAAAAACTTAGTGTTCCAGATGCTCATGACCAATCTATCTATATTCATCCACTTTCTTTCAGCCTGGAATAAAGCAGAAAATTTTGGCCAAGATGCTAATCTCGTTCAGTAAACTAGTAAGTCAGAAAGGGCATGCACCGACTGACAAGTCCTGTTTAGATAGGGATTACTTACTGGTTTTAAAGTTGCGATCCTATAAGAAATAAAATTGCACTTCTGATGGACATTCTGGGCGAAACACAAAGATATTCTTTTAAATCTAAGGTGCAGAGCTCTGTGTCTAAAGCAAAAGAGTGTTATGGCAAAGATATCTAACTTCATAGAAGAGTGAGAAAAAGTGACTTAAAAGCGGAGAATTCTTCAGGGCATGATGGTGATGATGGTCAGAATGAGGCAGTTCAAGATTGTAGTCAGGGTGACTAGGTGATGAGAGAGACGATTCGGTATCTGAATCGGCTGAAAGAGAGTGATTAGGCGGCTACTCTCCCCAGCCTGAAGGAGAGTGATTAGGCGGCTACTCTCCCCAGCCCACTGGAAAGCCCCTTCTTTCTGGTGGTCTACATCAAGTCCATTGAATGTTGGATGTTGATTTGGATTTTAGAGAGAGTCAAATGGTTTTGGAATGCTTTTTGGGGTTAGAGTTGGAGGGGAAAGAGTAAAAGGCTTTGCATTGTTTGAGAAGTTGGTTTGAAAGTCACCTGGCAGTAAGTTGTACGGTTCTTCTTTATCAAGGGAGTTGAAAAGATTGGAGAGGGGTCTATTGATTATGATGGGGTTGAGGGAAAAGAGGGGGAACTGGCTGTGATGGTTGTGAGGTGGGGTTTTATTCTTTTGCTTGTTCTTAAGATGAGGCATAATGTTATCTTGGACTGTCCAGGGGCTGACTAATTTCCGGAAAACAATAAAGGTGAAAGTTGTGGTAACTAAGTAGAAACCAATAATTACATGTTTGCAAACTAAGTTGGAATTCATCTCCACAACTACTATTTTTTATTAAGGGCTAACCGATGTGGATTGGTTAAGTTGGGGGGTATTCCTATGTTACATGGACTCTTCAAAATGGGTGAAGTACCCGTGTCAGGCACTCGACACTTGGGCATGGGTATGGGATATGTGTCCGACACATCCCATTGGATATGCCACTAAGAACAGATGAGGGAAGGTGAAGGTCTAAGGAGGAAGGAGTCCAGATCTGGGTAGGAGAGAGAGAGAGGAGAGAACGCCATGGATGATGGAAGATCAAGTTGAAGGAAGAAGAAGATGAAGAGTCCAGATCTGGTAGAGGGAGGGAGGGAGGGAGGGAATGGTGCTTGTGTATATTCTTTAATGAGTGCTTTCAAACTTTATCGGAGTTGATAAATCTACCGTTGGAGGGATATTCTCACTTCATCTAAAGGGGGGCAATCAACCGCAAAGTCTTGTTTGGACATATTTTGTATCTATCTGATAGGAAGGAGATTTGCCCTAATATGCCTCAGTAGCGAATAGCCAATTTACTACATTGCACAAAAATGAAGGGAAAGTACTTGCAACTGAAATAAAACATCAATTTTCATGTTTGGCTTTCACCCAAGACCGAGTTCATTTTTGTTTGTTCATCCATGCAGGTACTACTCTCATAACAATGACTACCTTGAAATATGCCGATGTTACAAGTCTATATATGAGATCCCTTCTGTCAAAGAAAACCCAGCTCTGTGGATACCGGTAAAGAATCTTATTGATCTGTGCTTTTGTGCTTTTGCTGATGGATGGATGTCTTCCAAAAATTTGATTGAACTAAACTGTAATCGACTTGTTGCATGCAGGTGTTGAGGAAAATTTGTTGGTATTTGGTTCTGTCACCACATGATCCTATGCAGTCAAGCCTTCTAAACTCCACCTTGGAGGACAAGAATCTTTCAGAGATTCGGCATTTCTGGTACATTCTGTGCCCCTCTTCCTGCTATTTTGACTTTTTTGTTTCTCCCCCTTCCCCCTATTGTCTGGTTTGGGTACTGTTAGTTATGTACTCATGCTTTTTTAATGCTTTTAGGCAGCTGTTGAAACAATTAATTACGATGGAGGTCATCCAGTGGACAGCTCTATGGAGTACGTTTAAGGACGAGTTTGAGAATGAAAAGAACATGCTTGGTGGGTCTTTAGGTGACAAAGCTGCAGAAGATCTCAGGCAGAGAGTAATAGAACACGTAAACTTCTGCTACACCCACTCTCTTTTTCATAATTTGAATAATCTGAAGCCTTTGGTCTTGCTAATTTTGTGAAATTCGTGTCTGTAGAACATCCTAGTTGTCTCGAAGTATTACGCACGGATAACCTTGGCAAGACTTGCAGAGCTACTGTGTCTCACTTTTCAGGTTCGCCTATACCAGAGATGGCAATCACTTTGTTTTTTCTCTAATTTATCTCGAAGAAATTATTTTTGGGGGCAAATATTTGAAGGTTCTCAGACTTCGCTCTAACAAGCATGTGGGAACTTGTAACTGTTGAGTCAAATATAAAAGAACAAAAGGAAGGGGGCGGCGTGCTACCCCCATTGCGGGTCTTGGACCATTTGAAATTTGAAATTGGATATAGAACTTTCATCAGTAAGAAAACTCTCATTGTTGGTAACTCCATATAGCCGACTCCCCAACTTGAAGTCATCTTATAGCAGCCCTATGAATTGCTTAAAAATCAGCCGAAAATAGATAACCCCCCTCCCCCACCCCATCCTGACCTCCCTCCCCCTCGTTCTAATGGCTTTGGTGTCTGTTGATTTGGTAAATTTGTGCTTCTCAAGTTTGTATCCAAAGTTCCAAGTCCTGGATATGTATCATTTTAGTTTTTACATGGGTTATAAATTCCTATGCCTGTATAAATAATATTAGCTCCACTTCTGCTGCAGGAAGCTGAAAAGCATCTTTCAGATATGGTCGTCTCCAAAGCGCTAGTGGCAAAAATCGATAGGCCAATGGGTGTTGTCTGTTTCCAGACAGCGAAGGATAGCAATGACATTCTAAACTCATGGGCAATGAACTTGGAGAAGCTGCTTGATCTTGTGGAGAAGAGTTGCCACCAAATCCACAAGGAAACAATGGTTCACAAAGCTGCCTTGAAAGTTTGAAACGGCTGAAATCATCAACGGCAGTTGAGTTCTATAATGATCGCTGATGTCCTGTTGTCTGAGGAAAACATTAATGAAATCCTACTGAACTTTAATTGAAATCTTGTTGAGATGTGGTGCTTTTATATAGATCTTGCAGATTGGCCCATGTTCTGCTTTGTTTTGAGGACTAAAGACGGGAAGAGTAATTCTTGCTTTAAGTTTGTGTCTTTGGTTTCTCGTTTCTGTTGTGTGATTAGTTTTGGGACTTTTATTCATTTTTTTCACTCGATGAAACTGGTAAGCAAGAATTTGCGCGGTAGCTGGGGCTGGTAACTCTACTCTTTGGCAAAATCGACGAGGTTGTGAATGCTGAAGTAGAGGCTCGCCAGCCTCCACTTCGCCTTCGGAGTCGAGGTTTACCACTACGCACCCGAACAAGAACAAAGGAAAAAAAAAATGAAAAATTGCATTCAGAACTCTTGAGGTTTATTATAATTACATTCATCGTTCAGTGCTTACTAATTATTTTTATTACATTGAACTAAAATTTTCCCTTTTTCAATTGATAGATAGAGACAACAGAGTCTGTATGAAGATGATAATAACCCTAATAAAATAAATAAAACAATAAAGGACAACTACACTTAGAACCTTTGAGGTCTATCATAATTACACTCGGCTTAGATTTGACTAGTTCATCGCCTCTACGCTGGTCAGATAACTCCGTACTCACCACTGTCCTTCCATCACCATAAAAAACAAACTCACATTGTCGATTTATACCACTTCCCAAAACAAACTGACCACCGCCCCCCTTCGCCACAACCATAATGATCACCAAAAACTTAGATCCAAGCGCACATGTATAGACAAGTGAGATTTTTTTTGTCGGCGGAGTAATGTTGGTCTACGATGGTGGTGGCGGCAGTGAGACAGTGGTACCAACGGCAGCTTGACCCAACGTTGGTGCTTGGTGGAGAGAAAACTAGTGGTCTTGGATTCGGATCTGGGTAGATCTACGGTAAGAGATTGATCGTGTGGCAGCGCTTGACACAATGTTGGTGCTTGGTGGATAAATGTGTAAGCCACCATCCTCATCACTCCTCCCCACCCACACCAACACACCCACCATGAAAACTGTCTCCGAACACCAACAACCATCGGGGTTCGACAAAATATAGCAATCGCTTCAGCCTATTGATGATGGCGGTGGTGGTGGATATTGAGGGTTCGAGGCGGCAATAGGTGGGAACCTTGTTAGGAAAGGCAAAAAAGGTCTGATGCAATGGGCTATGACGTGACAGATGGTTGACAATAAGAGAATTTTAGGGTATTATGATTCCTTTACACATCCATCGCATGGTCATTAACAGAAAAACACAAATATAGTAGTTACAATTTGAAAATGAAAATGACATAGATACAAAAAGCACTTAAAAAAGTAAATAGAGAATTTTTGGCTAAAATGCTAAAAGTGCGCAACCATATTACCAAACTGGATACAAAGACAATAAAAGCAATGACAAGAAATAAAATTGCAAAACAATATTGGTAAACGAACATGCCGTAGTATCTTGAACATTCACTTTGGCGTCGCCACTTTACCATAGGCCCAAGCATTCCATCTATATCTATGGCTGAATATGGCGTGCTTAGAAACCCAGAGCATAGTATGGCACACTTTGGCGTTTGAGAACGCGTCTTAGTTGCTTGTTTCTATTTTTTAGAAAAGCACCTCTGACTTGGTTTGAAACGTTAAAGCGTATGTCTATTAGCTCCTTCACCCAAAACTCGAATTACCCAATAGTTGAACAACAACTTTGCAAGATTTGGCAAGCCTCATGAACACCAACTAGTGAATATGAGTCTCTCCATGCCTACTCTAGATGCATTGCAGATAGAAAACCTTGACCATGTTGTTGCTTTTGCCTTCGCAACTGATTGGTTAGGTAAACAAACAATGACATGTCAAACAGTTAGTCGAAATCCTTAAAGTTTTAAGTTTTAAGTGACTAACTGCATTATCACAGACCCCTAAATTTTCAATTCACAATATGATCAAGAATCAAATTAGGGTTTGAGAGCATCAATGAATATCTTACAAATACTAGATCAATTGAGTCCAATGTAACTAAGATGTAAAAAAGCAAATCCTCACATATAAACATTAAACAAGTCTAGAAATATTTCAGAATTTAAGGAGTAACCCTTACCAATGATCTCCTCAAACAAATTATGTCCAAAGCCCTAGAATAAGAATACCCCAACACCCTAGTTAGGACTCAAACAATCACAATAATTTAGGACTCAAACACTCACAATATATTCTAGGGTTTCATCTATAACCCTGATCGAAGAATCAAATTGTGTTCTTACCTTAGTCTGATCTCCAAAATGGCCAAAGTTTATTCCTTAGAGCTCCCTTGAAGGCGCCTTAAATCTTTTCTCTATCCCTAGGTTAAACCAAGATACTGATAATCTACACAGAGGTTCAAAGTCCTTGGAAAATACTATACATAAAAATCAAATTCTAAATTACCTATTAAAATAAAGTTTCCAAATTGGTGAAAATAGAGCCCGCATAAAAATTGGGTCACCCAAATCCAAAAGCATATTATACTTACACTAGACAATCTGAATAATGTCAAAGCCTAAACTCTATGAGAAACAAAAACATATATATCATATGGCTGTATTACAAAATAACAAAAGTACATTTAAGCACTCCGAATCATAACCAGCCCCCCTTATGGAATTCCGTCCTAGATATTAACGTACCTTGTTACTCGAGAAGATGTAGATACTTATGCTTCATATATCGATAATACATTGCATGATTTCTCTGCAACACTTCCACCACAACAATAATCGTCTTTCAGATTACTTGTTCATCTAGATCCAACACTTACACGAAATCAACTTTTCTTACTTGGATAAGCTCATACTTATGAGAAGGGTCAGTGACCTACTGAAAAACCTAAACATGTAAGCATTATGCATGCGCGATAAGCTACGAGGCAATGTTGAGCATGCATACTCACTCGCTCCAAGGTCTCACTCGCTCCAAGGTCTCGAATGGCTTAGTAAATCTTGATTAAATTTTCCTTTCTTCCACAGTGAAAAACAAACTACCTTCCAAGAAGATGCACAAAAGACATCATTATCCTTAAAAATTCAAGCCCACGCCATCTCGTATCCGCATGAATCTTTTTCCCGAGTTACTGCACCCTTTAGCTTACTTTTAATTACACGAACTTCTTTGCAGTGATCTGGACTAGCTCTGATCTCGTCAATTTCTTTCTCTAACCTTACTTTAACCTATGTGTGGTGAATGATTTTATCCATAAAGCGCATTGGACATTGCCATATGGTTGGATAACCTAGGCTTACATCTAGTTTTGATGATAACAACACATTAATCATATTCTAATGTGTGCCTTGAGTGGATTCTTAGAGGTGTTCACATACCTACTAATAAAGACACATTTGAGAAGTTGGATATGTGGATTAAAGCAAAGAAGCTTAAAGTTATAGTGGACATGTTATGAAAGCTTTATCAAGTCCAATGTCAAATAGCAACAAAAAATGCATATGCTAAGTTACTAAAAATTATGATTGATCTTTACTATTATGTAACTAGTCTTGGTTTGATCCTTGAATTGATGCCTATGAGCTAAAAAAACCTTTAGTTCATAACCATTCACACAAGTAGTTCTTGAAAATGAGTGAATTTTGGAGCTTACTTAGATTTTCTCAAAAATATTTTTGGAGATAATATATTCATATTTTTTTTTATCAAAGTTTCATTAGCTTTCCAACTCAAAAAACGAAACCTCAATCCGATTTTTCTAGAGAAAGGTATGCTCAAAATAAGAAAGGGGGTTCCGCGAGACAGTCAATAGGCAGTAGAACAATCCAGTCAACTGCATTCCAATCTAGTCGACTGCATTGGTGTAAATTCAGTTTTAGTGACTATTTTCGAGGATAAGACCCCACCAGATAGTTTAAAGGGAACACAGTTGACGGCATTGGGAATGCAGTCGACTGCAATAACAATTTTGCTCATTTAATGCCTGTAACGGCTACATTTCATTTGCTCCCTAAATAAATGATTTGGGGTATCATCATACACCATGGAAGCCAAATTCTAAACCTCCATTCATTAAAGAAACATGAAGGCTCATATTAATATTTTATCTCTTCATCTTCATGATTTTACTTCATTAAAGAGAGCATCTTTGTGAGTAATTCTTTGATTGTTAGTATTCTTTAAGTCATCGATTCTCTCATTTCTCTATTGTACTAGAGCTTCATTTGTACTCATTTCATTTCAATAGAATTTCTTTGTACACAATTGATCTTTGTAAAAATGAAGGCTTAGGTTTGTCAAGTCTTGGGTGAGCTTTGTGGATTCAAGGCTTGTGCTTGGTGTGGGGATATCACCAGGTGTTATAAGGGTTTTGATCTTAACCAAGAAAAAAGATTGTTGTTACCAAGAAAAAAGATTGTTGTTAATAGATTCTAGTGCTCTTGCAAGGGACTTCCTTGAAGAAGTGGATATAGGCTTGAGGGTAGTTTAAATCTCCTTGTCAAGTATCTCTAACTCAATCTCTTTACTTATTGTTCTATAATTGCTTGATATTGTGAAGATAGTATCTTCATTGAAATATTTCTTGGTTTGATTGAGATTCATTAATGAGCTTTATTTAAATTCACCATTAATTTTTAAAAACCCTATTCACCCCCCCCCCCCTCCACCTCTAGGATTGTATTATTGGTTTCACACACTGTTCACACGCAAGATCTCGAGTACACAACTTTATAAGCTTATCAATTAAATCCAAACTTCCAGATCTTTATTGCTCTGTTTCTACTATGGTATTCTAACATGTTATCAAATTACCACTTAGCTCAAATAAGCAATGATCATGTTGCCTGAGAGATAATAGTCAACCGAGTCACCAACATTATGACAAAATCTACAATATGCCTAAAGATTGTGTAGCTTTATAACTCAGGCATAAGTTTACTCGGAACAACTTCCAACTAGATAGCCGCTTTGCTTATTCATCTTTTAGTGTTCTCTAAGTCTGAACTGTACTTTCTAGAGGCCATAAAGCTTACAAATCAATGTTTTAGCCATTACCTCTCACCCAAGCTGATAAGAACTCCAAAAGTAAAAAACTTACACCCGTCGCTTTATGACGAAGTCTCAAAAGGTCACACTGGTCATAACTATATTTCAACATGACAACCCCCCCCCCCCCCCCCCCCCTCTTTTTTTTTACCAAAAGTATTAGTTCACCAAATTTTCTTAAAACAATGTCAAACTCATAAAATCAAACAATTATGGTGATATTATAGCTTATAGTTTAGATGTTATCGTCGCAAGGCATACACCATCTTATGTCATATGCAAGCAAAGGCACACTTTTAATTTACAAAAGATCCATTGATTTTATGCTCTAGTTTCTAGTCATTAACAACTTAAATCCATATCGAACCACATAATAGCCCAAAGGTATACTCTAGTGAGTTTTAAATGCAAAATCGATCTCATCATCCATGCATTAACAACTTAGACCCCCTTGATGCAAGTTTGTCTGTAAGAATATCTTTATAGCATATACTATAAGGTACATGAATCTAAGAAAATAGTTGATCTGCGTTTGGATGACAGTTTGGAGAAAGGAAGGTCTTTTACGTGCAATTTTGAAATGTACCCACTGGTCTACCGACTATGTTACCTTTTTGGCCTAGAGAAAATTCTGTTTATGTCTTGGACTGAATGAGAGTTTATGTAGCTGTTCGAGGGATTATAGATGCTTAGGCTAGTGTCTAAATAGATTTAGGCTCAAGGGGCGTACTTGTATATTATAGTTCAGGGTTGCAACTTCTCTGCTTGCTTGAAAAAAGGTTCATATTGTAGAGCTCCCAAGGGCAGGGTTTGCTCGCCAATCACACGGTCCATTAGCTTCTATGATAAGCTTATGTATATTTCATGTTGAGATCTTTAAGAACTGGGCTATATCATGCCCATCATCTGCGAGTCGGAGATGGAGGAAAATCTGGTTCTGACCCAATTGTGTGGTGGCCATGGTTGGGACAACCCAAACCCAACTTACTATATCTACTTATGTGAAATTGTCCATTGAATTGTAATGGAGTTAAAGAAGTCGATGTCTTATCATGTTTCTCCCTCCCATGTGTATAACACTCACAGTGGTTATACGCACATTATAACACATATCTCAAAGTGAGAGTAAATATTACATACTCTCAGACCATTTGTCCCGACCGTTAGGACCGTTACAAGAGGAGTGGGAACTTATGTGAGAGGGAATGGGGGACCGGGTGGGGGGCTAGGGAGGCAAAGAGTTTTATGCTACATGTTTAACGGTCGTAGCTATCTCCTAATATTTTTATAAAGAGAAACTTGAAATTATACTATGAGATAATTCGAGGGCTCTTATTATGTGGCATTGTGGGCGAGCTTCTAGTGATTATACTTTTGATGGCGAGAACAGCAACAGGGCAAGAGTTTCAACAAATTTTTATGGTACATATCTATACTTCTATACTACTAATAAAGGTAACTAGTTATGCCGCGTGTGCAAAAATGAAGTTAGCAGTAGGATAATTTTAGAATAACAAACTTGACCTTTCAAATTTATTTTGACTACATTTTTTAACGAATTTTAAACTGTTAGAATCAAGCATGTTCTTATAAGTAGTTGTTTACTATTTTTTTTCTTGTGTTACTTTTTAAATTTTTTCTTATTATGCCAATTTTCAACATTCTAGATAAGTAATTATGCAACACAAAAAATGGCGTTACATGAAAAGAATGCTCCCTTTATAAGTAACATATGCAGATAGATAGACAATCAAGGTTGTGTAACACCAGTTTTAGTGTTACATAATTACCTACTTATAGTAATGACACTTGGCGTCAAAAGAATATTTTTAGAAGGGTTATTATACACGGAACTCTTGAGGTTTGCTATAGACTACACAAGGCTCATACTAAGTATTTTTATTCCACTAAACTACACATTTTTATTTTTCAGCGAACAGAGTCAACATAAACGATGAAAAGACGTTATTACCCCTCATAAACCAATAAATTTACCCAAACCCCCCCCCCCCCCCCACACACGACATAACATACTGCCGTTGACCAGCCTTACCATAAACCGCACTTCCACCAGATCAATTTCCGGTCACCTTCTCCGGCTAATATTTCTATAGTGGCGAAATCACTACCATGTGAATAGAAAAATATCTCACCCAAACAAACCCACCACCTCTGATCTTCAACAATAACCACCAATGCTCTACTTCCTTTAGTTGCCTTGCCAAATCCATTTCCCGATCTTCAATCACAACTACGACTGCCCACCTCCCACTTGCTTCTTCGCTTCACACACACATGTGCACACCAAACACACGGATGTGGGTGGTGATAATTGAAGGATCGACGGTGCTGGCCTTTGTTGGGGACGAGGCCGAGTTCAGGAAGAACATTGACATGTGGTTCAAGGAGTTTGACCTGAACAATGATGGCATACTCTCGAGGTCCGAGCTGAGGAAGGTGAAACCAATAAAACAACCATAGAGGGGGGTGAATAGGGTTTTTGAACATTAATGGGAAAATTAAACTAAGCACTCTCACGAATCTCAATTAAACCAAGTAATACTTCAATGAAGATGTTAACTACACAATCTCAAGAAATTATAGAGCAATAAGTAAAGAAATTGAGTAAGAGATACTTGACAAGGAGATTTAAATGGTTCGGCTTGAACTACCTTCAAGCCTACATCCACCTCTTCAAGGAAGTCCTTTGCAAGAGCACTAGAATCCACTAGCAATAATCGTCTTCCGGGTCAAGATCAAAACCCTTACAACACTTGGTGATATCCCCACACCAAACACGAGCCTTGAATTCACAAAGCTCACCCAAGACTTGATAAACCCAAGCCTTGATCACAATCCTTTTACAAAGATCAATTGTGTACAAAGAAACTCTTTTGAAAGAAAATGAGTACAAATGAAGCTCTAGTACAATAGAGAGATGAGAGAATTTATGACTTAAAGAATGCTCACTCTCAATCAAAGAATTTCTCACAAAGATGCTCTCTTTAATGATGTAAAATCATGAAGATGAAGAGATAAAAGTTTAATCTATGAGCCTTGATGTTTCTCTAATGAATGGAGGCTTAGAATGTGGTTTCCATGGCGTATAATGAAGCCCCAAATTATTTATATAGAGAAGATATCAAATATAGATTTGGCATGATTCTGGGCAAAACTAGCTGTTATTTCTCACCCAACGGTCAATAGGGTCGACTGCATTCCCTTGCTGCCATTTCTCAACTATCTCGCGAAACCCCCTTTCTTATTTTGGGTATAACTTTCTCTAGAAAAATCGGATTGAGGTGCAGTTTTTTGCGTTGGAAAGATAATGAAAAGTTCTATCAAGATATGAAAAGATTAGCTCTAAAAAAATTCTTTAGAAAAACTGAGTAAGCTGCAAAATTCACTCATTTTTAGAACCACACTTGTGTGAAAGGTTATGAACTCACATGCAATGCACAAGGTGTCTTAAGGTCATTTTAGGTCATAGTCATCAATCCAAGCATCAAACCAAGACTAGTTACATAATAGTAAAGATCAATTATAATAGATAGTAACTTAGCCTATGCATTCTTTGTTGCTCTTTGACATTGGACTCGATGAAGCTTCGATAGCATGCCCACTATAACTTTAAGCTTTTTTTGGTTTTAATCTATCTATTCAACTTCTCAAATATGTCTTCACGAGTGTGCATGTATATACCTACTAAGAATACACTCAAAGCACACATTAGAACATAATCAATGTGTAGCTATCATCAAAACAAGATGCAAGCCTAGGTTATCCAACCATAGGGCTAACAGAAGGCCTTCGAGTCCTTCCGCCTCCTCGAGACCGACTTTGGCGTCGACGTGGCCACGCCGCCGGAAGAGCTGACGCGCCTCCACGACTTAATCTTTGAGAGATTCGACTGCGACAAGAGCAAGACGGTGGACCTGGAGGAGTTTATGAACGAGATGAGGAAAATCATGCTGACGATTGCGGACGGCCGGGGTCTTTGCCGATCCAGATGGCGCTCGGGGATGATGGCTATCGGTGCTTCCTCAGGGCGGCAGAGGATCTCGAGGAGAAGAAGATCTCCGAGGGAGTTTGACCGCAAGTGTGTGTCGGTTGATCCAACGGCTCAGACAATCTTTGTATTTTAGGGATGGGGATGGCAGATTGGGTATGGTGAAACGGAAACCTCGCAGCAAAGGGGAGCAAGGCACCGCCGTGGGAGAGGGTGAGATCTAATGGCGCCGGCCAGAGCAAGTCGCGGCAAGCAGAGCAGGCTCTTCTTGCTCGGATCCCAAATCTCCACTGCGTATCTCCCCCAAGGCTTCTTCCTCACACCCTTAAAATGCATATCCTTCCCTCCTAATTCTACTCCGCTGCCCACCCTCGTTGCCACCGTCATTCTTTCCTTTGGCAAAAAAAAAGCAAGAAAATAGGGCAGTATGTTGTGTTGGTGGAAAATAAGGCAAAAGGGCATTTTAGGTATACCGTACTATATTTAAATTGCCCTAATTTTTCCAGACGGTTCCCTAACGGAAGTGGGTTTCATATAACACAAAGACAAACTACAGGGAGCATACTGTAATAAAAATACTTGATAGGAGCCGTGTGTAGTTTATGGCAAACCTCAAGAGTGCCGTGTGTAATTTACCCTTTTCAGAAGTTACACAAACAAAATTAATTATAATACCAGATAAATTACCTTATAGGACATCTTTGGTTTTCAAAAAATTGAAATTGATTTAAAAAATACATCCTAAAGGTTATGCTTAATATTATAAAAATACTAGTATAATACTAAAGTTACTAACTTTATTTTATCATACATGTGCGGCTATAGTCCGTGTCAGTGAGGACATTGCTTTCACCCAATCACCTTAATTAGCTGAATGGACAAAACACGTAAAACGTAATCTTAGCTGGCTTTCATGTATATTGCAACGTCCCAAAGAGTCCCCAAACGCCGCCGTTCTGGTTGGGCAGTTTTAGTAAACACGCACGCACAAGGGGACCACTCTGGGTCAAAGATGCGGTTAGTTGCTTCACACAGATTTCAGTTATAAACTGCGTGCGTGTGCGTGCGTGGGGCGGCAAAGCAAACCCTTCAGTTCTAGGTTCGAACCCCCACCCCCACCCCCATCTCTCTCTAGATCCATATTCTTCGTTGTAGGAGTCCTTATCCTATTATGTGATTCCTTCCTTTTTTTTTTTCTTTCAAAGCTTTCTTTCTAATCTTGCTTGCATAGAAAACATTCTTTTTAACACCCAAGAAAATACAAAAAAAATAGCAACACTCACTTGAACGTGCAAGTTTTGACCTGTTCTTGAGGTAATTTCTTCAATCAATTTATTTCCAATTCTTTTTCTTAATTACTCATATTTTGCCCTTTATATTTTTACTTTAAGGAGTCCTTATTTTATTTTAATGAAACGCGTGTTGATGAATTCCGTTTGGATAGGTTTGTGAAGTTTACTTTCTATGCAATGTTGTTGATGGTTGAATTCCCATAGATAGAAAGCGAAACTGTTGTTGGATTAGATTGGGGTAAATCTAGCAGTTACAGTTTTTATTTTTATTTTTTATCTTTCTTTTCGTGGGAAGAATTGTTTGGAGCTTGTGTGAATTGGGTATGTCTTAAATTTTGAATCAAAACGTTTCTCTCTGGAAGGGAGAGAAATAAGATTAGGGTTCAAGATTTCTTATTTCGATTATGGAGGTTAGGGTTCTTCTATTGCCTGCAATTAATTGTACCAACCTAGCAATTTGCGTCAATGTACTTGTTTTTGTTTCAGAATTGTATTGCTGATTTACAATGTCTTTTTCCTTGATATTGCTTTATTATGCAATCATAGATTCGATTCTTCTTTCGTCTACCTCAATACTTCAGTTGTTGTTCTGTTTGCAATTTTTACGTAACGTGTTGCATGAATACAATGTGTATGCATATGGTTGAAGTCATTGCTTAATGGTTATATGCCATTTTGGTGTTAAATCCTTCCCTCTTCGCTTGATCATGATATCGTTTTTCGTTAAACAGGATATTATTCTGTAATAACTTCTTGATAGCCTTAGGTTGCTTTGCCATGTAGAATTGAGATGGTTTCATATGTTTTTCTAGGAAACCAAATGAATATGTTGCAGGCTTAGTGATTCAGTTTTATCAACCTGTGATTATGATTCAACAATGAGATCCAAAATCAACCCTAATGACTCAAATTCTCCATCACAATCTCATTCCTCGTGGTCCTATGCAAGCGCATTGCGTAAGATTTGGTACCATGCTTCATTTGGATGAATTATTGGGATTTTATGATGCCAGCTTTAATTGAGCCTCACCTGAGTTTTCACTCTATGTTAGGAATAATGCTTATCACAACCTTTAGGAGATGCCTATATTTCCAATAATCACTGCTAGATAGTCATAGGAATGTGTGAACAGGCAAGTAGTATATAGAGCTGTGGATGAATTCTATTTGACATTGGTTTTTCTTGTAATGGAGGATGCAAAAATAAAGAAGGGAAGATTATATAGCAGTACTCGAAATAAAACTGAAAGACATGCCCAAATTTGTGTGGGTTTTGGAGCATTTGTTGCCTGACCCATGGCAAAGGGTTTGAGTTAGAATTGACTTTAATGGTGGTAAGCTGCTAATCCTGCAGAACCTTGACTTTTAAGAGAAAAGTGGGATCAGAGACACGAAAATGGAAGTGAATTAGTCTTTGCACACGGATTAATTTTCTTAGATGTGTCAATATCACTGGATAGCATAAACCTCTTTGTTGAATAATCTGAAGTAATAGCTAGAGTTCCTGTAGTTTGCAAAAGTTCAGGTTTGATGCTACTGGAGGGAGGATGGTTTTTTTTTTTTTTTTTGGGGGGGGGGGGGAAGGATATCTTGTAGTTGTAACTTGAAGTCATACTAGATGTTTTGTATCCTGTCTACCTTCTTCTTGTTTGTCTCATTTCTTTTTTCATTTTAGCAGCTTCTTAATCTCTGACATCCTATTTCCCAATTTCAATGATAGGTTCTTTTTGATGAATTTTATCATGAGTTATCGTTTTTTTTGTTGTTTTCACCATTATCATGTCTCTTTCAATTGCTGAATCTTCCCCATTATAGGTTCCTATGAGTTCTCTTTAATTTTCCTTGATTTGGTTGCTCTTGTTTTCTGATATTGGCTACTACAGAACTGTTTGACTGTATCCAGCAACCTCAACTTGTGAACTTGTCTCTGCATTAAATTTTGTAGCTTAAGGAGGAATGTGATGCCATGGAAACAACCACTGATGAAGAACTCATAAAATCATACAAGGTTAATCGGGTTGTCAAGCGTGGCAGGCGACAATGTGGTAGTGATTCTCAACGATCTGATGTAACATCCAAAGCAGAATCTGGTTTTCAGAAGAGCGTGAAGGTGTCCTTTTTCTCAATGCATTATTCCAATATACGCTACACACTTTATTTTCTTTTACCTGAAGTTTATTTCCACTCATATCATGTCTAACTTCTTTCCTTATGACATCCACTAACTTGTATGGGCCTGAACTTTTGTGCTTCATTTGTTTCTCGTAACCAGATCCCAATAGATTAGAGTATATTGACTTTTCATGTTTTAGGCTGATTGAAGAGTCATATGAAAATTCTACTTGGTCTCTATATTATCTTACGACTTAGGTCCTGTATTACCATTGCAAAAAAATTATGTCATTCAGGTTTTGCCCTTATGTAGAATTTTTAACGTGTGCCCAGTGCCTTGATTATGTCATATTGGGTAGTAAAATGATTTATCTACTCATGAAATTGATTTATTTGCAGGAAGATGTTAAGCTTGCTAATATTCTAAAGTTTGCAGGAAGTCTGAAACATTCTTCCCTATTAGTCATGACCCAATGTAGTGGAGGAGAATTTCAAATATTTTGAAGTTGTTGTGAATAGTTTAAACATGTCTCCATTAATGCCATTAATGGTTCATATGTCACAGATCATCTAATAATCATTTTAAAATCTCAAATGCTCAAGTGTCCGGCAACAGTCACCTCATTATGCACATAAGAGAGGAGCCATATGAGATGAAAATCTCATGTACAGTTCTGAAACGGATGTCAGCTCAATCCAAAGACTGTATGAGATGAATTGAATGACGACCGTAACGGATGTCAGCTCAATCCGAAGGAAATTATGCGGAAGCTTTACAGAATTATTATGAAGCTATGCGACTAGAAATTGATCCCTATGATCGAAGTTATATACTCTATAACATAGGCCTTATCCACACAAGTAATAATTCAGGGAATCCAAAAGGATTTAAATATTATAGTTATGAACTGAACAGAGCTAGTGTTTTTACAAGAAATCTCTAGCCAACCTTCCTGCAAGAGAATTTTTCTTAACATCAAGGGTATTGGTACTAGATAGAAATGATAACTTTAACAATTTCTTTGTTCTCAACGCCCCCTAATTTCCCAGAATTAGTCACTTCAACAGCCTTCGATGGTTAAGGACAAGTTTTAAATCTGTAGACAAATTTCAAAGGCTTCTTAACTTACTTTTACCATCCACTTGTATGGTAACATTACCCGAAATGTAAGCTTGATGTTACCATATAAGGCAATGATCACCACCCAACCATAGGGTGAAATGTATTGTCAAGGCTAGATTAGCATATGCATATAGATGCAAAAGTGAGCCCTTGACATGCCACAAATAACATATCTGTGTAGTTGGGCATTTAGTTGATCACACAGGTAGAGCATCAAAGTTGAGCTCAAAGTTATGCCATTGTATGCACAGCTATAGGCTCGGCCTCCGTATATATGGTTGGCCTATCATGAAACTGTAACTTGAACAGTTATAAAGGATGATAATACTGGAGCAAAGCAGGTGTTCGAATGCAATAGGATGTAGTTCAGCTTGTGTATTCTTCCACTTTTTTACACCTTGTTTTCCCCGAAAGGGTGCCTGGGGTTGGCACTGAAGCAGAAATTCTGTTTCTTGAACTTACCAGATGCCTCAAAACCCTTTTAAGTTGACTTCTTAGACCTGTGACTAGAATTACTGTTGAAGGGTACTGTCTAAACGTTAAAGATTTTCATTTCAGAAAAAACTGATGACAAGGATCGGTCCACTGAATCCTCTTATCTTATAAAGAAGGACTTTACTGTTGAAGGACACTGTCTAACCGTTGATTTTCATTTCAGAAAAAAATTGATGACAAGGGGTAGGTCCCCTGAATCCTCTTATCTTATAAAGAAGGACTTTTCTGTTGAACCATCTCTATCACACCGTTTTCTTAGACGGTACTGTTCAATGATGGATAGTTTATGGATTTTTTGCACTACTGTACCAGGCAGTTGGTCCAATTCGATGACACAGAGAGATGCTTTTCTGTTAATTTGTGCACTATGCAATACGTGCTCTGATGTTCATAGCTACACTATAACTAATCATAAGCATAACTTTTCCTCGATTACTTGATAAGCTATTGATGGTGGTTGTCCTACTTTTTGATGCCTTGGAAAATTATGTTGCTGAACCAAAATTTAAAGTTGTAACAACATTTTGCAGAATAAGACATCCAATCAGACCCTGAAAAATGATGACTCTGCTTCATGCTCGGGTAGCCCTCGAAGTCAAAAGGTACATTGGATATATTGTTTTGAATTGGTTGTCACCTTGCATCAGCATCGATTGATAGACTGTACACCTGTTGAGGCTCCAAAATTGTTTTCAATGATGGAAAGAAGAGAAAAAAGGAGGACCATTTCTTTTATTTCAGTTATGGAATATCTTTCTTCTTTAATGCGTCCTTTGTTTTGTTAATGATTGAACAACTAATTCCTAATTCTTTTGGGCGTAGCAAATATTTATTTCCTTGTACGTCTTAAGCAGACATGCTTCTATCAGAGTCAATTTTCACATTAGTGTTGTTTTGACTGTTTTTCACTGTTGGTAAAGCATTGTGAATGAATAATTTTATTTTATTCTCGTGGAATATAATTATAATGAGAAGGTTGTTTATTTTCACTGACAGGTCTCAGCTAGATGGGATCCAGTTGAGTCATGCAGACCAGTCATTGATGAAGCTCCTGTGTTTCACCCAACTTTTGAGGTATTTACTATTTTGGTGTAGAAGAATTCGTTATAGCTTCAGAAATTTGATTTTGCATAATAATTCGTATATTGTTATTGATTAGGAGTTTGAGGATGCACTTGATTACATAGCAAGGATACGTCCAGCAGCAGAAGCATATGGTATATGTAGGATTGTACCTCCCCCTTCCTGGAAACCACCATGCCCCCTTAAAGACAAGAGCAAATGGGAACAAGCTAAATTTTCTACCCGGATTCAGCAAGTTGACTTGCTTCAGAACAGGGAGCCCATGAGGAAGAAAAGAGGCCGAAAGAGAAAAAGAAGAAATTACTCAAAGATGGGAACAAATGACAATGATGAGAAATTTGGTTTCCAATCGGGATCAGATTTTACATTTGAGGATTTTCAGAAATTTGCAAGTAACTTTAAAGTGCATTACTTCGGGCTAAAGGATGCTTCGGAGGATGCAATATTAGATGGCACTGAACAAAGAAAGAGGTGTGAACCGTCAATTGAAGATATCGAAGCTGAGTACTGGCGGATCATTGAGCAGCCAACAGATGAGGTTGAGGTATGGAAAATTTTTAATTCTCCTTTTTGTTTGGATACAGCAGAGTTTACATATGTTGTAGCTAGCACCCTGAATTGTGGATCAATTTTCCCTACTAGCAACTTAAACTTTTAGTTTGTTGCTGTCCTGTGACATTGCACTTCATTTGGGTGCAAATCATTAGATATGTCAGAAGAATTAGTTGTAGGGAACCTGTAAGATTTTGAGGTCCTTCTTGTTGTGGTTTGAAGATTAGGATGTTAGCTGCAACTTTCTTTGAACTTCAGGTTATGTGGTACATGCATTTCTTACATATACATAGATATAGCTATGGGGGTTGATCCGGATATAGCAGTAGAGAAAAGCCATTTTATCTAGTTGATCTTGGGCCTTCACACGGCTTCGATCAATTTTTGTTTTTTCAAAACTTTGTGCAACCTCCTATATATATGCGGTCCCTCCTAGGGACCATAATGCCCCTCCCGTTGCTTAAATCCCTTGCTACCAAAGGTCTTCTCCCCCCCCGGCCTCGCGGGAATCAGGTCCCCATGTTTTGGTGGCTGTGAAGCTAGAGGATTTTCTAGTGTTGGTGGCGGTGGCGGAGGCTTTTCTGCCATGGCGCTGGTGGGTTTCCATGGTGAGGTGGTGGATCTCTATGATCCCAATGGTCATTAACTGTGAAAGGTGGGTTCGTGCGGCGATGCTTTGTGCGGTGGTGTAAAGGTGGTTCTCATGGCATGTGGCACTGTTCTCGTGGTGTGTTGTGATGGTTTGTGTGGCGGTGTATGGTGTGGCTATGTTGCATGGACTCGGTACGAGTGTCCAGATCGGATACGTGTCCAAGTGTCGGACTCGTCTAATTTTGAAAACGCAAGACACGGGGACACGGCAAATTGTTCATATTTGTTATTGCTTTTTAGTTATTTCAAAGGCAAAAAGGTGTTTTATGTGATGCATTTGGTTTTAATTGACAACTTGTCTCGTCTCAAAGCAATAACTAATTAAACAAAAGACTATAAGATAGTATCATAATGGCATATCCTATGAGATGTGTCGGACACATATCCCATACCCATGTCCAAGTGTCGAGTGTCCGACACGGGTACTTCACGCAAACCGAAGAGTCCATGTAACATAGTGGTGTGGTGATTTGTGTGGTGGAGGTGGTTCCTGCAATGTTTGGCGTGGTCCCCTTTTCTTATATTTCTTCACATTTTAGTTTCATCTCTCTCAATTTTTTGTTTTTCTCTCTACTCTCGCCGTCTCTCTACCTACGTCTATGACTTTACAGGTGATGTTAATGGTTTGGTGAATGGTAGATAAATTGGTGGTGACTGGTGATGGTGGTGGTTCATGAATTGGTAGATTGATGGTGGTGGATCTGCTGGCGGTTGGCAATAGTGGTGGTATCCATTGACCACTGCTATTGACAATCATCAAACCGACTGAGATTACCACCATAAACCGCCGACAAACCCACACAAGAACCACTATCTACCGGTGGCAAAACCACCATCGTCGGTGGTGATTATGGTGAGTTTGATGGTTGACAATGATGGTGTAGCGAGGTGATCCCCTAGTGCCCATGTCCAAGTGTCGAGTGTCCGACATGGGTACTTCACGCATTTTGAGAGTCCATGTAACATAGACCATCACCGCGCCCGCGCCCACTCCCAAATCCATCAATCTAATCACGAAGAGGAAGAAGAAGAAGGGGGAAAAAAACAAAAAAACCCCTAGGGAAGTTTTTTTTCCTTTCTTACTAAGGGGAGGGGGCCAAGGGCATTTTGGTAAAAGGGCAGCCCGCTCCTGCAAACAACGGGCTAGGGAAATTTCGAAGAAAAAAAGTGTGACTACAACCGGCGCTCGTGATGTTTAGTGGATGATTGGATCATAGCTAGAAAAGTATTATTCTATCAAACGTTATATGGGGTAAGGTCTCTCCCCCCCACCCAAAACCACACACACAGAGTATCGGGAGCCCATCCCCACTCAGTGCCGCTGGAAAGGGCTCCAACTTGCCAACCCATAAGGAGCCGTCCATCACGGCCACGTGGACGGTGCTAGATCACTTTTTAAAAAAAAAAAAAAGGCCTTGTACCAGATAGTCTGGTGTACTATTCACATTTACCAAAATACCTCAATTCATACCAATTTTTCTTGTGTTAGCTGTATTTATTTCAAGCAACAGAAATCTAGTGCATTGTGCACCATAAAAACAAGAACTCCTGAACTTGTGCAACCAACATTTCTATTCTAATGCACCATCACCACATCTAACCACAACCACCGCTATACATATATAAAAGTCAAGCTCAAATTCCATCTCATCACCATTGATAGAATATCCAAAGCTCAGATCAAATTCAGTAACACCAATTTCTACAAGCACAACTTGTAAAGTACAGTGTTTTTTTTCAATGTTTTAGGTAGTTCTTCCTCCATTCTTAGCTTGTCTCAAGCATTTAATGGAAATCCCCTCCAAATTTCCATAAATTTCTCTAAGACAAGAAAAGTCTTAGAAAATTGAGTGGAAAATATAATGACTTACACTCTGTTTGGCGTCAATTCTTTCAGGATTTGGATTTCAAATTAAGAACTGAATTTGGAATTTGCTTCATTTTCCTTTGTTTAGAACAGAAGGGAATTCATTTTCCTTTGTTATCCTATGGCATCAGTAACAGACGACAGTGACAATGGTAGTGGTAGAGGTGGTGGGGCGGTCTAGTGATGGTAACAATGGTAGTGGTGCTAGTGGTACCAGGGCATCACCAGTGGATGTCGCTGGCATAAGCGACGGTGACGACAACAATGATGGTGGTGGTGGTGTGGCATCAAAGGCGGGTGGTAGTGCGGCATTCTAGAGATTGTAACGATGGTAGTAGGGGTGGTGGTATCTAGGCGTCACTGGTGGCACGTTGGTATTAGTCACATTGGCAGCAATAGAGACCGTTGTGGTGGTAATGATGGTGCTGGTGGTGACTGTCATGTTGATCGCTCCATTGTTGATAGAGTGGCACCGGTGGTAATGGTAGTGACAATGACGGTGGTGGCAACATTGATGGTGGTGGTAGTGGTGATGATAGCAGTGGTGTAGCAGCGGCAACAACGATTCACGATCTATTGATGATAAGGATGGTTGTGGTGGTGATGTAATACACTTTAGAATGGAGGTTACTGCGGTGATGGTGGTGGTAGTGACGCTAAAAATAACGGCGGCAATAGTGGCGGCCGTAAGTGGTGGTGGTAGCAGCGACAATGCAGACGACGTTGGTGGGTTTATTGGTTGTAGAGATTCAAGAAATAGTAAGATATGACAAAACGTTGTTTTTAGTTCAAGTTATTTGAAATCCCATGAAATCCCACCATTTTTTCATCGAATTTCACACTATAGAATAAATTCAGTCAAATCTCATGACATCCAATTCAAATTCCTATTTTTATTATTCCAAACAACTAAATTTGCGTATTTTAAATGAAATTCCAGCAATTATGTGGTTCCAAACATACTGTTAACAAAGAGGAAATAGATAAGGGGGTGGGGTGGGGGAAGGAGGAGAATGTAGATATGCCCAAGTTAAAAGGGAGCTTCGTTGTTCGAGTGGAGGGTAGCACAAACGGCGTCGTGATGGATCTGACGACTGTGACTTTTTCTGGTGGTGGGTATATGCTGGTGATTGTGGCGGCTAGATTCTTGCAAAGATTGATCATTTTATGCTGGTGGTTGTGGCGGCTAGATTCTTGTGAAGATAGATTGTGCCAAATACAAAAGGTGGTGGTGCTGAAAATCGACAGTGACGCCGGAGGTGGTTACAGTGTTGATGGGCTGATCTACGACGGTGGTGATTATGGTAGTGATAGTGGGGGGTATGATGGTGATGGTTATGGAAGTGGGTGTGATAGTGGTATGATGGTGGATCTTTAGCAGCGGTTATCGTGGATCTATAGCGGTGGCAGTGGTGGTAGCTGTGGATGGTTGGAAGTGGTGGCGGCGTGGTGGAGCTGATGTGGCGACAATGTGGTGGAGTTGATTTTTAATCTGTGGCTGTGGACTTTGGTTCCGTTGTTGGTGGGGTTGGTTGATGGAAGGTTTTGGTGGCCGACGAGAGAGATGAGAGGGCAGGCCAAGAGGGAGGGAGAGAGAGAGAGAGGGGGAGAGAGAGAGAGAGAGAGAGAGAGAGAGAGAGAGAGAGAGAGAGAGAGAGAGAGAGAGAGAGAGAGAGAGAAATAATGGGTTTTTTGGGTTTTTGGGGAAGAGGGTGCAAGAAAGAGACACGAAAAGAAAAAAATAGACTTGAGGGCAATCTGGTCATTCCAACAGTGCGCCGGAGTAAGTGGCGCACTGATATTATTTTTCTCAAAAGTGCATCTTGGACCGTACCCCTGGCTGGGTTGGACAGTCCATGATTGGTTGGAAAGTTGGAGCCCTTCCCAACGCTGATTGAGGATGGGCTTGCATACACACACACACACACGTGCGCGCGCGCTCTTATATGCATGCATGTATACATACGTATATATGTAAACATCTATGTATCCATGTGTATTTTGGCATATGTATGATTGTTGCTTTTCTTCTATTTCAAGGTATACTATGGGGCTGATTTAGAAACTGGAGCATTTGGGAGTGGGTTCCCAAAGGCCTCATCTTCCCTGGAGACCAAAACAGATAAATATGTGACTTCTGGTTGGAATTTAAATAATGTCCCCCGGCTGCCAGGTTCTGTACTCTGTTTTGAGCAATCCCAAATTTCCGGAGTTGTTGTGCCATGGCTTTATATTGGGATGTGCTTCTCATCATTTTGTTGGGTAAGCCACACGAACTATTGACCCCTCATTCTCATAGATGCATTTAACTATTTGCTTTTTGCCTCTGGCAGTAATGCTCTGAACAGTTGAGCGTTTTATGTATATGTGAAACACTTTAATATAATAATTGCATTGCTTCAATGACATGGTTGTTACTTGTTAGTAATAGTGCTTAAGAATGACCTTGCACATTGCACGGACTTCATTGCTTAGCCACAAACTGGTTGCTTTGACATATGTTACTTTGCGAAAGGGAAAAACTTGTTCTACCTTTTTTCTCTCAGAAGAAATTTAGGCTTCTAATCTCTGCCGTCTTATGTTTAAACTAACATCTTTGCATGCTCATCATAATTTATGCGTGTTTAGTTGAATCTAGGAGCATTAACCTCCAAAAGAAGTCAACGCTTGTGAAATTCAATCAGCAAAATTGTCGCTAAAGATCACTTGCTGTTTAAATTGTCCAGGATACGAGTTTATATTTTATGTGCTTTTGGCAGAAACAGTGAACTGTAAATCGCTAGACATTTAGCAAACTTGTTTCCAAGAGGCATATGAAGCTGTGGCCTTCTTAGTAATTCCTATATCATGTATAAACTTATATGAGAATTTGCTTAGCTTGGCTGTCGTTATGTATTGATGAGGAACTTTCTGAAACCGTCGATTTGCTGCAAATAATTGTCAAAAATGTTACAGCTTTGATGGCAGCTATTTGTTTATTGCTAGAAAAATGTTGGAATAAGTCTTTTTATGTACACCAAGAACCTTTGACTAGCAATTTAACAATAAATGCAAATTTACAACCGTCAAAGTAATTGAATATTTTTTTGTCCTTTTAGAAAAAGCTGATTGACTGTATTTTCTTGTTTTTATCCCTTAATTCAGAAAGGGTATCTACTTTACCTTTTCCTAGTTTTTTTTTCCTTTTGCTGGTTGCCTGAAAAAGTTAAAAAGATTCTGTTTTGATTATGATGTGTTTCTTGTTTCCGGAGAAGCATGTTGAGGACCACCATCTTTACTCCCTAAACTATCTGCACTGGGGTGACCCAAAAATTTGGTACGGAGTACCTGGAAGCCATGCTTCTTCTTTGGAGAATGCAATGAAAAAGCATATGCCAGATTTATTCCGAGAACAACCAGATTTACTTCATCAATTGGTAAGGGAGTATTTTTCTTACCCGCACTGTTATGTCAGGATCAGTTATTTCATTTATTACGTAAGTAGTGCTTAAGAGTTATAGTCCAGCTAATTAGTCGTGCACCCCGTGCTATCCATGAGAGATTAAATTGTTGGTTAGACATGTCCAATACCCTTTGTTTTGAAAAGTTTATCTCTGTAAACATGGTTTTATGCATCTGAGTGGCAATAGAAACCACCTTGGTCAAGTTTCAGTAGTCAGTGATTACTTTGTCTCCTGATAAGTATGTAGCTAAGACATGTGGGCTTCAGCTATCTTATTGTAGCTCAAATCTCTCTACATGTGAATGATTACGTATTTCTTACTATGTGTTGACAGGTCACCCAGTTATCTCCTTCTATTTTGAAGTCTGAGGGTGTACCTTTGTATCGTGCTGTACAAAACTCTGGGGAATTCATTCTTACCTTTCCGAGGGCATACCATTGTGGATTTAACTGCGGCTTTAACTGTGCGGAGGCTGTCAATGTTGCTCCAGTTGATTGGTTAGAGCATGGGCAAAGTGCTGTGGAGCTTTACTGCAAGCAACACCGGAAGACATCACTGTCTCATGACAAGTTGCTATTAGCGTCAGCTAGGGAAGCCGTCCGGGCTCTTTGGGAGCTTTCAGTGTCGAAAAAGGAGAATCCACTAAATTTGAGCTGGAGAAGTGTCTGTGGGAAGGAAGGGGCACTTACCAAGGCAGTTAAAGTAAGTTGGAGGGCATGTATATTCACATCATTTAAATCGGATGACTAGTTTGTTTATAAATAAATATCTATACATAAATCAAGAATGCGTAGTTATAGGCATATATGTATAGCCAATTAGCCATGCACAAGTTTATGCTTTATTGTGTCTGTTTTTGCTTCAACTATGGAAGGTATAATAACTCTTCTTTGTTCTTGTGAGGTCAACTAACGACGACATTTACTACTTTCAGAAAAGGGTTGAGATAGAGGCCCAAAGGATTGAGCATCTCTCAGACACTTTGCTGCTTCATAAGATGGAAAGAGACTTTGATTTAACAAATGAAAGAGAATGTTTTTCATGCTTTTATGACTTGCACATGTCTGCTGTATGCTGCAAATGCTCCTCGGACCGGTTTGCATGCCTCAAACACGCAAAATTGTTATGCTCTTGTCAATCACCCCATAAGTCTGTCATTGTCCGCTACACCATGGATGAACTAAACACCCTGGTTGAAGCACTGGAGGGTAAATTGGATGCTCTAGAAGCATGGGTATCAGAAGATCCTGGATTGGTTTCTGCAATGGGTAAGCTGTGTCAGGAGAGGACCTCTGGAGTTAATTGTCCCAAGCAAACGGAGAATCCACCTGATTCGCCTAGAACAGAACAAAATATTTTTGTTGATATGCCTTGCAGTTCTAACTTGTGCGCATCTGAGAGCATGAAACAGCTCAAAGAAGAAATTTTTGCCACGGATGATGTTTTGTTCGGGCCAAATTGGTGGATTGATTTGAATCTTGATAGCGTGTCCGATGAACATAAAAGTAAATCACTGCAAAGATTTGGTAGTTGTGATAATAATGTAAAAACGGATACGGCTGAGACCTCTATGCCCATTGGGGTGCAAGAAAACATTTATAGGTCAGATGTAACCCAACTTGGTAGTGATTGTGGTTCCTCACTTTCCCTTGTTCTCTCGGACAAAGATCGAACTTCACGTTCAAGGACTGATCCATCTGATAGAAATAAATTGTTTGGGTTTGAAGTTTTGGATTCAGATTCTGTACAATCAAGCAGTTTCCCAGAAAGCAAAAACTTGGACACCTCGGATGTGACGCTGTCTCTGGATGGCAAAAATTGCTCTATGCAAAAGCTATGCTTTCATGTTGATCCTTTAAATATTGGATCTATAGTTTCTGGAAGGTTGTGGTGCAGTAAGAATACCATATTCCCAAAAGGTATGATGTGGTAGGATGTTTCTATGCTTTTCGCAATTATATTTGTCAGTTACGCTCTCTTCTATACTCGTGCAACTTTTTCTTTACGTGCTTGTAACAATGAGCTTACCTTGACAGGGTTTAGAAGTCGTGTTAAGTTCTTCAGTGTGCTCAACCCAACGAAGATAAGTAGCTATATATCAGAAGTCGTGGATGCTGGGCTTCTTGGTCCTTTATTCAAGGTTAAAGTTATTGCACTGTTCTGTTAAATTTCCTAGGGAGGGAGGGAGGGGACTTATCGTATCTCATTCCATTATATCTAGGCATATATGCTCAGATGCGTTAGCTTGACTGCCCAAGAGGCCAACACATTCTGTGCTCTCATTGTGATCAAATGCCATCTAGTCACCCGGTTTTGACAGCAGTATATTTGACTCCATTTTTTACATCTTTTAATAGTTGGAAGTGCGTACCCTGCTTTTGTTGCTTTTTAATATTCCAGCATTCAATTATGGAAAAAGCACTTCATAGTTGCTTATCATCTTTGTTTGCTCTAGCAACCAATACTGTAGAATTGACAAATTTCGTCTTCACCTCTGTGTGTCTCTCTCTCTCTGTTTCTCTGTTTTGCTCTCTCTTTACCTGTCGTTTGGGAACTAATCTTAAGATTTTTGCGAAAGTTTGTAATCAGAACAGCAGATATATGGACATTTTGCGGGAAAGAGTGGGCCGACCTTTTTAGTCAATGTTCATTTGCCTTCAGTTTCCTACTAAATATCATGTCATCAGGATTAGTCGTTTACTTCTTGATTACTTTTCACCTTTAAGAGAGTTCAGGAATTTGGAGTATGAATAGTGCGGCGATTGTTTTTAGTGATGTGCTGTCCTCCAAAGTCTATATTGTTTGTCCTTTGAGGTCAATGCATAAACATTTTTTTTTTTTTTTCATTTGGCTTACCTTTTTGTATTATGTTCCTTATTTATATTCAAAAGTGACGAGAGAGAGAGAATCTTTCAACTGTTTTTCCATTGCTTCCCGTTCTCAAAATGTTTCCTGGGCTCATCTTTGTGGTAATACTTTAGACATCATGTTTTTCTAAATAATGAACTTATCTTTGTTTTGTGTGATGATGCCTTCATATTTATCTCACTCGGTTGTGTTAATTGCAGGTTACTTTAGAGGAGTGTCCAAATGAGAGCTTTGCAAACATCTCGGCAGAGAAGTGCTGGGAAATGGTATTAGAGGCACTAAATCAAGAAATTGTTAGACGTGACAGCTTGGGGAAGCAAGCAGTGTCCCCCTTGCCAATTCCACATGGCATCAATGGGCTTGAAATGTTTGGCTTCCTCTCTCCCCACATTATTCAGGTATATCAAACTTTGTTTGCGTTGATCACAATGATTCATCCTTAGTGTTACGATTTAGATTTAAGCATTGATATCTCTTAGAATTAGTAGCGTGCCTCTGATTTGTGCACTGTATTACTGACATTGTCGAAATGGAGGAGGAATCCAGTTCTGAGGTAATTCCTTAACACTGCCATTAGTAAGATTACGGTAAAAAGTTCTTGCTGAAACAACTTGGTCCCGGCTATATGAATTGTCTCTCGACATTCTACTGTCTTTAGGGTGTCGAGAATAACTATCATGACAAAATTATCTCTATCCAACTAGAATTGCAATCACAACGCTTATTTGTTGTGCGTTTCAAAAGGTTTCTTTCTAGTGGAGGGAATATAGCTCTGACCTTTTGCAACTCCTTAATTTTCTTTCACAAATCAGAATTTTGTTCGACAACTTTAGTCAATTGTTTCAAGTAACCATCTGCTTTAAAAGCTTGGAGCTGCCAAGGAAAGAGCCCAACAATGTAGATCACACTTATAGACCATCCTCACGCGCGACTGTTGCAAGTAAACAACATTATAATGTGCTCACCGGCGCACAAACATAACGGGGATCCATACATCCCCTCTCATGGGGCCGTCTCCGATCGCATATGTTATGGATGAGAAATTGATTTGAAGCCCTTCACCCATCACCCGCTTTTTCTAGGATGAGAAGTTACTATGTTACATAGACTCCTCAAAATGCGTGAAGTATCCGTGTCGGAAACTCGACACTCGGACATGGGTATGGGATATGTGTCCGACACATCTCATAGGATATGCCACTATGAACACTATCTTATAGTGTTCCAGTTAATTCGTTATTGCTTTGAGATGAGACAAGTTCTCAATTAAAACCATCTGTCTCACACAAAACACCATTTCACCTAGGAAACTACTAAAACAAAATAATAGATATGAACAATTTTCCGTATCCCCGTGTCTTGTGTTCTAAAAGTTAGACGAATCCAACACTTGGACACGTATCCGACCCGGACACTTGTACCGAGTCCATGTAACATATAGGAAGTTACAAGTGTCTGTGTTATGAGCAAGTGCTAGTTCCCATGCTGCATCCATCACACACTAATGCAGTTTACTTCTGGATTGGGTTATGTTATTTACTTATTAACCTAACATGAGTCTTTTTAGGCTATTGAAGCTCTTGATCCGAATCATCAGTGCATGGAGTACTGGAATTACAAGCTTACCTATGCAGAGTCTTAAGAATAACATTACCGAATTGCCTGCAACTTCAGGCAGTTCTAGAGATGCGGAGAACTATCCTTGTGGAT
The DNA here is from genome assembly GCA_033065855.1 of Escallonia rubra. Lineage (NCBI taxonomy): Eukaryota > Viridiplantae > Streptophyta > Magnoliopsida > Escalloniales > Escalloniaceae > Escallonia > Escallonia rubra. The sequence continues at coordinate 307,093 of JAVXUO010001280.1, forward strand.
CAACTTCTTTAGGAGGCGAAACTGATAAACTAGTTTTTGGAATCGAGTCGATGGTGCAGGAGCAGGATAATTTAGTAAGAATATAACTGTAGCCATTCACTTGATCAAAGAGATCCAGTCCGTATTACAAGGATTGCTGATGAAAGCAAATGCTGAATAACTGAGAATAACGTACGAAGTAACGTGCAGTAAGACGAGAAGCCATAAATGGAGAGCGGCAGTCGTGACATTGACCAAAGAGATCAAGAGAGCATGTAAATAATCAAGACAGCAAGATCTCGTCATTCTTTCTCGTTGGAGGTTAGGATCTTTTTTTCATTCACTTATTTAGTGGGCCCATTCTTTTGAGAAATTAATCATAAGGAGAGATCCTGTGCATGAGTTGTGCACAAAAAAAATGCATTGTGCCACTCGTGGTATAGTTTTGATTTTTGCAATTTTGTTTACAGATGGTTTTTGTACAAATGGAAAAGAACTCTTTGAAATACAAGCTAATTTTTAGTTTCGAGTATCTGTCGTTGTACTTCCAAATATGGTTTGCATGGAGGATGTTGCATGAAAGGATAGCAAAAGAAAAAAGTACAAGAATCCCCTTTCTTCTTCTTGTTATAGAGAAAGATCAGAAGAGTATTTCAGGTACTGGTGGTTGCTGCCAGGGTGCTGTTAATATCCTTGCGATTGTGTTCTCCCGAAGTATTCATTTTTGCAGGAATAACATGTATTACATCCAACCTGCACGCCTACTTTTGTTTTGAGTCAAGGTTCCAAAACGGTAAAAGTACAAGTAAAATAGTTTCCCTCAGCGCCGATGGCTAGAAATTGAAGATAACGACGCTTAGTTATTATCTTAGAACCTAAAAACCAATACTCGAAGCTGATTTTGTATGTTGCCGTTTAGATCACTGATTAACAGTTGGTGTTGTTTCAACTCCAAAGGAGCTAAGCTGGAAACCTAAACACAAAATTTCAGCATGGTGAATATGGTCCTTTAGTGTTGAGATCCGAAGAAACAATGGTGCCATCAAGAGACAAAATGGAGTAACATCAAGACCTACCTCAAAAATCAGTTAAGGAGAACTCCGATGGTGTGCAATCGCCTGTGACCACCCAAAGAAGACTACTGGTGTTTGCCTGTTTCGTATTTCACCTAATTCATTGAGACACTGTGTGACAAAGAAGATCAATAGGGCCATTGAAGCAATTGCTGCTTCAAGCAGTAGGGAACCTGATCTACCTCCTTTGTGAGACTTGATGTTAGTGTTGGTAGCGAAATTTTGAAAAAAAAAATATATTGGGTTGACGAGCAAGCTCAATATTTTTCTTAGAAGCTTTTGCTAAAGGAAGTCCAAATATCCAGGCTCTTCAACTAGGCCAACTTTTAAAAGTCCACTGAATATTGCATTGGGCTGATCATAACCCAATTAGAATTAAAAGTGGCCATGTCCATGGGATGAAGTCAGATTCTATGTGAAAAACTTGGAGATAAGCAATAGCAACTAATAAATATATGCTTGAAACTATCAACACGTAGGATTAACTTGAAATGAAGTGCCATACAAGGAGAGAAATACTTTTTTTTTTGTAAGCCAAGGAGAGAAATACTTAAACTATATAAAGTCCCTTTCTCGGCAGAAACGAGGGGAAGAAGGAAAGGATAGAAACAAAAGAGAAAAAGGACAGAAAGAGGTCAGGAAGGCAAAAAAATAATAATAAAATAAGAGAGGAGAGGTAAGCTTGGGCAGAAGTAACAAAAACCAAAGAAAGAGAAGAAAAGAAAGAGAGAAGGGAAGTAAATAAAAAAAAATGGGGGTCAAGGTGAATCAACCCATTTCCCTTTCGTTTATGATTTTCTTATTACTTCGTTAGATCTTGATTATGCTTCACGGTGTATTAAGATCCATCTAGAAATGAAAGGTTTCATATATCTCTTATTTCTCATTTGTGTTTCTATGATTGTTATTTGTATTTCTTTAACCGAAGGTTGTCGTGAATGTAATTAACGGTTGACTCTTTAGTCAATGGGGAATATGAATCTACTATACGAAATAATAAACATCGTTATATACATACTACGAAATTTATTCACATAAGTTTAATCAATAGCGCGAAAAATGTGTCATCAAATTTTGGCATACCCGGTGGGACATATTCCTCCTCTCATCTTTAGAAATGCAAATTTCTACATAAACATATCTTTGAAGGGGAAAAAAAAAAAAGTAGTCGCGTTTTTTTTTTTTTGCTGTTCTTTTCTGTCAACCCAACCTTTTTTGGTTGGTGTTGACGCCTGGTTACATCAGAAAAAGAGTGCATCGTTACAGCAGTAGAAAAAGAGGAATCTTCATTTCTACCGTTGAAGGGTGTTGATCCCTTGACTTCATAGTTGGTAATAGAATATCACCACGGGCTTCAACACATCTTCTGTTATCCAAAGAGAAACCGAAAGATAGGATTAAGGCTTTGGTTTTGGTTTTTTTTGGAAATTGAAAACTAAAACTGGAAGTGATTTCAAACGCTACCTAAGTGATGCCGTGGCCCAAATCAAGTGGACTGAAAAAATAATTGTTTTGTTTGGTTCCATACACGGCTATAGAAATTATATTTTTCACATTTTTGATTTTTTTCTTTTCCTCTTTGCTATATATTCTTATTATTAAGACTGGCATTTTGAAAAAAAAAAAAATGCAAAAAGTTTCTTTCAAAAAGAGAGAGAAATCAATATATATATCTTAATTATTCATTTCTTTCAAGCACTAACTTATACTTTCAGTATTTGTCAGGAATGGACTTACGATCATAAGATCAAAATTCACGTTTGTGATTCGAAAGAAAGAAGTGCTGACAGTTAAGGATGAATTGCTATCATGCAATATTGTAACCACTAGCTCGAAGGTCGCCAAGCCTGCGGGCTGATACCCCTTGGGACAAAGGTCAAGGCCACAAGTCTTTAAGGGGTCAGCCCCAATGGAACAAAGGTCAAGGCCACGGGTTCCTAGGGGCCTGCAATCTATGGAACAAGGGTCAAGGCCAGAAGTTCCTAGGGGCATGCCATCTATGGAACATAGGTCAAAGCCACAGGTTCCTATAGGCCTGCCATCTACGGAATAAGGGTCAAGGCCACAAGTTCCTAGGGGCATGACATCTACAAAATAAAGGTTAAGGCCACAAGTTCCCATGGGCCTGCCGCCTGCAAAACATAGGCTGCCCACAAACTTGTACCCCTTGGGACACAGGCTACGACCACAAGTCCCCAAGGGGCTAGTCCTTAAGGAATAAAGGCCAAGGCCACAAGTTCCTAAGGGCTCCTCGCCTGTGGAACATGGGTTACGACCACAGTTTCCTCAGGGGTCACCTCTTTTGGAACATACGCTACAACCACGAGTTTCTAGTGGCCCGTCGTTTGTGAAAAATAGGCCACGACCTCAATTTCCAAAGGGCCCTTATCCTGTGAAGTATAGGCTTCAGGGTCCGCATCCCATAGCCTATGAGGCAAAGGTGTCCAAAGCGGTAAAGCCATTGGGGCATAGGCTAAGGCCTCATCCAGTTGAAACCCCTGGACCTCTCCGGGATAACCCACGAGGATATTTCTCGTATGTTCAAGTACGCCGTCTGGAAGCAATGATTGGACTACCAAGGGGTGTACTATCCCAAAAGTGTACTAAGTCTCAAAAGAGTCCATTGGAAAATGATCAACATGGATAGGAACCAGTAGAAATACAAGTAAATCAACCAAGGAACGTTGGTGAAATTAAAGTCCTTTACATGGCCAGGACTTTGAAAGCCAATGTCGAACCAAACAGGCATGTGCCGTCAGGAAACTCCAGGGGGTATATCCTGCCTGTCTGGCCCCGACATGCGTGTTTCTACGATGGTAGTAGGATCAAAACCAGTGGGGCATATGTAGGGGTCTACTTCTCAAAACCAGTCATCACAGGCTGATGCAGCCACTATAGTTGCTAGTCTAAATAAGAAATTAAGCCTTGAAATAGGTGAGGTAAGGCCCACAGAGTCACCGATATTTGGAAACGAAACAAGGAAAGGACAAAATCACTAGTCAAAACCTAAAAGGAACGTGAGGGAAGAAGTGTGTGTGGTAGAAAGTCAAAGTTCCACGGCTTCCAGCATTGACCTAAGGAGGAAGAACCCAAGGAAAGACAAGAAAACAATATCTCAAGAGGACTACTCAGTCCGTGTAACCCGCTCTATGGCAGCCAAAGGGGTACCTGTCAATGGGGCCGTTAATCCATTATTTAAGGAAGTGCTTGATAAGGTGACGTCTCCTGAAAGTGCCTCAACTACCCGGACTTTGTCTTTTTCTTCAAGGGAGAATTCCAAAACGAGGTCGGCGTTCAATAGAAAATGATAAAAGTGAAGAAAACTTCTCTTCTGATGACAAGCTTGCTCGCCTAGAAGCCCAGATGGCCCATCAGATGGCTGCGATGATGGCACAAATAGAGGGCCTAATAGCTCAATTATCGAAGGCTACTGCCAAGAAGAAGTCATCGTCCCGCCCATGATAAATCAAGACATCATGATCAAGCAAAAGGCTTTACGGTTGTGGGACCAAACCGTATGAGCGGTGATGGTTATGTCAACCATAGCTCTGAACCTTTAAGCACACCATATGTAGAGGCCAAGACAAGTAAAACCCAAAACCCTTATGTTAGAAGGGGCCTTAAACAACATCACCTACCCCAGTGGAAGTTTGGACCCAAACCTCTTATCCTACATCTACAGTTTAGTCAAAACGGAAACGAGGAAAGACGAAGATGGGACTGCTCCCACTGCTAGCTTGGTAACAAAACCATACCCATCCTGGGTAGACCAAGTCCCTTTTCCACCTACCTTCACTCAATCAGACTTCCGAAGGTTTAACGGGAAAGGAAATCCAAGGAACATGTAGCTCATTTTGTTATCTCGCCCATTTAGGCAAAAATAAGCTTTTGTGGCTACAATTGATCGTGCATTCCTTAGAGGGGCCTGCTTTCATATGGTACTCCAATCTGTCGGAGGGGTCGATTCCTGACTGGGACACCCTGATCAGGGAGTTTTATAACCAGTTCAGTAATACAGAACGACGAGTGAGTATAACGGAATTGATCAATACAAAGCAGCATGACAATGAGTCAGCATCCGACTTCAATACAAGATGACAGGCTCTCACTTTTAGGTGCTCTCATAACTTTAGCCAAGGAAAAATGTTACAAATGTGCTTATACAATTTTAAGCACGAACTCTCAATACACCTTTTATCTAAAACCTTTAACGGGTTCAACGACTTATATACAAGAGCACACAACCTTGAAATGCATTTGGGCCAAAGAAAGATAAGATCTAGAAACACTGACAAGGTTGAAACCACCCTAGTGGAGGAAAAAAGAAAGCAACTTGCAGTTCTCCTCAAAAGAAAAAAGGAAGTTGAGAACCCAGTTGAAAAAGAAAATGGTAGGGGTGAGAAAAGACCTTCATTAAAGGAAAGGATGGAGAAAAAGTATTATTTTCCTAATGAAATCATCAAAGACCTTTTTGAGGAACTGTTAAAAGAGGACCTTATAACCCTCCCTCAGGTGAAAAGGCCTGGCCAGGAAGGAAAAATCAATGACCCCAACTATTGTCCTTCTCATCGTTTGGTCATAATCCTATTGAAAAATGTTTTGTCATAAAGAAATAGATCCAAAATCTTATCAATCCAGGTGACATAAGCCTCCCTCGTATCAAGAGAACCTCAGCGAACCCTATGACATAACCCCATGTATACTTAGATCTTCAAGTCCTCATTCATTAGATGTACCTCACTCTCCCTTCGAAGGGGAATGAGTCCTTTTTGAAAGCAGAGGTGCTAAGAAAAGGCGTGAATGGGAGTCCAAGCAGGCCTCATGTGTTTCAAGTAAACGACAAGGGGTAAATTCAAAAGATTGAAGGCCCTCAAAGACAAGAAGAAAATGAGAAAGATCTCTAAGAAAAATAACAAGGAAGAACCAACCACTAGGGAATTATTGGTCCAACCTCCTAGGGTGCCGGTTACCCTCCATGAATTCTTTCCCCAAGAGTATCAATCAAACTCTGAACTGAGTAGTAATGAAGGGAAATATATAGTGCTTGTGTCTGATGGACAAGATGTAACTCTAGAAGATATTGATGAAAAATTAAGGTCATTGCTAGTGGGGCAAAATGAGACACGTTCTTATGCTTATAAGTCTGATGGCTCATACTACCCTCAGGCGGAGACATATGATGGAGAAAGTATTGGAAGCTCCCATTTCACTATTGATGATCGGTTCACATGCAACATCATCACAGTGGATGCTGATTTTGACACAAAAAATGTTGAAGTCATTCATAATGCTCGTGACCAAGCAAGATCAGTTGTAAATATGCAGAGGACAAGTCCTGTCAGAACAAGAGTATCTATTGATATGGACAATAGCCTAATGGATCCAAATAGAACAATCATTCAAATGAGGCAGATAATAAGGACACTATACCAGGCTTGGGTGGATCAAGTATCGTATCCCTTAGCACCATCCCCCATTTTCATCTCTATAGAGGATCTGGTTGCCCTAAAAAGCACCTTTCTTTGTTTCGCGCTGGATGTGGCGACACAGCACAAAGTCAAGCACTTCTTTTAAGGCAGTTTCCTTTGTCTTTGGAAAATACAGCTCTCAATTAGTATTTGAACCTCCTCCCAGAATCTATCCCTGATTGGGATACACTGGCTGATAAGTTCTATAGGACGTTCGATGTATCTTCTCCATTACAAGTAGGGTACCATGACGTAGAAGACATTGAGGAAGTCTCTGTGCAAAATTATTCTTTCTCATAAATTTTAGTAGAAGATTTGCTTACTGTGACATTGTAGTTCGCTAGAGCTAGAGATACAGGGGTCTCATTGCCTTGGGATTTGTACCCACCTAAAGTAAGGTGAGTCTAACTCCCTGAGGGATATAAACTCCCTAACTTCATTAAATACAAGAGCTTCAGATCCCTTGACAGTCATGTCGATCCGTTCTTACAATAGTATGGACTTACGCGTTTGAGAGAAAGGGCCATTAATCGAACATTAAACCAATGGGTCATCACCTCCAAATCCAGGAAATGGGTGATGACGAGTAATTAGTTGCCTCCACTAACATGGTCCAAATTGACGAGTCGCAACAATCTTTATATGAAAGCAATCAACGGGTCAAAGAAGAACATGAAAAGGTCTAAGAGGCTAATATTGTCCTTGAACGCAGGAAAAAATTGGTGGATATCCCGGTACAAGAGGACACCCCGACAAGAGAAAAAGCGAATGATGTTAAATATGATGTCCTTGCTCATTTAAAAATGATCCCTTCGATGTTGAGCGTATACCATGCTCTTCTCTGTTCTGATGAGCTACGAAAGTCTCTAGTCCTTGCTTTGAAAAAACTTGAGGACTTTCGTAATGAATTAAGTCCCCAGGAATCACTAGTAAAACATCAACGAAGTGCTTCAAAGAGAGTTTGCGCCTCGACGATGGTGACCTTTACAAAAGAGGATATGCAAATTGACGATCGAAGTCACAACAGACCGCTCTATTTTATTGGTAAAGTAAATGAGGTGATGATATGCCGAGTGTTAGTAGATGGGGATCGACGGTGAATCAGCTACCAAAAAGAACCCTATCTATCTTGGGGATACGTCTCTCGCAACTTCAGCTAAACAAGGTAATAATCCAAGGTTTTAATCAAAATGACCAAAGACCGGTGGGAAAAATTAAATTGAGCAACAGATTTGAAGACATAAAAGATGACACCGAATTCTTGGTGATAGATGCCGACACCTCATATAGTGTCCTTTTCGGGAGACCCTGGGTCCACTCCAATGGGATCGTCTCGTCTACCCTACATCAGTACCTAAAATATGCCTTGGGGATGATGAGAAAAAAAACGGGTGCATCATAACAGATAAATCTCCTTTTCATGGTGTGGAAGCCCATTATGCAGATGCACAGTTTTATGAACATGTATCAGTAGGTGGAAGCAAGGGAAAAAGAAGGCAAATGGAGAAGAAGCCTCCAAAGAAAACCTTTGTGTATGTCCCAAAATCGCAAAGAAGGTCAGGTGCACATGATTCGGGATCCTCAGGCATGTTGAAAGCATTCAAGGTTGACCTTGTGTTGCCATTAAGGAAAACGGATTCCTCGTATGTCGAGACTTATCAAGACTTCTTTGTTCCTCCAAATAAAAAGGGATCAAATCCTATCAAGTTCCATGCGTTGGGGAATTTGGACAATACACATACACAAACCCAGAGGAGGCAAGTCAAGCTAAAGAGAACTATTTAGAAGACCACTTATAATCCAAAGATGGTAAAGATCTTACAAAAGGTCGGCTTGGATTGCACCTTAAGCCAGAATCCTCCTCCATTTGAGATGATGATGAATAAAAAACAAGTTGATGCTCTACTCACTGGAAGAACATTGAAGTACTTTAAAAAAAGCCTATGGCATCGAGATTCTATGTCTTTTACTAAAAAAATAGTGAACACGACTTCCTATGCAACCGAATATGAAGTTTCTTCTCCAGTTCCATTAGAATACGAAAAATGAAGGCAAGACATTATTGATTAGCTTAGGGAAGTTAATCTCAGAACCAAAGAAAACCCGAGGCCAACTATGGTTAGTGCCTTGATATCTGAAGAGGAAGTCCAACAGTATACCAACTTTCTCAAAGAATATCGGGATGTATTTGCCTGGTCATATACAGAGATGCGTGGATTTGACCCAAGGGTTGCTGTTCATAGGCTAGCCATTCGTCATGGAAAAAGGCCTGCTAAACAGCCACAAAAAAAGTTTCACCCTGAATTAGCAGCTCAGATCGAAGCAGAATTTGCAAAGCTCATTAAGGCAGGCTTTATTAGGGAAGTCCCGTATCCCACCTTGTTGGCAAAAATCGTACCAGTCAGAAAGAAGAATGGTCAAATTAGGGTATGCATTGACTTCTGAGATTTGAATCAAGCTTGCCCCAAAGATGACTTCCCGCTCCCAATCACAGAACTCCTTATGGATGCCACTGTGGGATTTGAGGTCTTATCCTTTTTGGATGGATATTTTGGATACAACTGAATCCATATGGCTCTAGAAGATGAGGCTCTTACAGCCTTTTGAACCCCCAAAGAGGTCTTTTGTTATAAAGTAATGCCTTTTGGGCTTAAAAATGCGGGCAACATATATTCTAGAGAGCCATGATAGTCATCTTTGGCGATATACTCTATGACACCATAAAATGCTATGTGGATGAATTGGTAGTGAAGAACAAAGCTCGTCTTGCCATCTCAAGGACTTGAAGGTCATCTTTGAAAGGCTTAGAAAGTACCAGTTAAAGATGAACCCCCTAATGTGTGCGTTTGGGTTTCTTTTAGAAAGTTTTTAGTTTGCGTGGTTCGCCATAGGGGAATTAAAGTTGACCCCATCAAAATAAAGGCTATTTTGGAAACGCCGCCCCCGAGGAATCTCAAAGAACTCAGGAGCCTACAAGGAAGCTCACGTATATCAGAAGATTCATCTATAATCTTGTAGGGCATTGTCAGCCTTTCTCATGCCTTATGAAGAAAGATGCCCCATTTGTTTGGGATCAAGTTTGTCAAGAGGTGTTTGATAGAATCAAAGGCTACTTGATGAAACCGCCAGTATTGATTGCCCCTGTAAAGGGGAAACCCATGATCTTGTACATGGTAGCAATGGATACTTCCCTAGAAGCTCTACTGGTTTAACATAACGATCAGGGAAAAGAAAATTCCTCGTACTATTCTAGTAAGACATTAGTTAAAGCCAAACTAAGGTATACGGCCATGGAAAAGGTGTGCCTTGCTTTAGTGTTCGCTCTCAAAGAATTGAAGCACTATTTGGGAGAACACGTAATCTGTTTGATATCTAGAGCTGATCCCTTGAAGTACATTCATTCAAGACTGGTGTTAACTGGACGAATTGCAAGATCGGATGTTATTCTTCACCAGTTTAATATCGAATATGTTCCACAAAAAGTGGTCAAAGGACAAGCCCTTATAGATTTTCTAGTGGCCCACCCTGTTCTAGATGATTCTCCATTGGTGTTGGATCTATCTGATGAAGAGGTCATGCTGATAGAGATTAAAAAAGGGTGGGAAATGTATTTCGATGGTGCTTTGAGAAGTCCTGATGGTGAAAAACAAAATGATCCAAAGAATAACGAATCTAGTATTGGAATAGTCTTCGTTACACCAGAAGGGGGCATAACCCTCCATTATTTCTCTATGAAGCCAAATATGAGGACATAATTATGGGGCTCGAGCTATCCTTAGAGGTTTCGATAGATGATTTGAAGAGATATGGAGATTTAGAATTGATCATAAAGTAATTGAAAGGCGAATATCAAATCAAAAAGCCCAACCCTTTGCCTTATTATGAGAGGGCATACTATTTGTTATCAAAATTCTCAAAGATTTAGATCCGACATGTTCGTAGGAGGGTAAACAGCAGGGCCGATGCATTGGCTAGCCTTGCCGCCTCTTTAGGCCTTTCAAAAAATGAGGAAATGACAATGACAGTGGGGACACGAAGAATGCTACAGTCTTATGAAAAGGTCGATGTGGACGTGCAAACAAATGAGGTCTTTACAACATCAAAAAGGCTAGAAGGACAAGATAACTAGTTAGATTGGCGTCAACCATTCATGGAATATTTGCAACATGGGAGGTTACCGGATGACCATGCTAAATGAGTCAAGGTTCGAAGGCGCTCCATACAGTTTGTAATGTGGAAAGATACTCTCTATAAAAGAACTTTGGATGTAATACTCTTAAGGTGTATCGCTAAAGATGAAGTTGAGGAAATGTCCATTCTGGGACTTGTGGAGCCCACCAGTCTGGTCCTAAGCTACAAATGTATATAAAACGCTTAGGATACTATTGGCCAACTATGATAGTTCATTGTATTGGTTTTGCTAAAAGGTGCCACGCATGCCAATTTTAGGTGATTTCATTCATAGCCCCCCCAGAACCTCTGCAATTCACTGCATGTTCATGGCGGATCAGGATCCCCTGTTGTAACCATGGTTACAGCAGGAGATCTTGATCCGTTCATGGCCATTTTCCACTTAAGGGATGGATGTCATAGAATCGTTAACCCCACCATCACCAAAAGGTCACTGATACATCTTAGCGACAACTGATTATTTCTCGAAATAGGCCGAGGTGGTCGCCTTAAAAGATATTAAGCGTGAAACTATTGCAGAATTCATCAGGACCCACATAATTTATAGATTTAGGGTTCCCAAGTCCATCATTACGGATAATGCAAAGTACTTTAAGGAAGGAGCATTATATAAGCTCTACGCCAAATACAACATAAAGTATAACCATTCAACCAAGTACCATGCTCCGACGAATGGATTGTGAGAAGCTTTCAATAAAACTCTGTGTAAGATTCTAAAAAAATGGTTGAAAAAAGCAAAAGAAGTTGGCATGAAAGGATTTTTGAAGCCTTGTGGGCATATCAGACCACATTTAGAACCTTAACCCGAGCCACCCCATATGCACTTATGTTTGGAAGTGAGGCGATTTTGCAGCTCGAAGTTCAAATACCCTCGTTACGTGTAGCTATCCAAGAATCATTCATAAATGAAGAAAGTGTTTAGATTAGGTTGGCTGAACTAGAAAGCCTCGATGAGAAATGCCTTATTGCTTAGCAGAGTCTTGAGATATACCAACAACAGATGGAAAGTGCCTTTAACAAAAGAGTAAGACTACGGTCATTTAAGAAAGGGGACCTTGTTCTCATGGTTTGGATGCCGATCGTAGTCACTCAAAGGACCAAAGGAAAACTGGAGTCTAAATGGGAAGGGCCTTACGTCATCGAAAAGGTCTATTCTAATGGAACATATATTTTAGTCACCATGGACGGGGATCGGGTAATTCCTCCCACGAATGCAAGGTTCTTGAAGAAATATTACTCGTAAAGGAAATGCTCACGAGGCTGAAAACCCAATAAAGGGCGGTCTACGCAAAAGTTAGGGCATAAAACAAATACCCACCAGGCTGAAAACCTTGAATGGGGCAGTCTATGCAAAAGTTAGGGCGCAGAAAGGAAAAAAAAAAAAATAATATATATATATATATATATATATATATATATATATATATATAAAGCCAACTAGGCTAAAAACCTTGAAAAGGACGGTTTAGGCAAAAGTTAAGATGTCTAAAAAAAAATGTCTGCTAGGCTGAAAACCCTGAAAATGGTAGTCTAGACAAAAGTTAGGGCGCAAAAAGAAAAAAAAATATACCCCGCTAGGTTGAAATCCTGATAGGGGTGGTATAGGAAAAAGTTAGGGCATATATAAAAAAATTTTGTTGAACTACATGATGACTTGATCGTTCGGGTACGTAGGCAGATTGGGGTATATTCCTCAAGTTCAGTCATAATAATCAAAAGAAAATTCATTTTAAAAAAATATTTTGTTGAACTACGTGATGCTTTGATCATCGGGTACATAGATAGCTCATGGCATATTCCTCAAGTTCAGTCACAATAATCAAAAGAAAATTCATTTTCTATAGTTCTTTTGAACTACGTGACGACTTGATCCTTCAGATACGTAGGCAGCTTGGGACATATTCATCAAGTTCAGTCACAATAATCAAAATAAAATTCATTTTTTACAAAAATTTTCATGAACTATGTCATGACTGGATCGTTTGGGTACGTATGCAACTTTGGGCATGTTCCCCAGGTTTAGTAGTAGTATTTAAAAAAAAATTGAAAGGGAAGAAGGAAAAAAAATCTTTTCAGAAAAAAAAGAAGATAATAGTTCTTCTAATGAAAGTTGTTGAACTACACGATGCCTTGATCCTACGGGTATGCAGGCAGCTCATGCATATTTCCAAGTGCTACTCCAGACATCTTGTATTGAATATTCAAGGTACCTTGGCACGTACTTCTAAGGTAACAGCGGAGGTAGAGATGTCAAATGGGCCGAGTGGCCCGCGGCCCGGCCCTCTTGTGAACAGTAACGACCCATAAAAATAGGGCTTTGGGCCTGGGCTTGGACCAGACTGGAGTTTTCAAGAAAAAGCCCGGGCTCGGACCGGCCCAAAAAAAGCCCAAAAATGGCCCGTTTTTAGGCCCGGTTCTGGCCCAAACACACAAAAATTAAACTCATTTCCTAGATAGCCATTTCGAACAGCTACAAGCTGTGGCTGAGAAATTAAACTCCCTTATTACATAGCTATTTGTGCAGTTGGTACAACAAGGCCAGTAGAGTATGTTGAAATACAAGAGTCTCCCTTCTACTGATCTTTGCCTAAAAGAGCATGATCTTTCACCATCAGGATTTCACTACATAACTTCTTAGGTATTTGTTCCAAAGCTTCTCCTTCTTGCCATGCTTGTCCCACCAATACCCCAGGTCCAACGTGACGAATGTATATGATAACTTGATCACTAAAAGGCCATGGGTGTTTTGCTGCATGTGAAAAGACTAATACCAATTAGGCAATTCAAACAAGTAGCTAACTCGATAGGTGAATTTATAAGCCAAGGACCACGCAATCTTTTGAAACAATGTATTTGCATTAGTTCACCCAAATACTTGCTTAAATGGCAAAGTCAAGTCAAAAGACGCAGAGTAACTACAAGGGGTCATGGCAGGATATATATTATAAGTTTACGAGATAGGGTACTTGATTCAAAAGTAATCACAACTTTGATATGAAAGTCTAGCATTGACCATAACGCATGAGTTACTAAATAAAATTCCCCACCTGGTTTTGGGAAGCCTTTTGGATAGTCATGGAGATTTAACAATCCATCTCTAAACTCGTATGCCAAATCACAAGGCTGCTCCGTTGACATTACTTCAGTCAATTGTCTTACCAAAAAATACAAAGGAAAAGAACTTGAAAATCCAGACAGAAGTGATCCACCTGAAGATTCAAGCATACATTAGACAGAGTAAGAAATAGAAATAAAGAAGCGGTAGGCAACTTTTATGCGTATGCTTCATGAACTGCATTACCATATAATAGGCAAATTTGATGTATTCTTGTTGGCCATCGACGCAGGTAAATAACAAGTAGTTGGGAACTAAAAAAAATTAAAAAATTTTGGGCCCGGCCCTAAATATTGGGCCTAGGGCTAGGGCTTGGACTGGGCCCATATATCCCAGATTTTAGGCTCGGCCAGGCCCGTTTTCCAATCATCAGGCCCGGCCCCCGCCCGTTTTCGTTGGAGGCCCGTTGGGCTTGGGCTGGGCCGGCCCAAGCCCGGCCCATTGACATATCTAAGCAGAGGACATCAATAAAAAAGACCAAATGGATATACGAGTTGGTCATGAGCATCACGAGGAAAAAGAAGAAATTTGTGGCATGGAGGCATAAAATTTGTCAGTTACTTCCAAGATGGTTGGCTGTTCAGAGCGTCTGGACTGAAGGAGAGAACTGAAAAAGCAGGGCTGCCAAATTAGTCTTGATCTGGTCTTTTGTAGATACGAAAAGCCCGAATCGCGAGGGACATTTATTGGCAGCAAAATTTTGACAAAAAAAAAATATTGGGCTGATGAGCAAGCCCAATATTTTTGTTGGAAGCTTTTGCTAAAGGAAGCCCAAATATCCAGGCTCTTCAAGTACACCCACTTTTAAAAGTCCACTAAATATTGCATTGGGCTTGCCATAACCCAATTGGAATTAAAAGGGGTCATGTCTATGGGATGAAGTCAGATTCCATGTGAAAGACTTGGAGATAAGCGATAGCAACTAATAAAGATATGCTTGATTTTATCAACACATGGGATTAACTTGAAGTGAAGTGCCATACAATGAGAGAAATACTTAAACTATATAAAGTCCCTCTCTTGGCAGAAATGAGGGGAAGAAAGAAAGGATAGAAACAAAAGAGAAAAAGGACAGAAGGAAGTCAGGAAGGAAAAAAAAAAGAGAAGGGAGGAGAGGTAAGCTTCGGCAGAAGTAACAAAAACCAAAGAAAAAGAAGAAAAGAAAGAGAGAAGGAAAATAAATCCAAAAAAAATGGGGTTAAGGTGAATCAGCCCATTTCCCTTTCGTTCTGATTTTCTTATTACTTCGTTAGATCTTGATTATGTTTCATGGTGTATTAAGATCCATTTAGTAATGAAAGGTTTCAAATATCTCTTATTTGTCATTTGTGTTTCTATAATTGTTATTTGTATTTCTTTAATCGAAAGTTGTAGTGGACGTAATTAACAATGAACTCTTTAGTCAATGGAGAATATGAATCCACTGTACAAAATAATAAATGTCTTTATATACATACGACATAATTTAGTGACATAAGTTTCGATGCTAATCAATAGTGCAAAAAATGTGTCATCAGTTAGCGTAAAAGGGGGCACTAGATACTTCTACCTTACTCGCGTGTTTATGCACATATTATTGGATTTGGTAGGAGACCATTGTGAGAAAGCCTCAAAAGGATTTTTATCTAATTTTATTATTCGAGACCCAACCTTGGATGGCTATTGGTGACTTTAATGCCCTGAGAAAGGATTTTAAAAGGCAAGGAGGCATCGAGATTGATGTGATTGGTACTGCCAAATCTAATCAATGCATGCATAATCTTTATATGGAAGACATGACTCCTCAAGGGATTTTGGTTTATGTGGACACGCAAGTAAAATATTAGTCACATCATCCTCGGTTAAATTCACGGAGTAGTGGATATTACTTGCCGGGTGCAGTTCTTCCCTAACTGCGACACTGTTGCAAGTTTTCCAGGAATATCCCGATCACAGTCCCACTGTTGTCTCTATTATGTAGGAAAAAAAAAGAACCAAAGTGGCAAACCTTTGAATTTTATGAATTCTCGATGAATCATCCAAAGTTCCATGACCCGGTGAGCAATATGTATGTGGTAGCCACTAAATGAAAAGATTAAAAAGCCTTTTTCAAGCAACTTGACAATGCAACCTATAGTTATACATCTCAAAGAGTGCTTCTGAAGAGAGATGCAACGCTATCCATACACCGATTCCAAAATCGGAGAAGCCTAGTGCTATGGATGACTTTAGATTATAGTATTACTTCTTGGAATGTAGTCTACAAGTGCACATCCAAAAGCATTTTGGATAGGATCAAGCCCTTGCTACCTCATTTGTTTAGACAAAGATAATATGCTTTGTCCAAGGCAGAGAAAATTCAGATGACATACTTTTTAAAGTGCAAGTATTCGTTCGCAATTACAATATAAACAAATGGTGGTCAGGTCATGTGTGCAGTCACGGTACTAATACAAGAAAAATGCATTTATGTAAACATCTAGGAAACTAATATTCCTTTAGGAAGCACCCAAGCATAACACAGCTCCTTCTTGAGATTATGCACAGTGACCTTCTTCCATTTTTTTTGAGAATACTCGAAAGTATATACGAAGATATGTTTTGAGAGTAAATGTACAAGGAGTAGCTAAAAAGTAAAAGACAAATTAAATGGATGGCGTCCCCATCCAAGTGAGCTACCAAAAGATGAATAAGAGAAAAATAAAATAAAGTAAGCAGCTAATAATACGAAATAAAAAACCACCTACCAACTAGCTCAAAACAGAAGATAAAACCTAAGTAATACATGACAACTATGAACTAACTAAGAACTGCAACAAATAAAACTAACGAAATAACATGATACAATAACCTAGAAACAAGATAAAGACAGGCAATCACACAACACTAGCTCACTGTCAGCCTCGAGCCCATCTCAGAACATGCGTCCCCATCATTACAACTTGTCCTTGATCCCCGCGCACCACTTTGATGCCGAAAAACCATCTTTTCTGGCCATTACACAGTTGCTGAACCCTAGAGGAGACTAAACAAAGCACAAACCACCACAAACTGACCAAACTTCACGGTCATGACTTTACACAAACAACCACAGGCCGACAACCTTGAAAACCCAACCGGAACTAGAAAACACCAGCAACAACCTTAGCCCCTCTCAAACAGCGATAATCGGAGGGAATTCCTTGCAAATAACTAACACCTTGGCCTTCGCCATCAGAATCAATGACGAAAACCACCTAGATTCATTAGGAAACCAACAACCACCTACAAACTCGACCAACGAACCTTTCTAGATCAAGAGGAAGGGGGGGTGGGCTGAGGGAATAAGCTCTAAAAGTAAGAGTCTTGACCTACACTCACCAATCTTTCACCAACCCATAGGCAAAATTAGCTACCCCCGAAACCCACCACAAATGCAATTAAAAGGAGCCCCAGGATTCTAACAGCTTACCTTTATGAAACTCTCAACCTAACTCCGACACCAAAAAAATTCAAGTAATTAACTGGACTATTACAATCCATCAACATACGTCATCCATCTCACCTTCGTCGCCAAGATCCCTCATGAAAACCCAAAGCAATCAAGACTAAAACTACTTCATAACCACTCATCGGGGAAACCGACGGTGGTGATGGAAATGAAGATGAGAAAGAGTGGTAGCAGCGTAGGGTGTTTTTTTCCCTCTTTTCTTGCCTCTCTCAGAGGTCTACTCTTGGTTTCTTCCAGCTTAGAAACATGTCTTTGATCATCTGTAAAGACCCCCTAACTGTCTTCTGCTCTTGCTTGAAAATTCTCATGTTTTGTCCATTCCATTTACACTGTAATTACCAAGGCCACTTCACATTTCCTAACATGGAAACTTTTGCCCCAAAATTTTTGCGTAATCTGAGTAAGGAAATATTTCCAAGTTAGTATTTGCATCCTAATGTACAGTTTCTGGAACACCTTTTGCCATAAGAGAATAGTATAAGTACATTTGACAAACAAATGATCTAGTCTCTTCGTCAGAGCTACACAAAGAGTGTGTATCCTCCATGATGCAATTCCAGGCCTTTAACTTATCATTGGTTCCCAGACCACTGTTGCATAACATTCATAAGATTATAGCACATCTAGGGATGTGATAAAATTTTCTACCAATCAACTTTGCCAGCATGGTATAATTGCCTCCTAACCAGAATTAATCATAAATTTCCCATTCTTCTGCAAATTCCAACAACTTCTATCACTAATATTCACTGTGGGTGTTGGTGGGGGGGGGGGGGGGGGAGCCAAGGAAAGTATTTTTCCTTGACAATATCTAAGTGCTTGTGATCTAGCACTAGGTATATGCCATGTACCATTTTCAGTTATGGCAGCCACCACGCTATTAATAGGTAAACCAGAGTCATAAGTGCCTTTATTTCCAAATCTTTTCGGCAAAAAGCCTCTAGCAGCCAACTATCTAGCCACAACCAAATAGTTGTTCCATCTCCAGTTTTGTAAGTAATGTGTTGTCTCATCATGACTATGAGTTTCAAAATCTTACACTAAGTCCATGTCAGGTTAACAGGAGCTTTAAAAGTAAAAAAATGTTGTTGCTTGATGATGTAGATATTAATAGGTAATGTCAAACTCATAAATGTGAGAACCTATTTTAATCATTCCTTTAATTGCCTGATTGACGAATTATAATATTTGTTGATTGTTCGATCACCGGTGAAACCCCAAGTCGTGGATTAGTCATTTGACTTGCCTTAAAACTTTTTCTTCTCTGAATGAGAGGTGGCTACAGCAAAAGCTCCTCTTCCCCTAAAACTCCTCTCTCTTACTTTTGTCTCTGGCACCAGTCACCAATCACCAATCACCAATCTCCACCACTGGTTTTCTTGGTAGGTGGTGACATGGTATTTTAGCTTTGTTAGTTAGGGACTTCGTGAGGAATCTTGGGAGCTTCGGTGAGCTGGACGGCATTGTCGTCGTGACAATAACTTTAATTGGGAATGATTATACTTCTGGCATCGATGATTAGTGGGTGATGGATGATGGGTAAGCTGTCAGGGTCCTGATTTGATTTGGTGTTCTGTGATTGGGTTTTGGTGGCTTCTTGTGAAGTTGAGTCGGTCGTCGGTGTTGTGGGTTTTTCGTCGTGGTTTGTGGGTTAACCGTTAGGGTTCGTTAGGCTGTCTGGGTTGGAGAAAGATTTAGTGAGTCTAGATCTAGGCTTTTCTTCTAGGGTTTTTTCCTCTCCCTTCTCCCTAGCTAGTTGATCCCTCTTTCCCTTAGATCTAGAAAGGTTAGTATTTTGCATTTGCAGTTGGAGAGGTTTTCTGATCTGCTTGTAGGTGTTTGTGTTCAACTTGTTTTGGCAACTGCTGGGTGTTGATGTCAGGAACCTGACTAAGCATAACCTCAAGGTGAAGATTAAGCCGAGGAATAAGAACACAGCAGCTGCAAATGTTCCAAAATTGGTTGAAGGTAGCTGAAGGAAAGTGAAGACACAACAACCTGCACTTTCCAAGGAGGATTTTATTTCTCTTTAGTTAATGGTAGTTAGCATAATTAGTGATTAAGGGCCATATCTCTGTCTTAAGGGCCATTAATGCTAAGTTAGTTACAGTAGTTAGCAAGGTTTATTTCTGGCATTTCCATTTTCTTTATTTCCAATTCTATTAGCCAAAATTTCGAGAATCTTGCAATCAGTTGTATTCCCCTGTATAAGGGGCTGAGTCACACGATGGAGAGGAATTATCTGGAATAAAATTACTAAAGCATTTCCTCTCTTCTCTCTTCTCTGGCCCAACTGGGTTTTCTATCTTCTATTAGCTTACAATTTTGTTCAGGAATTCATCCAAAACACCTTGGGTCCATTACAGTTAGTATCAGAGCCTAGTGTTATGATTCATCTACACTATTATATACACTCATGGGTTACAATACTAGACAGCTAAACAAACAATAACTTGATGAACATGTGAGCCTCATGGAGGCACAGTTTGTAGACCATTTTGGACCTATAGATGACCAATTAGATGAGATGAAGGAGTGCATCTCAGATCTGCCTAACCTTAAGAGTTCACTCGATCAGATGAAAGAAAAAATTCCAGCAGTAAGACACACTCTAGCTGAGTTACAGTCAATGATGCATCAATTGATAGAAGGAAGAGGTATGGAGAATGAAGGGTGGAGAAGGACTTAAGGAGAAGGATCAAATTCCAAACAGTCAAGGCAGGGTAAGGGTTCTGAGGACTCACGCATGGAATACTTTCCACAGACCAATGTTAATTTCTCTCCTAAATTACCTAAAACTGAATTTCCTAAGTTTAATGGTGAGGATTACTATGGTTGGATTAGAAAGGCTGAAAGGTACTTTGAGTTTAATCCAATGGACGAATATATGAAAATGAATTTTGCTTCAGTCCATTTCGAAGCATATGTTGAATATTGGTTTGGAGCTTATATTAAAGCTAGAGGTAAGGTGTTGTGGCTTGTCTTTGTAAGAGATCTTATCGCCAAGTTTGCAAAGTTTATTAAGGAAAGTGTGATTGGAGAGTTTCACAAACTAAGACAAGTTGGGATTTAAAGCACTAAGATCTATCATGGTGAATGTGGGGTGTAAGTTTGATGATAACTACTTCACACATAGTTTCATCAGTGGGCTAAATTATGAGATTAGGTTGGAGGTGGAAAAAATTGAGGTGTATGAATTGTCCTGAGCTATTTATCTTGCCAGGAAACAGTAGGCCAACCTCACTAACAGTTGGCACGTACCAAGAACTTCTCCAAAACCTAACCTAACCAACCCACTAGCTCACTCAACTCCACAGAGACCTCCTCAACCCATTTGCTCCTACAAACCAAAAACAGTTCTACCAACACCCCCTTATACTTCCCTCCCACATCCTATAACCAAGGCCATATTACCTACCCCTAACAACCCACCCTACCAAAAAATTCTAAGGACCTACTTTGATGATAAGAGAAATAGGGGGCTGTGCTATTGGTGTGATGACACTTTTAGTCCCTCACATGTATGTAAAAGCAAGTAGATCTCAATGCTTATTGTTGATGAAGAAGAAGACATGGAAGAACCCCTACCTAAATATGATGAGGAGCCTCCTACACAGGTTAATACCCCAACATCAGAGTAGGAAAAAATAGAAATTACTGTCAATGTTATGACTGGTAACTCAACACAAAGTACCTTTAAACTGCGGGGCAAGAAAGGCAACCATGCATTCTCAATCTTAGTTGACACTAGATCCACACACAATTTTGTTGATCCCACTACTGCTAAAAAACTGGGTTGTGTGGTGTTCCTAACTCCACCTATGTCTGTGATGATTGCTGATGGAAATCGAGTCACTAGTGACTCAGTTTGTGAAAAATTCAATTGGACAATGCAGGGCCATTCCTTTGAGACCAGTGTTAAATTGTTACCACTTGGGGGATGTGACTGTGTCTTGTGTCTTCAATGGCTAAAGGAGTTGGGGCAAGTGCAGTTTGATTTTAAGGAAATGACCATGGTTATGGCCAAGGATGGTAAGCAGGTCATTTTGTAGGGTGGTGATGAGGGGACTGAACTTAAGCTAATCTCAGCATCATTTATGTATAAGTATCTTACCAACAACCCTGGGTCCCTCTGTGGCCAAGTTTTCACCATCACAACCCTACCAACTGATAACCTTACTGAACCACAACTTGTTGCCCTTTTACATAACTTTGAAGATATTTTTGCTGAACCAAAGGGGCTTCCACCTTCTAGGCCCCAAGACCATCGCATTCCTCTTATACCAAACACCCAACCAATCTGTATCAGACCCTATAGAGTACCCTATGCACAGAAAGCTGAAATAGAAATGATTGTGCATGAGATGGTAGAAGCTAGGATAATTCAGCCTAGCACCTCCCCATTTGGTAGCTCAGTCTTATTAGTAAAGAAAAAAGATGGTACATGACGCATGTATGTGGACTACAGGGGGTTGAACAAGTTGACTATTAAGAATAAATTCCCAATCCCTGTGGTTGATGATTTGCTAGATGAGCTTGGAGGAGCACATGTGTATACCAAACTGGACTTAAGGAGCGGGTATCACCACGTAAGGGTGTGCCCTGAAGATGTCCACAAAACAGCCTTTTCCACACATTTTGGACGCTATGAATTTAAAGTCATGCCTTTCGCTTGACTAATGCCCCTGCCACTTTTCAGTGCATAATGAATGACATTTTCAAACCTTTTTTGATGAAATTTGTCTTGGTGTTCTTTGATGACATACTTATATACAGTAAGTCATACTAAGACCATCTTCAACACCTTTAGAAGGTACTTGAAATTCTAAGGGAACATCAGTTGTACTTAAAGAGAGTTAAATGCTCTTTTGCAGTACCAAGTGTGGAGTACCTAGGGCACATCATATGCAAAGAAGGAGTGGCAGCAGACCCCAGCAAAATTGTAGCTATGGTACATTGGTCTTTCCCTAAAACCATTAAACAACTCAGGGGAATCTTAGGCCTCACAGGGTACTACATGACGTTCATACCTCACTATGGAGTTGTGAGCAAACCTCTGACTAGACTCTTGCAAAAGAATAACTTCAAGTGGACTCCAGAAGCTGCCACAACGTTTGAAGTGGATGCTAGTGATGAGGGAATGAGGGCTGTGCTAGCCCAAGAGGGGAGGCCTTTAGCTTTTGTCAGCAAGGCTTTTGGAGTCAAGGCTCAGGCCATGTCCACCTATGAGAAAGAATTGATGGCCTTAGTACAAGCCATAATGCACTGGCACACATACCTCAGTCTCCAGCATTTTACTGTTAAGACTGATCACCGCAGTCTTAAGTATTTACTTGGTCAGAGAGTATCATCCTTATTACAGCAAAAATGTCTATCTAAGCTACTTGGTTTTAGCTTTGACATTCATTACAGGGCAGGAACGGACAATGGAGCAGCTGATGCACTATCTAGGGTACCAAATGAAGAAGATGAAGAAAGGGCATTGCAATGCCATCTCAAGAGTGACCCCCCTTTGGCTAGTTAAAATTCAAAACAGCTATGAGAATGATGCCTTCATAGCACAACAGCCACAACAACTGATCATTGATCCTTATGCAACCTCTGAGTACACTTACACTCAAGGAATTTTAAAGTACAGGGGGAGAATTTGTATTGGTGCCACAGGGAACCTCAGAGAGCAAGTGCTAGAAATCCTACATACATCAGCATTGGGAGGACATTCTGGAGGCAAGGCCACATATAAAAGGGTGTCCAATCTTTTCTACTGGCCAAACATGAAGACTCAAGTCAAGTAGTGGGTTAAGCATTGTGATACTTGTCAAAGGAACAAGCATGAACACCTACCATACCCTAGCCTCCTACAACCTTTAGACATCCCAAACCAACCTTGGACCTGTAATTCTACGGACTTTATTGAGGGGTTGCCAAAATCTGAATAGAAGGAGGTTATTATGGTTGTTATGGACATGATGAGAAAATTGGCTCCCTTTATTGCACTCACTCATGCACACACTGCTCAAGATATGGCACAAGCTTACTTTGATTACATCTTCAAATTACATGGGCTACCTAACAGCATAGTGAGTGACAGGGTGAGTGTCTTTCTAAGCATTTTTTGGTCCAAGCTGTTCCACCTGCTGGGAACTCAACTCCACTTGAGTACTTCATACCACCCTCAAAGTGATGGTCAAACTGAAAGAGTGAATCAATGCTTGGAGACTTACCTTAGGTGTTTATGTGGAGATAAACCTAAGACATGGAGTAAATGGTTAACACTGGCTGAGTACTGGTATAACACCAGTCATCACAGTTCAATCAACATGACTCCCTTTGAAGTTACCTGTGGCTATACTCCTAAGGTGCTTAACTTGGGGGTACTTGAATCCACAAACCTAGCACCTGTTGATACCTACATTGCTGAGAGACACAAAGTGTTGTAACTTCTCAAGGAAAATTTGGTAGTAGTTCAAGCAAGAATAAAGCATTATGCAGACAAACACAGGACAGAGAGGGAGTTTCAAGTGGGGGACCTTGTTTACCTCAAACTGCAGCCTTACAAACAAAACAATTTAGCATTGAGGAAACACCTTAAGTTAGCCCCAAAGTACTATGGCCCCTATGAGATCTTAGCTAAGGTGGGAGCAGTGGCATACAGATTGGAGTTACCCTCACATTCTTTCATTCACCTAGTTTTTCATGTGTCCCTTTTAAAGAAAACTCTAGGCCAACATGCTGTTGTCACCAATAGCCTACCCCCCACCAGCCATGAAGGACATACTTGACAGAAGGATGGTTAAGAGAGGAAATCAACATGTTTCTTAGATATTGGTTGGTTGGTCTAACATGGCAAAGGAAAAAGCTACTTGGGAGGATTGGGAGGTTGTAAAAGGAAAATTCCCACACTTCATTGACAGGGAGGAGAAAAGTTTTGAAGGGGAATGGGATGTTAGGAACCTGACTAAGCATAACCTCAAGGTGAAGATTAAGCTAAGGAACAAGAACACAGTAGCTGCAAATGTTCCAGAATTGGTTGAAGGTAGCTGAAAGAAAGTGAAGACACAACTTAGAGTGAAGGCGCGTGAAGTGAGATCACCAGACTGAAGAGTTAGCGCGTGTAACACAATAACTTGCACTTTCCACGGAGGATTTAATATCTATTTAGTTAATGGTAGTTAGCATAATTAGTTATTAATGGCCATATCTCCGTCTTAAGGGCCATTAATGCTAAGTTAGTTACAATAGTTAGCAATGTTTATTTCTGGCATTTCCATTTTCTTTATTTCCAATTCTGTTAGCCAAAATTCCGAGAATCTTGAAATTAGTTGTATTCCCCAGTATAAGGGGCTGAGTCACACGATGGACATGAATTATCTGGAATGAAATCAGTAAAGCATTTCCTCTATTCTCTCTTCTCTGGCCCAACTGGGTTTTCTATCTTCTATTAGCTTATAATTTTGTTCAGGAATTCATCCAAAACACCTTGGGTCCATTACACTGATCTGCTTGTAGGTGTTTGCGTTCCACTTATTTTGGCAGCTGCTGGGTGTTGATGGTAAGCCTGCTGGGTTCTGGTATGATGGAATTTTGCCCATCGACGTTATGACCGTGAGGCACTTTCGAGGTTGAAGATGGGTGTGAGTTTTCTGATTGCTTGTGTCTTCTCAGCAATAAGATGGATGGACTGGAAGCACAACGATCGAGGCAACGGTGCATGATAGAGACACGTGTCTGGAGTGTGGGTTGGGGCTACAGACTACTAGTGTTATTTGATTGTTTTTTTTTTTTTTGGTTTTTTAGTTATCTTATATTTAGTTCTTGATTATCCTATTTTGTAGGCTTTTATTTTGTATTTAGTTGGTTATTGTATCCCCATTAAAAAAAATAAAATAAAAATCTTATATGTTTTTAGGTTTATTTGTTTTAGGCTTTATTTTAAGAGTTTATTTTATTACACTTCTTCTCAGATGAGGTTGTCATGTGTAAGTGTTTTACTTGCCTATATAGGGATGTTTTGTATCTCATCCCTTAATCTTAGTATATATTTCTGCTCTTCACCAAATTTTTTTTTTGCCTTGATCAATCTTTTAAATTCTTTACTATGAAGCCACTTCATGAATCCGCATTTGTTGTTGGCCAGTTGATAACTCTTCTTCAAACTTGCATTTATTTCTTTTGACAATCCTTTGTAGGAAAGCCTTTTGCATTGGGAGATGAACTTGATGATGTTGTAAACTTTTCAATCACTTTAGAACCCTAAATTACGTGCCAATCATTTGATCATTTTAACCCATTAGTCGGTGCCTTTTGTGGAGATTGATGATCCGTATTCTTCGTAAACCGATTGATCACCATTGAAAATCTTAAATTACGAACTGACTATTTGATTATTTTATTAATCATTGAAATCCTTGTTGTGTTGATTAATGAAATTGTGTTCCTTGTTGTGTTAATGAACTTAGACCCCTTGTTGATTGCTGATTATTAGTAAAACCCTTTATCAAGATTAATTTGATTATCAAATGATCTTGACCTGTTTTTGAATCACTTGCTGAGTTGATTGATGAACTCATTTTTGTTTTTGATTACCCAATTGTTTTTTTTTGCTTAAAATATCGTCGTCAATGAGTTAAAACCTAATAAACTGATGAACGTGGGCCAAAGGGACAAGAAACAAGAACTCCAATTCGGTAATTCGAACTTCCCAGTTTGTCAGGTGGGCATTATATTTAACTTGTTCATGAAAGCTCCAAATTCTCAAACTCTAATTGTTAAATTCAGTGCTAAATTCTCCCAAATGCCAAATTCCCACTTCATATTGCGAGGAGGCAATGGAGCAATTTCAGTAATCAGTGCAAGGATGGTGGCTTTATATTTGGAGAAAAACGTTAAGGTTCTTCACGATTTTTAGGCTAAAAGGATTGTCGTGGAGAAATTAGGTAAAAAAAAAATTTGGGAAATAAAATCTGAGGAGTGCGTCGCTGCAAAACACCGTGACGAATCGACAAAGCTGGAGGAATAGATGAATCGACGATTCGGGCAATACACCACGACTTCAACCATTCAACCATTATAGCGTGACTGAATCTACCGTCTACGCAAGTTTGCTGGTCGGCGGAGGTGGACCTACCAGTGGAGGCAGTGCCTTTCAGACTTTGGAAACATGAGGACTTTGAAAACAATAGAGAATAAAGAGAATTTTTTGTGTTGACTTTAAGCGCAAACCTTCTTTTTTATTATTATTTGTGTAAGTTTAGCATTTTTAATGGCTAAAAAAACATTTTTTTAAAACTATTTTTAGAATTTTCAGATAGCTTAACATATAAAGTGACTAAAAATATATCTCTTTTAAACATTTTTAATAATTTTAGGTGGACAGTTTTTTTCATTTAGGATAAAATATATCATATAGAATAGAAAATTCACTGAGAAGCAGGTCGGCACCGGCCCACTTGTGCCCCCCATTCCCTCCGCCCCTAACCATATATATGTGGAACCATTCATTGTAAATTGATTGTTGGATCATTTTGAGTCATCATTGAAATCCTCTAGTGTGCTAAATGATGAACTTGCAGTTCACCGTTGGCTACTTAATCTCTAATGAGACCCTAAGATGCACGATAACCATCTTTAATGAGACCCTAACAGCGTTTGCACAAACCATGAACACTGCACATAAATTATATGGAAACTGGATAATATTACTAAAAGTAAGAATTCTACAAAAATTTCTTGTTGTTGAAGACATGCAGAAAGGAAAGAACTGAAGAGAAAAAGGCTAATACGATGTGTCCAAAAAAATGCTCTATTTATAGAGCTTTGATGGTTGATCACTGAGAGTCACAACCTTTCATTATTCACTCTGGACCGTTGGATCAAAAACTGTTAAGATTAACAGACCAAATTTCGGACAAATAACCACCCATCACCCAACAAGGCGTCCAATCACGTTGATGTGCACGTGCGAAGTCCAAAGTGCACAATCAAAGCGCCACATTGTGCCTCACAGCTCACTGCCCCTCTCATAGGTCTGTGCGATCATTTCTTGTACGCACGATGCTTGGTGTACTTGCATACACTCGAGCATACCACATAAGTAAAGAAGTATGTGGTTCTTCTTATTACATACCGAACTCATTAGTAACGATGATCCTCTAGAACTCTGTTGCAAGCAACCATTACTATTTGTATGTTGGTCAAATTGAATTTTTGTACTTACAATTATCAAGTCAAACTTTGTGTAAGGTTCCGTTGTAAATTCTCATTTTTGCCTTGTCAAAGATTTATAAATGGTCTTGAGAATAAATAGTTTCATGACCGGAAGTAAGTAGTATAGAAGTAAGTGGAGCTTCTTATTACATGCCCAGTTACTTTTCAATATCTCTTATATATGAAATTCCTTCATCTTTGCCTCTTCACCTTCTTTACATACAATTATTTTCAACAAACAAAATGAATTCCAAAATTTGGACATCGTATTTTGGAAAAACACCAACATATTACCTTGCAGCACTTTGTAGTGAATGCTTTGTCGACCTCTGCATGTTAACCTTGTGAAGTGTTTTCACTCGATCACCTCTTTCTATCTTGTTAGAAGAGAAGATATATTTCTTTTATTTGACATAATATGTACAAAGAGCCTATATATAGGCATGGATGTAGAATCCTACAAGGACTAGGAAACCCTAAAGAATATTCTAGATTAGGGAAAATAACAATATAACCCTTTAACTACATACAATCTTACAAATAATCTTAACACCCCCCCTCAAACTCAAGGTGGGAGAGAACGACCCAACTGGAGTTTGGAAACTAACTCTTGAAGTCGCCCTGGAGGATGTGATTTGGTAAAAATATCTACCGTTTGATTGAGAGAAGTGACCGAATGTAAGCAAACAGTGCACGAACAACATGCTAACGCACAAAATGACAATTAATCTCAATGTGTTTCGTGCACTCATGAAACCCATCGTTGTGAGCAATCTCAATGGCACTTCGATTATCACAATATAAAGGTGTAGCAGCAGAATGTGTAACTCCCATGTCCTCAAGTAACCAACGCAACCATAAAAGCTCCTGGGTTATATCAGCCAGTGCTCGGTATTCAGCTTTCGTACTAGAACGTGCTGTGAGGGTCTGTTTCTTACTTCTCCAAGAAATAAGAGAGGTACCAAGAAAGAAGCAAAAACCAGTAGTAGAACATCGATTGGTAGGATCCCCAGCCCAATCAGCATCAGAATATGCATGTAGCTCAAGAGAGGAATGACATGAAAAATGTATGCCATGAAATAAGGTACCCTTGATGTATCAAAGAATATGAAGGACTGCGGCAAAATGAGTCGTACGTGCAGCAGAGAAAATTGGCTAACCAAGTGCACAACATATGCAATATCAGGGCGAGTGGCAGTCAAGTACACAAGACTGCCAACCAATGTACGATATAAAGTAGGATCACGAAGAGGTGTACCATCAAGAGGAGTAAACCTTACATTAGGCTCAAGAGGAGTAGAGGCAGTTTTGCTATCAGTCAAACCAACATGAGAAATGAGATCAGAAGCATATTTAGCTTGAGAAAGGTAGTATCCGTTAGAGGCAGTGGAAACTTCAAGTCCAAGAAAGAAACTGAGTGTACCAAGATCTTTCATCTCAAAGTGGTGATTAAGATCTTGCTTGAGAATAGAAATGCCATCAAGATCACTACCTGTGATAATCATATCATCCACATAGAGAAGCACAAGTATGACACCCTGGGCAGATTTTTGAATAAAGACACTACAAGAAAAAAGGCATTTAGCGACGGGGAAATCCGTCGCTAAAGGCCTTTATTCCATCACTAAAGGCCTTTATTCCGTCGCTAAAATAATTAGCAACGGATTCACCATCGCTAAAAGTCCCTCGTATAAAAGCCCATCAGTAATAGTTTAGCGACGGAATTTTGAACTCCGTCGCTAAATATGTAATTTTTTACGACGGATTGATTTTTAATTAGCGACGGATATTCTGTCGCTAATTATATTTTTAGTATTTTAATTTATTTTCTTTTTTATAAAATTAGCGATGGAATAATTTGTTAGCGACGGAATATTCCGTCGCTAAAAAGCTTATTCAGCGACGGATTTAATCCGTCACCAAAAATCAATTTTTTTTTGAAATTTTTTTTTTTCAATTACCCAGACCTGTAATACAATTTTCATTTCTCAACAACAACGCGCAATAATCAATACGGAAAGAAATATATATAATCAATTATAAAAAATATTTCAATATATAAAAAAGACTCATATGTACAAGCTGGGAATCGAATACAGCCGGTTAGGGGAGGGGAGAAGAGTACAAGCCGGGCGCGGGGGACGGTGGGGGGGGGGAAGCTAGGAACGGGCACGGGAAGGGGCTCATCAGGGGTCGTCGAGTCCCGGATCTGGATCCTGATGATTCGGGGCCGGCTCGGCATGTCCAGCAGTGCCCTGCTCCCTGATCATCCTCACCACCACTGTAGCAATGCGCTGGATCTCCTCGTCGTCCAACCGACGCTGAGGAGCCAGTGTCTGTGGAGGGGCAGCAGGGGGTGAGGACGATCCTATCACGGCACAAGTAGTCTTGCTAGGCAGGCTGCGTATGCGGCCTTTCGGCCGATTCATGACCTCCGACGTATCCAGCCATCGCTTCAACCCCCCAGTACTCGCAGTCGTACTAGTGGACGCTGATGGCTGTCCGGACTGCTGCTCGGACCCCCTTAGCTGTTCATACGAGGCCTGCAAAAACTGTGGTTTAACGATATGTTAGGGCATTAATTAACGAAACGGACATTGAGGATAGAAAAACAAAACATTAACAACTTAAATAAATTGACTCACATCGATCCGCCGGGCAATATCTGAAATATAGTCGCCCGCCCGGTGCGCCTCGTTCTTGTCCTTCTTCCGCACGTGCGTCTGACTATAGGTCAGAGCTATGACCTCATCCTCCTCCAGATCTGGGTGCTCGACCGCGTTCATGTGTCGGACGATGTCGTGTGGCACCGACCCCCCCGTGTGCGTTGGATCTCTGTTTTGTCTGTTCTCGGCCCCGCTCTTACTCTTGGCGTCCCAGCCTGGATCCGCAGCCCACCGATCTATCATCTCCCCCCATACACGGTGAGATATCCAATGTGGGGGATATCTCGTCATCTCCGTCATCGGGGCACCCTCGGGCAGCAGCTTCTTTGCCCGGTCCCGTGCGTCGTGGAGCCATCGGCGGTAATTCTTGCCGATGTAGGCAAAGAAGGCCTGCTGCCCCAGTGCCTGCTGCTTAGGCGTGTCAAACGTAAACCCCTCCTGTAAGGCATTCAATAACACAAATTATGACTAGAAAACAAACTGTAATTAAACATTTACTAACGCTAAAAAAAATACTTCACCGTACCAGCCACTCCTCCCATAGGGCCTCCCTCGCAGCGGCATCCCAGTCCTTCCAGTACAGGCGTGGCTCGAAGAATCGGCCCTTCACAACAACGTCGATCTTCGTCCTCGCCAGATTCTCCAGGATCCTGCCAAAGAAGTAAATAAATAAATTAATACAGTTCAAATATAAATTAACACCCCAAAATTTTAAATTTAAGGCATGAGGTGATATTTTTAGTACTTACAGGCCCTCATGCGTGAGCGTAACTCTCTGTTTACGTTAGGGGTCGATTCGTACCCCGCGTGTCGGACCATGGCCTCGTCGAGATCCTACAAAACACAGACATTAATACAGTTCAAATATACTTTAAATATAAGGCTAGCGAAAATGTACTAAACACCGTTATAAACTATACCTGAGGTAGAACCCACGGAAGATGGAGAATGCACGCGCGTGTGGGATGAATCTGCGTCGGGCTGGGGCGACGGCTGGGGCTGGGGCTGGAGCTGGGGCTGGGGCCCCATCTGCTGTCCGCGATCACTCTGTGCCTCGTCATCAGTAGGCAATGACGAGGTGGGACCCACCGGGGAGAAAGCAGCTCGGCGTCCAGCCCGACCACGAATAGCCCGTATCCTATCCATAACTGACTTCATATAGATTATATACAAAGACATTAACACGTGAAAAACAATAATTTGGCATCAACCATCATCGGCACTATATATATATATATATATGAACGGATGTGCAAAAACACATCAATAAACACCAAGTTCTAAAATGTTACTACATTTTTCCCGTGATGTTACAGCATTACAAGTCAATCATTTTCAGTTTGCGAATCATCTTCATCACTTTCCTCGTCGCCCTCTTCTTCGTGGGACTCGTTGTCCTCTTCATCTTCTAGAGTGCAGAATCATATGCACTTGATGCAAAACCAAATTGTTGCAAAGTGGAACTGAACTTGGCAAACAAGGCACGAGGAGCTTGTTTGAGACCATATATTGCACGACGAAGCTGGCAAACTTTGTTTGGAGGATGAGAGTATCTTGGAGGAGGCTGCATATAGACTTCCTCAATGAAATCACCATTAAGAAATGCATTCTTGACATCCATATAAATTAAAGGCCACTTGCGAACATCAACAACTGCATGTAAACTACGAACAGAGGTAAGGCGAGCTACATGAGCAAATGTTTCTTCGTAGTCAATACCATATTCCTGTGTAAAACCCTTTGTTACCAAACGGGCCTTATGACGCTCAATGGAGCCATCAGAGCGAGTCTTAATTTTATAGACCCATTTGCATCCAACGACTGTTTTTCCAGGAGGAAGATCAACTAAATCCCAAGTATGGGTTTTAGCCAGTGCCTGTAATTCATCGTGCATCGCTTGCTGCCAAGCAGGATCAGAACTAGCCTTGCAATAAGATTGAGGCTCATGTAAAGAAATAATAGCAGAAAAACAATGAAAGTCCTGAAGATATGCTGGAGGTTTTCGTGCCCTCTGTGGACGATCATGAAGGAAATGTGTAGATTCAGTAACCTCAGAGACAGATGGTGGACCTTGATCAGGTGTAACAGGATCAACAGGGCGGCAGACATCTTAGGAGGGGCCGTAAAGTCATCAGACGGTGGTATGTGGGTTTCATCATAATCATAAAATAGTGGAACTTATGAATTGGTAAAAAATGGAACATTGGATGAATGAGGTAAATGAAAAGAAGAGATAGAGGAGAACATCTTATGTTCCCAGAAAACAACATGGCGAGAAATACGTAAACAATTAGAGACTGGATCCCAACACCGATACCCCTTATGTTCAATACCATACCTTATGAAACAGCAAAGACATGCACGAGGTTCTAATTTTGTACGCTTGTGGGGTTGGAGAAGAATGAAACAAGCACAACCAAAGACTTAAAGCATACTATAGTCGGGAGAGGACCCATATAGACGATCATAAGGAGTCTGATTACCAATTGTGGGAGATGGAACACATTTGATGGTATAGACAGCCGTAAGAGCAGCTTCCCCCCAAAATTTTTTAGGACACGAGGCAGAAATAAGCAAAGCACGAACAGTGTCTAGTATATGTCGATGTTTGAATTCAGCACGCCCATTCTGTTGAGAAGTGCTGGGACACGATCTATGAGTAATGGTTCCATCTTTTTTAAGAAGCTCGAGAAACTCTTCTGATTTGTATTCCATGATGGTTCTGAAAGTTTCAATTGATCCCAAATCCCTTGCATATGAGAAAGGAAACTATTGATAGAGTGACTAGGCTTTTGTTTCATCTGGTGAAGGGAATCATGAAGCTGATACTACTGAGCAAGATCTGTTGTAGTGTGTCGCTGAGCCAAAAGATCCCAAATTTCTTTAGCAGTATTATAACGGCCAAACTGTTGATAGATAGACGGAACAGAGGTATTGCGAAACCAGGTGATTATCTGATGATTTTTGCTATCCCAATCGTCAAGTCTTTCATCGAACTTTAGTTGAGGTTCATCTGCAGTTTTGACGGGTATAGTAATATCGCTAGTAAAATATTGCCAGTGAGGTAGCGCCACAATTTCTTACCTTTTATGAAGCTACGCATAACTTGGGCCCACAAAATATAATTAGAACCATCAAGGATGATAGAAATAGGCTGAGCAAGATCCATTGCAGTGACCAAGCAAAGAGATGAGTAAGAGATAATAAAGGAACCAAATGAGAGGCTAAAAAAATAAAGGTTATGAATGGATTGCTGGAATGAGTTCAGAAGGATAAAAAATTGTGGGAACCAGTCTGGGACCTGAGAAAACCGGGTAAAAATCAATCGAACCGGCCAAAATGAACTAAACCGATCTAAATGAACCGAAACAATAAATCGGGTCGGGTCGGGTCGTGGGTCTTGATGCGGGTCAGCCGGGCGGGCGCAGGTCAACCCAAAATGGAGAGTGAGGCGCATAGGAGAGAGTGGGGGCGCGTGAGACGCGTGGGATACTAGTGGCGCGTGGATCTCGTGGCAGAACTTGGGGTGGCACATGGGAGCGCGTGGAGATGAATCTGGTGGCATGGTTGACGGCGTTTTGATCGTTGAATAAAAAGGAGTCTTATAGTGGTGTTGGATTACAGTTTGGGCTAAAGAAATTCGACAAAGGTAACAAGAAGTTGGAAATTTTTTTTTTTTAATGAAAGAAGGTTGATGAACAGTAACCGTGAGCGGTGGCTTGGGCGGCAGATAGCTGGTCGGATCGTTACGGCTCTGGTACCATGTTAGAAGAGAATATATATTTCTTGTATATCACATTATCTATATAATATATAATAAGCGAAGCGAGAAAAATATTGATAACTTCTTTGCGCGACACATCATCATTTCTTTATATGACACGTCATCAGATTAATTATCTTTTATATTAGTAAATCCTATTTATCTATATAATATATAATAAGCGAAGCGAGAGAAAAAATGATAAATTCTATGCGTGATACATCACTGCTTCTTTAAATGACACGTCATCAGATTAATTATCTTTTATATTAGTAAATCCTATTTAATTTAAAAACTAACTCTAATCATTCTAAAATTCTGCTTAATCAATATACTAATCTATTAAGACTTATTTTTGACAATTATGTCTTTTAAATTCAAAAACTAATTCTAATCATTCTCAAACTCAACCTTATCATTATACTAACTTATTAGGACTTAATATTCACTATTGTATCTTCAAAACTACTCTCTAATATGAATATAAAAACTCATATATATATAAAACGAAAATAATACTTTCGATTTAGAAGAAAACAATTAATTTAAAACCCAATTCGAATCCTTCTAAAACTCTATCTAATCAATATACTAATCCATTAAGACTTTGCTTTGAAAATTATGTTCTTGAAAGTGTTTTTTAATATGAAAATTAAAATTCATAGACCCAAAAAATAACTTATGAGATATAAAATAAAAACATGATCTAATGATTAATTTAAATTTTGATAAAATCCTAATTTTTATGTCTAAATAAATTTGCAGAGTACTCTTAACCTAACTTTTCAAACTAATAGACTTGGTTTTTAAATGAATCAAATTGGGCCACTAAAAGAACATAATAATAATATAGTCTTGGTAAGTTACTTGAAACTGTTACAAATAAAGTATTAAAAATTTCTTACTTACTGCAATTATAGTTTTAGCAGAAGTAGATTTTTTTCCCATAAGATGTAAATCTCTTTTTGTTTCTTGAAATGTGGTATTCATTGATACACTTTTTGTAACTTTTTAAAATATTTTATTAACTTACTCGAGCTTGCCTCAGAATCCTGAGCTATAATAATTAATAACTGAGGCGAGAAATGCAATCGTGACACCTTATTGCATTGTGTTTCTAATTTAATAAGAGTTATAAAAAACTAATGTTAAACACATTAATATTAGTAAAGATCTCCAAACATTATTTTGAACGGAGTCCCTAATTGTGCAATTAATTAAATCAACAAGTATAGTAGACATTTAAATAGTTAGCCTTATGCAATTCAAAAATCAATTCAAAATATTTAAAATTTTCTAACCAATATAGTAATATATTATGACTTTATTGGAATATTATATATCGAAAAAGCTCTCTAACATGAAAAATTAACCTGTAAAAAAATTACTTAAGAGATTTAATAAGAAAAATTAGGTTCTATTTCAAATTCATATTTAAGTTTTCTCTAAATTCAACTATGAATTTAACTCGAGGACTATTTTGATTAAAAATATTGGTCAATAATTTCCTTATTCTAAAGTTTTGTCGTATCCTATTTAGTCGCATTGGTTAAATGTAAAAATACCATAATATGTAGATTCTATATGAGATACATTAAAAAAATAGTGTAAACTTAAAGCCTTAATTATGTAAGCTTTTCTTAAATTCAACTAATTTTATGTTGAAAAAGTTTTGAACTAATTTTTTTTATGGTATTTTTATTGTGAGTAATTAACTATTAAGCATTCTAAATTCTGCATTAGCAATATACCATTTATGATTTTAATTATGTTAACTTTTATAATTTTGAATAGAATTGCATATAAAATCTAAAAAGATATTAGTTATTGTGTGATGAATGTAGACTGAAACTTGGATTGAAATTCTTATTATATCTGAAGATAAATCTTACTTAGTAAGCATGCTTATTGTATACTTTGTGAAATGTTTGTTAAATTTTGTTCAGCAATTTCCTTACTACGAGGGTTTGAGCTATCATATATAGTATGTTGGTTAAAAATTTTAAATTTTATATAATTACTTCATGCACTGATTACTATTTTCTCTGCTTCTTAAAATGCCACACCATCCTTACTTTATTAGTTGTGTTGATTAACTTTTATAACATGCTATAAACAAATATATGGACCAAAATTTTCTCTATCAAAATTAAACTAATGTTATGAACAACTCATTCAAATGTACAATTTTTTTTTTAAAAGATACGTAGAAAAATAATAAAATGTCTTATGCAAGAGCAAATTGATTTCAATATGTTCTCTGCATATTTCAGTAGAATTTATTTTTTCTTTTTTGTGTACTAAATAAGCTTTTAATTTTTGTACATCTATGTAGTTACCCAATGAGAATTAGCAGATATGCACAAGGACATTACTTATTGATATTTGACCAAAAAGGTTAATTTATTTTATTACAATAAAGTTCAAGCCAAAATTAAAGTAACCCTTTCTGATAAAATAATCATAAAATTATAAAATTGTGCAAGATATTTTATTATGCATTTTAAGACTATTAAGATAAATTATTGTTAATAAACTATCCCATGCTTGGCACGGGATTCTGGGCTAGTATGTACAAATAGCCTATATATAGGCATGGATGTAGAATCCTACAAGGACTAAGAAACCCTAAAGAATATTCTAGATTAGGGAAAATAACAATATAACCCCTTAACTACATACAATCTTACAAATAATCTTAACATATCCTTTTCTTTTTCCTAGCCTCTCGGGTAGGACTAGAGAATGTGGTGAGACGTTGAGCATGACGATAGAGAATCCTTAAAGACGGAGTAGGACTGTGGATTTATGCTGTAATGCATCAAGTTGTGATTGTAAAAGGTTCTTGTAATGACCACCTTTTGGAGAGTTGTAATGTTATTCTTTTAATTGCTCTGTTGATGACGATATATTATTTTTGGTGAACTAGTGATCAGTCGGGCACAGTTCTAGGTAGACCGGGCTCGAGGGCACTTATTCTTTGAGTAGGACGTCTTTGCTCAGCGGAAGTTGGACGCAACAGATTAATTTTGCAAGCAAGGGTACACATGCATGATCCTCAATCCCTGTTCGGCTCCGAAGACTGGCCTAGCCTTTTCTTCATTCCTCTATCATCTACCTTTGTTTTCCAGAAAGGAGGAACTACAGATGTTTTGGTAATCCACCTGAACAAAATCATTATAGGGGCAGAAGTCTTTATGATGTGGAAAGCAAGGTATTGGGAGAACCCTGAACAAATCCATCTTAAAAGAAATATATATTTACATCCATCTCTTTGGTCCATTTTAGTAAATAAAGGAAAAAAAGCGTATATTTAATTTTAAAATAGAAAAGTTCATTTCCATAACTTCCCTGTTTTGTCGCTCAAACAAAATTGCCACTCTATATATATATATATATACAACGACGAATAAGGAAGCACAAGCACAAGCACACGAGCATGAAAATATATGGTCCATAAAAGGTAGAGTGAAACATCCATGGGCGGACCTCCCACCTGACCAAGTGGGGCCATAGCAGCCCCCAACTTTTGGGGAACCCATTTTTAAAAAAAAAAACTTATTAATTAATGGATAAACATACGAAAAATATCATTATATTATAATATTAATTAATTTGAAAAAAAAGAGTATATCAAGATCAGATATTTTATTTTTTTTTAGTTTAAATTCTTATTGTATGTTAATTTATACGTTACTATTGTACTCATATAAATGATAATGACATTACTAATACATCTATACATTAAGAGTTAAGCTTCTCGATCTCATGTAAAATTAGTAATTTATTGTTTACTAACCTTACCAAATTAAATAAATCACTATGGATAGTAAAATTACTATAGAATTAGTAGTTAAATTGATATGGGCGTGTAATCTATTTTGCAGTTAACTTATTTAATATGAGGACCAATTATAATATGTTTTTAATTTTTTGTGTTTTATGTGAACTTCAACATTTTAAATATTTTTATGTTAGCCATCAATATTTTTTATAACTTTTTGGCCCCCCGCGATTAAACTTTATGGATCGGCCCCTGAAAACATCCATTGCAAATTGTTGGCACCAAATCTCTCTCTCTCTCTCTCTCCCTCTCCCTCCCCCTCCCCCCTCCGCGATTTGAATATGTTCTATCTATTAAGCAATTTAGTCAATCATATTTTTCATTTATACTTCAATTCTTTACAACAACAACAAGAGCTTTTCAAAGCTTACAAGTTTTGGTAAGAAGAGAAAAGAAACAAAACAATGAACGAATTTCGGTGTATATGAACAAGAATACCCCGACAAAAAGAAAGAAGTTATTTCCACTCCCTTCTTGTCGTTAAAGATGCTTTCTAGTGACAATTATTCTTTTAGCGAGAATGAAGGGAGGGATTAAAGGTGTAAAAAGAAAAACCTCTTTCTTACGGAAAATCCTATTTTACCCTTAGACAAAGCAATTATTAATCTTCAACGAGCGAGAGGGTTTCTCTGAACCTTGAACACAAAAGCAGCACATAGCATCGAGAAGACGATTGGAAATTCCGTGCACAAGCACGCCGCCGCATCAGATCTCCGCCCAATATACCCCATAGCCTCCTCCCCCGGGAGAAACTGGTTCACCTCCGCCTGTGGCGGACTCGCCGTAGATTCCGGCGGCGGAAAGAAGTTGTCACCGTAGACGTTGTAATCGAGGAGGGTCTTGATGCCGTGGACACAGACAGCAGAGTTGGCATAAATGTCGGGGTGGGTGACCGGAGAACTGTCGATGGTGAAGTTGGCGGGGGAATTGTTAGTAATGAGGAGGGTTTTGGAGGGCAAGAGGGTTGGGAGGCGGGTGTGGGTTTTGAAGAGTTGGAGGTCGGAGAAAGAGAGGCGTTGTGGGACTATGTGGTATGGGATCATGAACGGGTCGAAGGTGGCGGTCGCGGTGGTGGAGGAGAGGGCGGTGCTGGAGGGGATGAAGAGGGTGGCAGAGAGGGGGAGGGTGGAGAGGTCGGCATTGGAGAGGATGTTGGCCCATGCCGAGAAGTCCCCGGCTCCGATTAGGGCGTCGATTATGTTGTTCAGTTGCTGTTCTCGAATGTCCTGCCGTGTTGGCGGCGGCGGTGTTGTGACGGAAGCTGGAGGAGGGGGTGGTGATTGTGAAATGGTGGGTGGAATTGCGGGTGGAGAGTGCGGTGGCGGTGAGATGGTGGGTGGGAGGGGTTGTGCAGTGGAGGTGAGGCGGAGGAGGGCGGTGGCTATGGCGAGTGAGGTCAGGAGTAGTCGGAAAGATGGGTGAGCAGCTGCCATGTGAGAGAGAGACAGAGAGAGATTGAGATTGGGAATGAAAAAGAAAATATAAATGGGGATCGGATGCTGTTTCAAGTAGGGTTTTACAGGGGAATGAAATGCCGTAACTGATTTATTTGTGTGTGTGTGTGTGTGTTGGATTGTTCTCGAGTGATTCGGTTATAACTAACAGACAGGAATAAGAGCAGGATTTTCCCGCCAAATTTCTGTAGAACGCTAATGTAACATGACATTGGGCACACCGGAGAGATTTACATCCGCCGGTTGTTCGAGCCGTACGATCGGTTTGCCTTTCTTTTGTTTTGGTAATTGAGATATATTATTGAAGTTAAAGGAAACAACAGCTATACATCATTGTTCTTCTCTTCTTCCAAATTTAACAACAAAAGGTTGGACAAAGGAAAAACAAAGTCAAAATGGTTACAAAAGAAAGTTTTAGCAGCTAAATTATGGGCGGCTATATTTGCGATTCTCGGAGAATGAACAGTATCCCAACAAGTGAACTTCTTTAGAAGATTTTTCGAGAATGCAATGTAAGCTCTGCTATTCCATAAAGGAGGGGTCAATTGGTCTGTGAGCATCTTGATAATTACTTCTGCATCCCCTTTGATTATGATGAACTGCTTTTGTTGTTCTAAGGCCGATCGGTTTGCCTTTCTTACTTGGCGGTCGCAGAACAATAATACTGCATGCATATAAGTACCCACAACCACAAAGAGCTAATGACTATGAATCAAAGTCTAGCGTCCTTGATAAAAAAATATACGTGAAGTTAATCGACGTTAATAAACTGAAGTACTTAAAAAAGTAAATACGTTTACCACATGAATATACAGACCAAAAGAAGATAGAAATGGAGTAAAATTGTCTACAGTTTAATATTTGACTGCAGTGGTTAAAACAATGTGGATGAAAAAGAATTCTAACCGTAGTTGGGTGGAGCGGTTTGCTTGTTATATAGTAAGAAAGTCCGAACACTGACCTTGATTAATTTTTTTTTTAAACTTCAAGGGAACATTATGAGGTATATAATTAGAAGTTCAAAAAAGGCGTCACTTTAAGGTATTCTCACTTCCTCTCTTCACAATAATATAGATACTAGCTCTCACGCGCACGTGATGCAAGTATAACATCATTTAAACTTTTGATAACTTAAGTTATGCTATAAAGTTCAAAGAAACCTTTAATAGATGAAAATTGGAAAACACCAACATTTCAAACATTCCATTTTTAACAAAAAGGAAGCATTCAACCAAGTGGGATAAGAACAAGGAGGAATACTATGTATGTTGGAGAAGCTTAAAAGGTGGGTACTTGTTTTCCTTTTTGATTGAATTTTTTGTTCTTATAACTCTCTAACCTTTTCTCTATTTTCCTAATATTTTTCATTATAACGTGTCAATTGTTTCGCAAATAATAAGTGTTATCGTGTTTGCTTTATATATAGTGTAGAATTTATAAGAAGAACCACCCATATCATGATCCGTCTACTTACGAGGTTTAACTAAATTATTAACGTAATTTTTCTTACCCATCACAATCCTTAAACAGCGTAGTTTACTTCCTTTCGTCGATTTTTTTCCACTAGTGGGTCCTATGGCTCGGACAAAAAAGTCATTTTTCTCTTACCCGGCCACTACTACCTCGACTTCGATGACACTAACTTTGCAAACGAATTGATGGGGAACCTTTCATGATCACCACAACCACCACCCCTCCCTTTAGAGCTACCAACATCTTTGTAATACCCCGAAAATTTCCTTTTCCTTATGCAAAATTTGTATATTTTTGAATAAATAGTTTGTGGACTTTCGTTAAAACTATGAAAATGAATTGGGATTGTTTCTGAAATTTTTGGTCAAATGAACAGTAACTTTTAGTCGAATTTAAAAGGTTTTAGTCGACTAAAAGTGTTTTCGGTCGACTAAAAAGTGTTTAAATTGTGTAAAAAAAATGGTTTTCTGGACTTTTCGTCGAATTTAAAGGTTTTAGTCGACTAAAAGTGTGATTTCAGTCGACTAAAAGTTAGTCGATGAACAGTGATTTTGAACAGTAACTATGAACAGTGATTTTGAACAGTACTTTCAATCGACTAAAATGTGTTTTCAGTCGACTGAAAGTTGTTTTCGGTCGACTTAAA
This sequence comes from Escallonia rubra, assembly GCA_033065855.1. NCBI lineage: Eukaryota > Viridiplantae > Streptophyta > Magnoliopsida > Escalloniales > Escalloniaceae > Escallonia > Escallonia rubra. The sequence continues at coordinate 348,440 of JAVXUO010001280.1, forward strand.
GGTTTAAAATTTTGTTCCCTATAAATAGTGTTCTATTTCATTCCTAGTCCTTTTGTTCTTGATTTCTTGCTCCTCTGCGGCGAAGAGAGAGAGAATAGGAGGCTTGTGAAGCTCTTTGGCGCTAGAGTGGTGCTTTAAGGTTTTCTTTGGTTCAAAAGCTTGTTTGAGGTAAGGGTTTGAACGTTCTTGCTGTAGTAAGGGTTTGTAATGTTCTTGCTATGGTATGGGTTGCTTCTTTAAATCTGAAAAAGAGTTATTGTAGTTGATTAATCTTGTTTTGTAAGGGATTCTACCTTTTGATTTTGTCTTGGGTTTTCCTTCTTTAAATCTGGAAAATTATTGGATTTTGATCAAGCTTGTTATGAAAGGGATTTTATCATCGTTTTGTTGTGGGAAGGGTATCTGTCAGAATCCGAAGGTTTATGCTTCATCAATTTTGGTTCATCTATATTTGTTTGCATTTGATTTGTCCCACTTGTACCCTTTCGTCTATAATATTGTTTACCCTTTTCGTTTGTGCCTGATGATGCACATCATTGAATTCGTATATTTGTGACCGTCAATTTAAGATTGACATTGACTATGTTGAACAACTCTCGAAAATTGAGAGGGTCCTTTGGACACATGTTTGTTATACTAGAGAGCCGAAGTCTCCTAGTATGCTCCGGAGCACACGTTTGATGTTTGATGTTTGGTTCGACATTTGGGTCTTATGACCACCATAGTCATCCTATGTTTGTAGCGTACCCGACATATAATTGAAATGTGTTTTGGGTTAAACGCTTAATGACGTTTGCTTTGGTATTTGACAGTAAGATATGATTGCACTTTCGTACCTTCGGGCTTGTATTTGATTTGGGTTCTTTGGACCACCTTATGAACATTTCGTATGTTTGATTCGCCTTATTTGCATCGTGGTCAATTGTTATTAATTGCTCGTCAGATATTTGATTTTGTTTGGACTACGAATCATCGTATTTGCTTCCCTTTTGTTTTCCCCACTTACTGGGCTATTCGAGCTCACCCCCCTACTCGTTTGTTTTGTCCTTTACCACAGGTATCGGACGTGATTTTCGGGCATGGCATGTTTGGGGGAAATTAGAGTTTTTAGTCTTTGTTAGTATAATTGAGCAATGTAAATTATTTCACCGCTGCGTTTGGTAATTTATTTTGTAAAGCAATACTCAGTGGAATTATTTTGGTGAACGGATTGTCTTAGACTTTTGTTTGTGGAGATATTTTATCTCAGAGGATTTAATTGCTCTGTCTATACCGTTAGTTTTAGATCTGTAATGGTATATAATGGAGTTTGATGTTAGTCGCGGCCTCGCGTTTTCGGGGCGTGACAATCCTGTTGTATTACACTCTTATAGCCACCACAACAGATAAAGGACAAAATACATGACGAGTGAGTGGGCACCATGTAACATCCCAAATTTTAACTTTTATTGAAAATTCATATTTTGACTTTAATCTGATTAGTTTTGGGGTCTTTTCATAATTTCAAAAAGTTTTATGTGAACTAGGAAAAATGACTGATGTTTTGGGGGGGGGGGGGTTTAGTAAATTTTCTTTTTGGGGTAAATATATAAGCGCTTATGGGATCAACCGTCCCACATGTTTCTCTTCCCTTCTACTGAGAGAGAGAGAGAGAGAGAGAGAGAGAGCGAAATTCCTGGAGATTATACAGTAAGCTTTAATTGTCAATATCTCTTTCATTACTTATCCAATTGATGTGTTTTTGCACTTTTTAAAAATTTTGTTGTGTCCACTTCAACCTTCCAGCTTAAAGTTTTCTCAGAATCTCACATTTTCATATAAAAAAATAACCTTAAAGTCAATACCTCGTAAAAGTTCAAAATTTTTCGGTTTCTGAAAACTACTTCGATTTGCCATAGAAAATTTATTACTTATTGATTTTTTGTGATTCTTATATTTCTAGAAACCTCAGAAAAATTCTAACTTTTATAGTTTCAAAATTTCTGATATTCGTTATATTTCTGCTTCAAAATAACCATTGAACAAAACTGGTATGCACAGAGATGTGTTGTTTTAGTCAGCCATTTCAATTTGCTATTAAATGTTCATTATTCATTGGTTTTTAGCGATTATTACTTTTCCGAAAACTTCAGCAAGTCTATTTCAATCTTCTAGAATAACAGATCAGTCCATTTTCCAAATGTTAAATCTATTTATGAGCTTATTTTGGTCAAGTGCAAAACAGTAAGCCCTCCTATGTTTAAGAAATCTATTGTGAGAAAATTTCAGATTTTTCCAAGGTTGCCAAGGGGGTCAGTTGATGCGGTCAATGAAAACCTTTGCACTGAATTTAAAAATAGCAAACCAGCAAAGTTTAGCATAGAAACTTTATGAGGATCTTAAAATTGCGAGATGCTTCAATGTCTAAAATTTCGAGGCATTCGATAGTCGACATCTATTTTTAGCGGAACTGACTTCCAAGCGCTTAGTTAATTATCGGGTAGGGATTTTGAGCGAAAAAAATTCTCAAAGGACTTTTTAGTCCGAAAAACCCATCTAGTGGCTTAGCAAAAATGTTTTAGGTTATTTTTGGGTGCATATGGGTATATTAGTCGTCAGGGGGTATTTTGATAATTTTATACAAGTCTGGGCGGTGTTCTGGTAATTTTCCTTACTTGGGGGTGAATTTAGTGGACGTGCATAATTGAGCATTAGGAATTGATATCCTTGAGATTTATCATTTTAAGTTCTGATAGATGGGGGTTAGGACCGATACTCGAGCAAGAGCTAGACCCGGTTAGCGATTCAGGTATTTACTCCCGCTATCTCCCCACTTATACCCAATTTTCAATTCAAAGTATATATACATGGTTCGTACCAGCTAGATGCTTTAAAGCCTTTTGAAGTGCTACATCTTTCGTTTTGAATTGTTTGACGGGAATATAAAATGAATTGCCATGGATTGTTTTAATTTGCGACTATGAACGTTGTTCAGAAGAATGATATGAAATGTTGTTTATGGTTGCTTCTCCCCACATCTAACAGGGGAAAGGTAGATTCGGGTCCTGGTCAACGGGACCAAACGTTGACACACAGAATGCTGTTGTTATTGGTCACCCATGTGTCCACAATAATAATTATCCCGACGAGACTGAGATTTTGGGTTCGAGTCAGTGGGAACGCTGACCAAAGTAAATCGAGTAGAGAGTTTTGGATTGAATAGTTACTTGATGGTTAACATGCTATTGTTTTTCTATCTCTCAGAAAGAGTTTCTCTCATATATTGATTTGCTCTCATAAAGTATATGCGTAGTATCTTTATGAAATTACTTATTAGTTTTAAATTGAAAACTCACGGACTGTGTTGAAAATATAAAATTATTTTGGGATATGGCAAGCGTGCTTACTGGGCCGTAGCTCACTCTTTCATAATTTTCAGGTGATTATCTAGTTGGACTCGACATCTATGAGAGTTACAAGGACATGGTTGCGGGAGATGGTTGTTAGAGGATTGAAGTCCTCTGAGAACGTTTGATAATTTTTGGTTTGACATTGTAGTATTTAAATTTTATGTTGCGAATTGTTCGAAGCATAGATCTCCATAGAGTTTCAGTTATTCTAATTAGTTGAATAATGAGGATGTTAGTAGAGACGTATTTTGGGGAATGCATAAGTATGATCCTTGGTAACCTTGTAAACAGTTTAGACTTAGTGCTTGGTTATAAATCTTGTGTACAGGTTGTAGTAGGCCTGGCAGAGCCCTAGTGGAGGTTTAGTGGGTCTGCAGCCGGTAATGGACCTAGCTCATGGGCTCACCCGTGGGTTCGGGTCTTGACACACCACGTGCCATCTCATGGTCAAATATGGTCAAAGGTTGACTGTGGGACATGTTAGCCAGTTCGACATATTATAGATCTTGTTCGAAGACTCTGAAATCTTGCTTTAGTTTGCAGAACAAAGTTGATTATTGCTTTTGATAACTATCTAAGGATAAGTTTTTTGACTTCCTCGTGAATGAGGTTACCTCCCTTAGCTCCCCATATATAGCCTCACATGTCTAAGGTGTGCCCAACTTTGATTCTCCACATACTTCTCATGCAATTTGGAATTCTCTCACACAAAATTTATCTTAGGCATTGGAGATTCCCCACCAGATTCATGTCCCATGAGTCGCCAATTGTTAGTTTTGTGCTGTGTAGACTGGTTCATGAGCTTTTTCCATCCTTCTAGATTTTCTGCACACAATTTTGGTGCCATCTACAGAAGCGATTATGCCACTCTTCTTTGATCTCATGGTACTCATCTCTGAAAATCCTGAGTAGGCTTATTAGACATTTGTGCCTGTGACGCCTGATGGGCACATGACTTTTGAGTCTGCTTGCCCACCAAGCCTAAGTACATACAACTTACTGACTGTTAAAGAGAGATGCCATGAGTATACGTTATGTATGACGCACGAACTCGTTTCCACGTGGAAAACTACTCAATGTGGAAGAGCTATCCACATCTCAAGCCTTGTTACTGGTTGCAATTCGATCTATTGCAACCAATCCACAACCTAGCCAGACATCCGTTGCCCACCGAGCAATGGTTGAGCAGCCAGATTTAATTAGTTGTCAAATGAAATCCATGTAGCATATCGAGTAGCTACAAGAAACAATATATCAGTGGCATCATGCTTATCAACTTCGATGAACCTTTGCTCTGTCATTGATTTGTTAATTAGCACCTTAAGCCTCTTTAGGCCCCTTTTACCTTCCCTTCGGGACTTTAAGGCTCTAGCCTTCAAACACATAATCACCAGATTCAACAATCTCTGTTGCCTCTGGCTTAAAGGGTGCCTATTTTTGCACCCCATGTAAGGGTTCCTGATCCCACTACTATTCACATCTCAATCTCTCGTGACAATGAACTAAGCAACCCTAAACACACTCATGTTGAGGATCTTGCTTAGAGGTTCAGTCTTTAATTCTCCTTAGTAATCAGTGAAAGATGGCAATCCTTAAGTGAAGAAATCTACACATAACAGAAGCGGTGAGACCAAGACGGTTCCCAATCATTAGATGAAAAAAATGGAAACATGACAAATCTTTACCTCTTTTAGTTCAGTTAGAAAGCACATTCTTCACGAAATTTAGAATCAAGAAATCATACTATTTATAGAACCTATGCAGCCTCCATCACACTTGTGTTATCCCTGTGTGTGTTGCCATTTTAAAAAATACCATGCCTACATGATAGAATATTGTATTCACCATTACCTTACGAACGTAATACGCATTCAACAAACTGAGCCACATAAGGATACTTTCTCTGTCAATACTATTGGTAAAAGTCTTGCCTCGAGATGAACCTCTAGTAAATCTTAGAAAGCTCGCACTTCTTAGTTAACTGTGTCTCAAAGCCCTACATGATATTCCATTGCCTTTGATGACTCTGATTTGTTGGCTTTTAGCACCCTCATCGTGATGTGCCGTAGAGATGTCAATGGGCCGGCCCAGCGGGCCAGACGTGAAAATGGGCTGGGGCCGGGCCAAATTGTTTGGAAATTGGGCCGGGCCAGATGAGGGGGTATCTAGGCCCAGTCCAAACCCTGGCCCTAAGCCCAATATTTAGGGCCGGGATTGGGCCGGCCCCGGGCCCAACTTTTGTTTTTAAAAAAATTCTTGTTATTCAAAGTAAAAACTTGAATTGCAGTTTACTATTATGTAAGCAAATTATAATGTAGTACTATGTATCCGATTGGACTAATCGGAATAAAAAATGTCGTAACTCGACTATGATCCTCCGGAAAGTAGTCTACAATTCGAGACTTAGACGAAGAAATGTAAAAGACTCTTTTTAAAATTTTTGAATTGAAATGGGACTACAGGAAGGGGAGACAATTTATATGATTTCTAAAATGGAAACCTACTAAAAGTTACCTTTTGATATAGCTATCCTTGGGTCGGCCCAAGCCCGGGCATAGCGGGCCAGATGTGAAAACGGGCTGGGGCCGGGCCAGGCCAGAGGAGGGGGTATCTAGGCCCAGTCCAAGACCTGGCCCTAGGCACAATATTTAGGGCCGGGCTTGGGCCAGGCCCATGCCCAACTATTTTTTCCCCAAAAATTCTTGTTATTCAAAGTAAAAACTTGAATTGCAGTTTACTATTATTTAAGAAAATTGTAATGTAGTACTATGACTAGGATTCTGTAATGGAGTATAAGATTTGTACATGTAGTAATATATGTGTATGCAAGCAACTAAAAATGCCTAGACGGCTAGACACGCACATATATATGTAGTAATATGTGTGTAGACAATAATATTTCTAGCATTCAAACAAAGTGATCAAACCTTGTTAACGGGAATATAAATCCTTGATTCTTAGTTTATACAGGTAAAACCACCAAAGAAAAAAGGAGCCCGATTCTAAATTTTCTCTACACACTATAAATAAATATAAGGAACCAATAATGGTGCTCTCAGATGCTTGGACAGTTGCATCTGTCTAAACATGAAGTGATCAAACCTTGTTAACGGGAATATTTAGAGGCAAACTTGCAGATATTCTTGTGCAGCATAATTGCTGCTCGGGTCTAATTACAAGTTTAAGACAAGGGTAAAAAACAATGGGAATCACTAGGACCATAGCAACAAAGGAATGCAAGTACCAAAAAAATAAATGCTTCAATTTTAATCTTGAGCTCTACATTGTGTAGAGGCTTTTTTGCTCAAGAATATCTCATGGTTGTACTTTAAAAAAGAACAAGATATATCAGACTGGGATAATGACGCAAATAATGTTTGGACATACTTTGTGCCATGGGTGAGGCTTGATTTGTGGGAACTTAAATTCGGTATAGTTTGGATTCATGCATTTTATCTCATCCTTGGTAGGCGTCCCCAAAACTTGTATAACAATTTACATGATGTATGAGATGAGATAGACCATATATAGCAGTTAAGAACACATATTTGGGCCAAAATTCGGGCCTCTTTAGGGCCGAAAAAGGGGGCCAATTTCTGGCCAATTTTGGGGTCCGTTTTGGGCAAAAAACGGGCCAGTTTCGGGCCAGCCCGTTTTTTAGGGCCTGGCCCGGGCTTGGATAAAATGGGAAATAATATAGGCCTGGCCTTAGCCCTGGCCCAAGGCTCTACGGGTTAGGGCCAATACTATTCCTCTTTAGGGCCTGGCCAGCCGAGCTTATTTAGGGCCGGGTCGGGCCAGCCCGCGGGCGGCCCAATCCTTTTGACATCTCTAAAGTCATTTAATATACCAAGAAAGGAGGTCCGTTTATTACGAGGCCTTGGAGCTAAGGTACAATACAATTTGCCTCATAACTAGAAAATTCAAGGGTTTCAACCGTTACTCTCGAGTGGGTGGGTTAGGGACAGATGTGCAGGATATGTGAGGCATGAAATAATAGCACAATTACCATAGTTATAGCACCTTGTACATGTTATACAATACAAAGAAAATACAAAAAGGTCAAAAAGTAATAGAAAAATTTTCAAGTCTGGTCTTCTTAGTTTTTAGTCCCAGTAGAGTGGCCACTATAGTGAACCGCCTCCGAAAAAAAATGTACTGAATGATTTTTAGGAGTCGCCATCTTATTTATTTAAACAAATAAGAATAAAAAAAACTCGAAAATGACTATAAAAATGTCCAAAAAAACTACTGATCTATTAAAATCAGATAAATGAGTTCTAGGTCTAAGTTATATGAGGAGAAGGTGTTAGGCACCCGTCATACTCTTTCCGTCTCTATTTTATTTTTATTAGGTTTTGGCCTTTTTAACACATAAAATGCAATAACATAACCCCTAAGTTTATTTCTAAATTATTGGCTTGAAATCAGTATCAAGGTCGAATGGCCTATGTATCCGGTCAGACAAATTGGAACCAAAATCATTGTAGCTCGACTCTAGTCCTATGGGAGGCGACCTACAATTCGGTCTTGGACTCGAACTAAGTAGTGAAAATGACTGTTTTTTTATAATTTTTGCACTAGAAATAATATGTCATCGCAGAAAATGGAAAATAATGCTCTGAGACAAGCAAACTAAACCAGAAAGCAGACCAAAGGACTAAGGAATGCTCTGGGGAGGATCCACGATGCTAGAGACTTGAGACTCTTCTAGAGTGAATTACGAAGGTCTAGTTTCTCTTAAAAGATGATACACCACTTCTAAGCGAAATGGTATAAAAGCTCTAGGGAGAAAAAGCTGGATCCTTAAAATGAAGGTCAAGGGCTCAATTTATAGATATTTGGGGCACCGCAAATGATAAAGATGGCCATCTTAATGTGCAATACGATGATAAGAAATAATATTTGATAGAAATCGCTGATTGACAAAAGTGAACTAACCGACCTGTTTGTCGAACATCGGCCGGTTCATTGCACAATTTTATAAATTTTTTCCCTGAATTTCAAGACATCATCTGACCGTAATTTGGTAATTATCTTTGATTTTACAGATATGATGTACCAAATTTGGCAATTATCTTCATATTTTACATAAATCCATGATTTAATCCCTTGTATCAAGGATAAATCTAAAAGAATTCTTTAATTCCTCTAGACAAATCAAGACATGGACCGGACTCACATAGTTGGACTGGACTTAACCCAATTATTGACTAGACAACTGGACTGCACTGGACTTGGCCACTGGACAGCTGGACTCGACTGGCATATTTGAATTAGACTGGACCAAACTAAATTAATTATATTATCAAGAAGAACCATTAATAATAACTCTAATTGATAATACATCCCAATAATTATTTAGTTAAAATGACTACAAAAAATGGGGTGTCTATAGATAGACACCTAGACTTGTTGAAAACACAAGGCACGACATTTATTTGACTCAAACCCTAAGGAAGACTTCTGAGAGTTGTTTGGACGCCCTAATTTTTTTGGCCTTAGTTTATATTATGGTTAGACTTTGGTCATATATGATAGAAGGTCTAGGTCATTTATCTTTTTCAGTCTTATCTCTTAAGACAAGCACGTAGTCTCATTCTCCTTTATTTTATTTAGTTAGTCCAGTTCAGTTGTGCTCACACGTCGTAGGGCGTAGTTCTGGTTAGTGCAGTTCTACATCAACCTTAGTTTGGGTAGGACGTTAGTTAGAAGGAATAGGTCTTAAAGGGGATTTTTTGTCATGACCATTATGACCATTTTGGGCAGCCTTTAAGTGCCTTTAGCCCTCCAGGTAATACATTTACTTATTTAGGGCATTCTAGAATCATTAGGTTTATGGAAATGTAAAGTAATGAGAACAATCTAGTAAATATACAGGGTCAGTGTATTACTACTTCCAACACTATAGTGAACCGTTACGCCATCTTTAAAAGGGAAAGTCTACCGGTCTAAGTTACGATTGTTAGGCTCCCGCATTCTACTAGTACACTAATCGGCCAGTCGAGGCCTCATTAATTGAGACGACTCTCCGGGAGGCGACCTTTCGGTCTAGTGACTTTTCTGCCTAGTTTCGCAGAAAATGGAAAATAATGCTCTGAGACTAAAGGACTCAGGACAAGACTTGAGACTCTTCTAGAGTGAATCGAAGGTCTAGTTCTCTTAAAAGATGATACACCACTTGGTATAAAAGCTCTAGGGGAAAAAGCTGGATCTTAAAATGAAGGCCAATTTATAGATATTTGGGGCACCGCATGCCATCTTAATGTGCAATACGAGATAAGAAATAATATTTTTGAGTGAACTAACCGACCCATCGGCCGGTTTTTATAAATTTTTTCCCTGAAGCAAGACACATGTGACCGTTTTGGTAATTATCTTTGAGATGTTTGGCAATTTTTTTACATAAATCCATTTTAATCCCCATTGAAAGGCCAGTTGGACTGGACTTAACCCAATTATTGACTAGACAACTGGACTGCACTGGACTTGGCCACTGGACAGCTGGACTCGACTGGCATATTTGAATTAGACTGGACCAAACTAAATTAATTATATTATCAAGAAGAACCATTAATAATAACTCTAATTGATAATACATCCCAATAATTATTTAGTTAAAATGACTACAAAAAATGGGGTGTCTATAGATAGACACCTAGACTTGTTGAAAACACAAGGCACGACATTTATTTGACTCAAACCCTAAGGAAGACTTCTGAGAATTGTTTGGACGCCCTAATTTTTTTGGCCTTAGTTTATATTGTTAGACTTTATATATGTAAGTCTAGGCTTTATTTTATAAGCTTTATTTTATTTAGTTAAGTCCAGTTCAGTTGCCCAGTCTAGTTGGTCAAGTTCAATTGGTTAGTCCATTTAGTTTGGGCTTAACCTAAGTTAAAGTTTAGATAAGATAGAAGGTCTAGAAGGGGATGGTCTTAACTTGGATTTATATTCTGATTTCATGATTATCACATGGGTTTAAGTTTAAAGGTAGTTTTTTCCTTCTAGAATTAGGTTTAAAAGTAAAGTAATGAGAAAAGTATATACAGGCCTGTATTACTCTAAACAGGTCGTTACTTCTTTAAAAGGGAAAGTCTACCGAACGATTTTCTTACTGTATCGGCCAGTAAGGTCATTTGATCTTTTTCTAGTCTTATCTCTTTTAGGTGATAAAGACAAGCACGTAGTCTCTTTTTGTGATTCTCCTGATCCCGGACCGCAAAAGGACCTTTAGTTGCCCCAAGTTGGACAATGAGTTTTAGAGAAAAATTCCCCTTGAAAGGCCACAAATTTTGTATAGGAGCTAGATTAGCAAGATAGATGGGACGTGATCCACTGCCAGCGCCAGCAACTTAGCTCATTTTCTAGCGTGATCTGGCCGTTTATCACTGATTTATATGGGGCGTGAGTGGTGGTGTTTGACGGTCTAGATTAAATCTTCTCCCTCAATAGTGCTAGATAACCCTAACATATTAACCTAATTACAATCTAACCCCTTAGCTTTAAAAAAATGCATTTTTATGCACCATAATACTTTTTCACATATAATAGAATCACACAAGGTTATTTTAGGATATAATGTTTCTTACAGAGACGTTGTTCTTGGTCCTTGACTGTACGCCCGCCATGCTTCTCCTATGGCTTTTCGATATCCGAGCTTTTCACCAAGTGGACACACAGCTCGATGCCTTACGTTTCTCAAAATTGGCTAACGGCTATAATCAAACACTCTTAAGCTTCCAGGATATCGGTTTGAAAAGTGCAGTAGAAAAACATCTTTCTAAAACCAATACTTCTTTTATTTATAGTGGAAAGAAACTTTTACATAAAAGCAATAGAAAGGAATGGCTCTTTTTAGTATTGCACAAATTAATTCTTAGCACACTTCACACACTCTTAAACTCTTGCCTCAGCCCTTTTTATAAATAAAAGAATCAGGTACATAGGATTCTTCAACAGTAAAATTAATCTATATATTTTTTTTGGAAGGTCATCTTTTTCTTTTGTTATGGCAAACATCTTTATTTTGTTCTCCACTTGGCTTTGTCATTTTCTGTTGGCACTTATGTCCATTTCAATCATGCTTATCCTGTGGTCTCAAACCCTTTTGTACAGCTCAAAAGTTTGGCTAGACAGCCCAGGTTCTTCTTGTCCTTGTCAATTGAACTGTTCAAAGAGTTTGATTACCTGATCTTGATCCTATTTGGAGGGCTCTATGAATGCTCTACACCCCCTCACGACTACTATCTTTCGTCGATCGTAGAAACATGCTTCTTGAGGCTCACCTACTATATTTTCAGTTGTTGCATGGACAAAACTGATTCTTTCAATCTTGTCTCTCTCAGCATTATAGGTGTTCCATGGTTTATCCTGGTCTGGCCGATAGAAATTCATTAACTTTTTATTGGTTAATCGATAAATGAACCAAATCTGATACGGCTTGTAGAACTTGGTTTTGCTTCTTTCTGCCAAGGTTGACAATATCTAGACTGTGATAACCTGTTGACTAAATCCCATAACTCCAAGAGCATATCGAATTAGCTGGGAGACTCTTGATGAGTTCTCAATCATCTCGGTCTATTTAGATTGTGTCGACAATTCCATGTTCAATCCATTTAAGATTAGTCTTGCCTGATGGCAGTGTGAGGCTTGGCCATTCATAATCTCCAGGAATGCCTTCATTTCTAATTTGCGAAGGATCTTTTCGTGTTCATTTTCCTTCCTGGCTAGTTCTTTTATCTTAGTAGTGATATCAGATGAGAGCGATGATTCTAGTTCTTCTAGCAAGTGGATTCTTTGCAGAACTATCATTCATTCTTCATCATTTATATTAAGCCTCTTTTCTAAGTGCTTAACATAGTCAGTTAATTGACTGAGGGTTCTTCATATCTCTTTTCGGGTAATTTTCACTCAATCATTTTCAAAAAGATTTTTGCTCTCTACACATAACCCTGGATCACAAAATGATTTTGTTTTATTATCAATGGTTCGTGTTATGGTAATATTCTGTTTTGAAGACTTTTCATTTTCGTCAGTTTTCACCTTTCTTTTTAGATTCTTATTGTTAAGATAGTAATTTTTTATTTTCTTGCCTATTTGTTTACGGTGCCTTGCTGTGAAGTTTCAGCCTTACTCTCTTTGTTCCAAAACTTATGCCTTGGTTTTGAATGCTTAGTTTTTGGGCTTTCGGATTGGTAGTCCTGACCATCTTCTTCCGCTACTGGGGGAGGATTTTTGAATGTCAAAGATGTTCTCTTTCTTTTTAGGGTAAATGATGTAGTAGTTGAATTTTCCTGATGGTTCTCCCAATAGATCGACTTCAGGATCTCCTGCTTTATACCTTTCTTTTAAGGCTTTTTGAGTAGTCTTTTTGAGGTTACAACTCCCTGCATCATAAAGCATAATTATCTGGTTAGGCAATGTGCAAGTGCATTTTTGGCTGATGAGATGTATTCTACATCCAAAGTATAATAGTTGAACCATTGCTGCCATCGATAAAGTCTTGTTTGACTAATATCTCTTAGCCCTCTCTTAAGGAAAGCCTTGAAACACTTGTATCTGTTCTGATAAGATAGTGTCTTGAAACTAAAACTATATAAAAAGACTTTATGCCATGTTTTATAGTTAAAAACTATTTTTCGTATATGTGATACCGAGTTAACTTAACCTTTTATTAAAAGAATATTTTGGGTATCTTCAGTTGCCCATAACCATTTTCCTTTTCTAAGCTTAATAACCTAATAAATCTTTGAAGTTATTTCAGATGATTGATTTCTTCTGGAAATAGCTTTATTTTTTCACCAATGTGATCTAGAAGAATAAGTTTTCTATTGTCTTCTATTCTCAATCCTAGAAAGTTAATGATAGTTTGTTTCCATTCACATTTGTTTTGTGATACTACTAATCCATCTTGTACTATCATTTTTAGATGATTTCTATGTTCATCTCTGATTTTTGAGAATGCTAATATATCATCTATGTATACTACATAGTATTCTCCATGCTTTGTAAAAATGTTATCCATACTTCTTTGGAAAAGTGGTGGAGCATTTTTTTAATCTGAATGCTAATACTGTCCATTCACAGTGTCCTTATGGTGTGCTAAGGCAGTTTATGGAATTGGCGATTCTTCTATTTTAATTTGCCAATAATTTCTTTTTAAATAAACTTTGAGAAAAAGTTGGCTAGCTGGATTTTGTTTATAAGCATATCCTTGTTTGAGATTTTATAGCCATCTTTGACAGTTGCTACTTTTAAAGCTCTATAATCTATTATTAATCTGGCTTTTCCTCTAGCCTGTTTTGCATGATTTTTTACCATGAAGGGGAAAACTTAAATGAGGACTCTCGCTGGGTCTTATTAACCCTTATTTTAGTATATCAAGAATTTGTCTTTCAAATTCCTTGACCATCTCAAGAATATGTTGCATTGATTTTACGTTAACCACATAATCTTTATCCCTAAGGGTCAATCCCACCCACGATTTATCTTTTTCCCATAATTTAGTGGGTCATTACTAAAATTATTTTCTAATATCATTTTTAGGTTATCAAGACGAGGAATTTATTTTCCTTGTTTTAATTAATAATGTTGGTTTAGTTCTTTAACCCAGCTGTCGTCTTCTTTGGTTACTTATTCTTCAAGTAACCTTTTCCATGAGGCTGCTTTGCTTTCTTCACCACGTTGGGCTGTGTAGAGAGACTCACTCTGAAAAGGATTTTGGATTTCTCCTAATTTTTCTAGACGAAAACTAAATTTACATCTTTGAACAACATATTTAAGAACGGGATTTTTTGACATTGTATTTCAATAGGGAACTCTTATTGAATAAATGGTTAATTTTCAGGTTGTTTTAAGAAAGCATTTCCTATTAAAAATTTGTCGTTTAAAGAGTCAAATTGCATACTCGTTCTATAATGAACTGTTTTCCATTAATTGTGACCGAAATATGATATCCTTCATATTCTGGTGCGAACTCACCGCCATTTGCCATACGCCATTCGCATGCTTATGAGTTGATCTATTTTGATCCATTTTCAGAGGGTAAAATTCATGGTCGTGCCGAGCAATAGGATGCTCCAATATCTACTAAAGCATCAATTATATAAGGGTGATAACCTTGGAGGTCAAAACTTATTTCCATGTAAGAATTGTTTGGACTTACTGCCATTCGTTTATTATCTATCTTTTCAGGAGTTCTTTTACCCGTAATAGTACTCATAATTGCTTGAATACCCTTTTCAAGCTCATCTTTTGTCAAGCCATTTTCTTTCAGCATTTGCTTGATGGTGTCATGTATGGATGTTGTGGTCCTTACATGTATGGTTTCTACAAGCGTTGACATACTTCTTCTAATTGTGTTCGTAACTATTTTGTCTTCATTAGAACTTTCTTCATCTTTAGTAGAGTCTTGTAGCATTTTTTTCCCTTACTTTTTCCTTTTGGATTTGTAGACGTGGACAGTTTAGAGGAGACATAATGTCTTTTTGGTTCTCGAGGATTACAATACCTTTATTTTCTATAATTTGCTTGTGTCTAATTATTTACTAGCTAATCCTTCTCGTATCACCCATTTTTTAGGTCATGATAGTTGTTTTGGATTTATCTTCTGTGCTTTTATTGCTCGGACATTACTACTTGTTTGTTCAAATAGTTCTACTTCGTTGTTTAGCGTTTTACTTAGTGAATTTATGGTATTTACCACTATGTAGACTAGATGATATTGTCCTCAATATTTTTCATACTTCTTGTAGTTCAGTCTTTCCTTGAGTCTGAATCATCAGTCCTAATGCTTGATTAGGATAAGGATCTTTAAATGGCATAAAATAGTTTGATGTAGCTTTAAACCAAATTAGTATGTCATACATATTACTTTGGATTCCCCCTATTAGGGCCTTTTCAAAAGCTTTTCACCGATTATCTATTAAATAATAGACTACTGGTGTATCTCTGTCATCTATGAATAATGGACAAAGACTTACTTGTATCATGCCAATATGAACTTAGTGATATCCTTCTTTAAAGGTATTATTTTACCTTATCTATTTTAAAGAGAGGAATGTCTAGTATTCTTTCTTCAGTCTGGCCTACAAATGTTTCTCCTTCAGAGATCTTTACTTTCATCTTACTTCTAAACCCGAATATGGAGTTTTTGTATATTTCTCCAACCTTGATTTTAGGCATTTCCCAATGGTTTATAATAGAACAGGGAGTTTCTTTCTCAATTAATTCACTCTGACTGATTATGTCATTGGATAAAGGAATCATTTCTTTTCCATTGTCACAGGTTTCTGACATTATGAAGATCGTGCCTACACCTTTTAAAGTTTTGTTTAAATTTTCATTGTCATCTAATATTGTTTCATCATCAGACTCGTAATCGTATTCTGAAATAAGCTTTTCTGCTTCATCTTCAAAATCTAATTTGTATCTCCATGCTGGCTCCTATCTTTCTTTAGCGAATAAGAAAGATCTTATATTTTCTTTTCTTTTCTTACTTGGACATTTATTTGCATAATGTCCTTTTTTGCCACATAACCAGCAGCAATTACACTCTTATAGTGATTTTTCTTTTGGACATGAATGTCTTTTACACGGAATATTAGGTTTTTTTTTCTAATATATATTCCCCATGCTTTTGGTTTTCATCTTGATGGATTAAATTTTCTTCTCTGAAATTTTTTCCATTTCTTCTCGATTGTTTTCTTCATGAAGTTTGGCTTCTTTTCTCATCCATAACTGTTTATCATGTTATCGATTTTAGAACAACATGCATAACTCATATGAGCTTTTTTTCATATCTTTTATCGTCTGTCCTTCAGTGCAATATTTCCTTAGAACTTCTTCTACAACTGATATTCTTCCTCTTACGGAATCGCAAAACACTCCGTCAATTAGCAGTTTAACAAATACTTTTTCCGCTAACTCATCCCATGGTTTAAGGAGTTTGTCAATAAATTACTTTGCCAATGAAAGTTGTCTGTAAGTTCTAACTTGTAAAAATATTTTTTAAATTCGCAAGTGTAATTTTTAAAATAGCACATATTACATATGTGTAGTTTTGTCAAATTTATGAAAGCATTTTTTTCTTAAATACCTATATTATTTATAAATATTCCGCAGAACTCTCGTTTGAGGTTATTAGCATAAAATATTATCAATTATTCAGAAATGTTAAGCTTGCTTTGGGCTTCAATTATCATTTCGTTTGCCATTCTATTCCAGAACCTAGCTGCATTTTCTCGCAGATTTGCTCGAATAAAATATTTTATAGCATGCATTTCTATTGAATTACCACATATTATGGAAATCATTAAGGCTTGTGCCCAATTATTGATTATTTTTTATGTATTTGAAAGACAATCGATATCAAAATGTATGACATATTAATTTACGGGCTCACTTCTTCCATTTTTTGGAACAAATTCTAGTTTTGAATTTGCCCTGATATGAGCGTTATTAAATTTAGAATTTCTTAATTTAACTCTGGATTCCACACTCCTACGTAGTTAGGATCAGTTTCTCCGTTCCATAAATTCACATCAGCAAATATTTTATTTACTTATGATATGGCTCTTTCTCTTCTTGTTTATATTGCTGCTCTTTTAGAACAGACGGATTTATTTCCTTCATCATTGGTTTTTTCAATGATTTTACCTTTTCTACTTTTTCTGAGTAGTCATTGATTATTTTTTTTATCTCTCCTACACCCATTCGACGTACGGGATCCTTGGAGTCATTTGAGCAACTCGAAGAGGATTTTCTTTCATCCTCGCTACCACTGTATGCTATATAACTTTATCAAATACACATGAAGTTTCATTACTATAACAATTATTTGTAGTATAATAAATTATAAAGTTTGATAAGAAGTTATTTGAGGCTAAATCGTGGGTTTTACTTTCTAAGCTTTTATCTAAATTTCATAATTCAGTTAATAGCTTAGATGTTATCTTGTTTACATTTTTAAAGATATTTAGAGTTTCGTGAAATACATCCATCATTTGATATAATAATTTTGTTAGCCCAGTTTTTCCCACTCCATACTCTAAGTGTGTAATACCAGTCATATGATTCAATTAACAAGGAATTTTCATGAGTTTTTCGGTTAAATCTCGCCTTTAATTACTCTCTAATACTAATTTTGTATGGAAAAATTCTCCTTTGGTCGTGAATGACATAGTCTAAACTTGAAAGGGGTCAATTTTAGTTCTTGAGAAGTATGAGGTGTTTTAAATGATGTACTGAGAAGTTGAGGGGTTAAAAAAGATTAACCAGAGAGTTGGCAACTTGCCAGCATTGGCATTTTATCTTCCTATATATATATATATATATATATATATATATGGGAGCTGATCCATTATTAGCACGGGCAATGGATCAGTTGTTTCCCGCGCGATTTGGCCATCCACGAGGCCCTGGACGGGCCAGATTTTATCGTCTGCTACATAATGTAGCATACGGTAATTTTACCTTCTGCTACATTATGTAGTGGACGGCGAAAAATAGGCCATCTACACGTGAGATCTGGCCGTCCAGATCTTGCGCGTGGACAGTCATATTGCGCGGGCATACGCGCGCGTTGCCCGCGCGAGCAATGGATCAACTATATATATATATATATGATCATGATCCATTACTAGCGCTGGTAAGTTGCCAGCGTGATCTGACCGTCCGCTACATTATGTAGTGAACGGCCAGATCGCGTCCACTACATTATGTAATGGACAATGAAAAAAATGGTCGTCCACGCTCGCGATCTGGCCGTCCACATCTCACACTTGGACGGCCAGATCGCGCTGGCAACTTGTGTTAAGTTGCCAGCGCTAGCAGTGGATCACGACCCATATATATATATATATATATATATATATATATATATATATATATATATATATATATATATATATGGGTCGTGATCCACTGCTAGTGCTGACAACTTGTTATATAGGAACACACACACATATAGGGAGCTAATCCATTGCTCCCGAAGTAACTTAAGTTAAGTTGCCAGCACCATCTGGCCGTCCACACGGATGGACGGACCATATCTAATTTTCGTTTTTTTTTAGATTTCGTTTGATACATTATGTAGCAGAAGGTTGTTTTTACCATATTTCTCCTCATCCACACAATTGATAATGACGTTGAAATGTCCGTCCATTACACAATGTAGCGGACAAAATATAAAACAAACACCCACAGCCCATCATTTTCATCTCTCTTTCTTCATCCCACTTCCGAACCCACTTCCATCATCTCTCTTTCTGCCTCTTCCCAAATCCACTTCCATCATCCCTTTCATCTCTCTATCCCACTTTCATCATCCCTTTTATCTCTCTGTATAATATTTCTTCTAAACATTTGTCTCGCCCCAAACCCATTTCCATCATCCCTTTCATCTCTCTATCTCCCTTTCTTCTGAATTAATGCCTCTTCCCAAGACCCACTTCCATCATCCTTTCATCTCTTTATCTTATCTTTCTTCTGAATTATTGCCTTGCCCAAAACCCACTTCCATCATCACCAGCCAGAGAGAGCCAAGGGGTATAGAATCCCTTCCCCCGCCCTTTGGGCATCCTCAGCACCGCCGTCGCCTCCCCCGACAACCCACCTCTATCATCTTCGTCTGTGTTTTGTTGATAGCACTGCCGCCGTAACATCCTGTGCTTTGTTGATAGCATTGTCACTCCAGTTGTCTCGACAACTAATTCAAAGCAATTCTCTTGATTTTCTTCCAACTTCTTTTTCCCAGCGTTTCTTCTAATATAATTGGATTAGATCCAAATCTTGGATGGTGATAATTGGACTTAGATCCAGATCTTGAAACGGGAAAAGCACTTAAGAGAACAAAGAACATAACAACGAACAAGACAACACATTAAACATTGGTTTTTCGATTGTCCGCTATATTATGTAGTGGACAGACAAGAATAATTAACAAAACGCCAATGGGAAAAATGGTAAAAAGTCCCACCGCTACATTACATAGCAGACAAACTTTAAAAAAATGCAAAAATTAGATCTGGTCCGTCTATTTGTGACAGATGCACGGTCTGATGTCGTTGGCAACTTAACTCAAGTTGCCTGTGCGAGCAATGAATCATCGCCCCCCCCCCCCCCCCACACACACACACACATATACATATCTAATTTTCTCTCCTTGTGAGGTCTTTGTCCTTCGCTCATGGATAATATGGAGTCAACGTCGTTCAAATAGTTCAAACAATCAAAACAGTCCAAGTCAAGAGGTATGGTTCTCCACCTTTCTTTTGAATTCTTTATTTCTCTAAATTAGATAAGAGTAGTCATAAATCTTCATACTGTGATATAGTTTTGTTCTGTGGGAAAAGTTAAAAGACGGTGTTCTAAACTGCCCCTTAGAATAAATCAATTAGGACTAAAATTCTGTTTAGACTAGATTTCTTTTTGGATTATACTTTTATTCCCATAAAAGTGCTTAAAGCATTCAAGTAGAAAAAATTGAATTAAGTCAGTCTATAAGAAACCGTAGACCAAGATTTTGGTCACCTTCCATAAGGTCAGAACTACGTAGTTTTGATCCCGATGACTCCGATTGGATACGTAGGCCACTCGACTCCAGCTTGTTGAGTTCAAACCAAACTTAAGTTTAGTTTAGGTCTTGTTTTTTGGATAAAAATACGAGACTTTTTTTTACCACAACCCCTATGCCATCAACTTCTGGAAACTAATCCTAACCGCTCACCTAATCATAAACAGGGACTACTGTCAAATAATCGGACGTGCTAACTAGGATATCAACTGCCAATATACATTTGATATAAGATTTTGAGCATTATAGTCATTTACCAGGTTTTATATTAATACTATATTTTCTTATTCTCTGATAGAACAATAAACCAAGTTAGAGACTGATTCGGGTATGACGGGTTGCCTAATACCTTCTCGTCATATAAATTGGTTCTTGAATCCGAATCTTTGGTATTGTAGACTAGGAAGCTTTAATCAAACAATCTAGAGCCGAATAGGATTTTCTTGTTTCGTGCTTTTGTGAATTAATTAATTAACTTAAAAGATAAGATGCCAAATCAAGAAGACTCGATCTTTTCTGGAGGAGGTTTATCACAAGTTGAAAATGCTTTTTGCTTTATCAAATCTTTTTTTTTTTCTCTAAGAAAGAAATTGGTATGCTCTCAACCCGCTAAGGATATACACCTAAGCTTACAAGGAAAAGAAGACATGACATCTATCTGGCTCAAACCTTGAGGAAGAATTCTAAGAGTTAAAACCCAATTTGACTGAATTCTAGACTACTTCTTTAATTTTTGATTTCTTATTTATTACCCTATGAAAATGCGAAAGAAAAGATGACTCAAACAAAGGAATTAGAGCCTTAATAGGACCAAATGATTAAAGGAACACATAAACATACCACAATAAAGTAACAAATCAACACATAAGATCAGAGTACTACAGACGGGTACAGTTTATTATCGGACGATACACTTAGAAAGTGTACCGGCCATTTTAACATAATACGATTTTCAGATAAAAATTTCCATACTTGTAGCGGTTGAGACATCTATATATCGGCAAACACAAATGACAACGAAAACATTTTGTACCAAGTTGGTATCTTTATGGGGGATTAAATTTAAAAAAAGGTGTACCAACCAGTTTTCAAGTTCCTAAAAAATGGTCCCTGTTGAACCCTCCGGTACACTCGTTAAAATGTACCGTGTGGTTCATCCAGGACCTGTGTTGGTAATTTTTCCTTTAGCAAGAGTATCGACCGGACAGTAAAATGTACCATGCAGTTCACCGAGGACTCGTTTTGGTAATTTCCCTTTATCAAGAGTATCGACCGGTTTTATTGTGTACCGATCAGTTCCACCAGTCTGTACACCCTAAAATAGGCAAGTGTTATGTTATAGGGAAAATCCCCAAAACCCGACATGTATGTGTGGTTGCTTTGAACACGAGTTGAGGTTCTTCTCACGGTGCAATTTACAGGATAAACCTCTGACCAATAACTTTGACAGATAATAGTGGGTGGTCACGAATACGTGTGCAAACTGTTCGATACTCCAAGATGCTAGGAAGTTCTTTGGCACTATGGCCTTAGAGTTGAGGGCACAACCAAAATCGCCTCGCGACTTTAGAAGACTGAGGGTTCAACCATTACCCTTGAATAGTTAGGTTGGGACTATCGTGCGAATCTGTGTAGCCTTTTACAAGATGAACAAACACATGAAGAACCTACATAGACATAATAAAACTTCTAAAAACATATCAAAGAAGAAAAAATCAGCAGAAATCACAAACAAGCTCATTAGTCTAGTCCTTTTAGTTTGATCCCCATCACAGTTGCCACTATAACAACGCGCATCCAGAATAGACTGCTTTTGAGTCGCCATCTTATTTTTAGGGTAAAGTAAATAAACTTAAGCGGGAAAAAAGAAACCCCTAGATTGACTCCAAATATCCAATAAAGCCGTCTAATTTATGAAACCCTAGATTTTGACTCAAAAACTAATTTCTTTGATAAGAAGGTATTAGGTACATCATCATACCCTAAAATCATTTCTACCTATTTTTAGTGATTTTCAATACTTTTATCAAAACAAAACAAGAACAAGTCATAAGTTAAAACTAATTTTTTGTTGTAACTCAACAATGGGGATCGAGTATCCTACTTATTCTGTTAGACAACCGGAACTAAAAAATCGTATTTCTGACCCTAGTGAGAGGTGACCTAAATCTTAGTATGTGTTTTAAAATATTTGATTCTAAGCAATCTTCTAGTTGAATGCTAAAAACTGTTTCTTTTATTCTTTTCACGGACCAGAACTCAATTGTGGAGAGGGGGTTCCATTCTATCTATTCTATGAAAAGTTGAAGATGAAGGTAGAAAGATATACCTTTAATCTGGATTGCCAGGTTGCATGATGTAGAGGTTGATCTGGGGTTAAAAGACGAAAAGGGCTCCTTCCAAGTATAAAATCATCGTTTTAGCCCTAAAGATGGCCAAGATAAACTCGACTTCTTCTGCAAAGTTGCAGCTCTTATAAAAATACACGATTTGGGCTTTTGAATCGCCTAAGTTGGATATATTATGATTAATTTAGACTATTTGAAGTTTGGGCATATGCTAGATGCGAGAAGTCATGATTTTTAGTCAAATCACTCTTCACTTGCTAGACTATTTCTCACAAAAAAATATCAGCATCTAGGATTTTCTCTCCCTAACTTTTTTCCTCTTTTGGGAATGCTAGGGACTGTTTTTATAAAGATATGTGGAGCAAATGAGTTGCAAAAAGAGACTAATTGGCAATCCTTATTGCTTCAAAGAGATAAGATGTAAACGAGCAAAATGCCCAAAATATCCTCACCAACTGGTAGATTGAAGCCTTTAAGAAGAACCGATCGGTTCTTAGGAAAATTGGCCGGTAGTCTTTTTGCTTCTTAATTGATTGGGACAGAAAACCAATCCAGACTCTGATCTGTTTTCAAAGGAATGCTTCAGGCACTATGCCCCGACTCCTAAACTTACTTCTCCTCAAAGTGAGGTGTTTGTGAGACTCGTCAATGCTAACATCAAGAAACAGAAAAAGGATGTTTCCTAGTTTTGAGCGCACTGATGGTTTATTACCCTCAGTCCTCAAGGGCCGAGCCCAATTTGGATTTTTTGGCCAATTTTAGCTTTTGATCCTATAGCTCACCCGTGGAGGGGTTCGAGACCTCGGGTATCTTCAAATAATTAAGAGGCAATGATCCTTTCAGTAATGGGGGCATGTCAGGGAACCGGTCAGTACCTGAGCCTTGCTACTTGCATTCTTTTATAGAGTTGGTAAGGCTCAATGTATCCGTCACAGGGTTTTAAGGCAGTTTGACTATATATGATCATACGCGGTGGCTTTCAATGACTTGTACCAAAACAATGATGATATTTGGCGAGGTTCTTGGTTTCAAAAGTTTTAAGCTTGCGGATGGGCTAGTCACCTTTGACATTATATCACATCAATGTGTATGTATGGTAAGTCTTTTGTTTTCTAATTTTTGGATGGATCATTCGGAAAGCTTGTATGCTTTTATCACCTCAGATCCTGAGTTGGGTACTTCTCTGGTAGCTTGAATTAGAGAGACTCGAGACACATAGATTAGAGGCCGAGAAGCCTGAGAAAGAAAGGGTTGGGACCTAAGAGCTGGCTGAGATGGAGCGAAGCGGTAAAACTTATTTATATAGAGGTTGAGTTTATGCAAAAGGGCCTCAGAGATGCCAAATTGATTGACAAATATTTTCAACCTATGTTCCCAACCTATCTTGGTCGGACCCAAGGGCCCACTAGGGGTCCCGCTTCGCGCAAACACGCAAATTGATTGTCTCGCGACGGTCGTCGCCGCGCCCACGCGCCACAATCAATGTCTCATGCCTTTGGCATCGCGCCCGTGCGCCACACTCATGTCTCGTGCTGTAGGCACCATGCCCATGCGCCACAATCATATTACATGCTTCCGCGGGGCTCAGCTCGTAGTGCTCTGGCACGAGGACCCTTCGCAGCGGGATAGGCTCGTTACCACAAAGCTATCGACGTCTCCATTCTGGGGGGCTCCGCTCGTAGTGCTCCGGCACGAGGGCCCTTCGCAGCGGGATAGGCTCGTTACCACAAAGCTATCGCCGTCTTCATTCCGGGGGGCTCCGCTCGTAGTGCTCTGGCACGAGGACCCTTCGCAGCGGGATAGGCTCGTTACCACAAAGCTATCGCCGTCTCCATTCTGGGGGGCTCTGCTCGTAGTGCTTCGGCACGAGGGCCCTTCGCAGTGGGATAGGCTCGTTACCACAAAGCTATCGCCGTCTTCATTCCGTGGGGCTCCGCTCGTAGTGCTTTGGCACAAGGACCCTTCGCAGCGGGATAGGCTCGTTACCACAAAGCTGTCGCCGTCTTCATTCCGGGGGGCTCCACTCGTAGTGCTCTGGCATGAGGACCCTTCGTAGCGGGATACGCTCGTTACCACAAAGCTATCGACGTCTGGGGTGACTTGCATGACACTAGGCACTGAGCTGTGACCATATCCACTCACGTTACCAGTGATCATCGGCGCCCCCAGGATGATGACCCCGGGTCACTCCGGGACGGGAGCAGGTAAAGGAGGGCATCGTACCTAGTCCGCCTGGCAGTTGGTCATAGGGGCAACCCTCACCGCTGTCAGGTTCACTACGCGCCTCTTGACGCACCTTGTGAGATTCAGTAAGGGCTTGGACCGGTGGCTGGGGCAACGGGCTTACTCTGATCATGCTGTCATGGTGTGGTCAGTCTTCTCAGACAGGTAGAGCGACGCTGTGTGGGGCAGGCAACGCGAATTTGGGAACCGACAATCCAACGGAGAACCGATATTTTGGGACCCCTGGTGATGTGTCACTCCCAGGGGACGACATGTGGCATTTTATGACACATGCATACTTTTGCCTATACATAGTGGACTTTATGACTCAAAAAGGGACTTAGGGGACTTTTGCTCATTTCTCACAAAAATCACTTTCTCACTCTAGAATTTGGGAGTTCTTGGATTCTAGAGAGAGAAACACAAATTGGAAATAACTTTGGACCATAGCATTGGACCCTGACTCGGACCTTGACTTGGACTATCGACTGCTGACCCTGTTCATCTCAGCCTTGTCTCCGCAGCACTGTCACTCCTCACGGCCTGTCCGGGAAGCCTTGCTCTCTGCCCTTACTCCGCCCTCACTATCTCTCACTTTGCATACTTAGAAGCTAACTCGGACTGTAGCCTTTGTGGCACCTCCACGTAAGTACGAACCCACTTTCCTTGGCATTAACCTCAAATACGGATGTATGCTAATTCTGGGCAGGGGGAGCAGTTCCTCCATCTCCACCACCGTCAAGCATTGCATCAGTTGCTTCAGAGGTTAATGCTTCACAATCTTCCTCCGTAAATGCCTCAGAGGTCATGTCCAAGTCATGTCACCTA
This sequence comes from Escallonia rubra, assembly GCA_033065855.1. Classification (NCBI taxonomy): domain Eukaryota; kingdom Viridiplantae; phylum Streptophyta; class Magnoliopsida; order Escalloniales; family Escalloniaceae; genus Escallonia; species Escallonia rubra. The sequence continues at coordinate 373,804 of JAVXUO010001280.1, forward strand.
TTAGGGTCAAATCATAGGGTCCATTCTGGAAAATAATAACGAAATGGGGCATTGTGTGTGACCAGAAAACACGTCGATACCAATTTTTATTTACCCCCAAATGTTATCTAGTTTAAACTTATTGACATTAACTTGAGAGCACAATAGTCAAGCCTATTTCCCTTCTCTTTGGTTGCAATTTTTCCCTCTTCTCGAAATCAAACCATGATTTTGAAGTAGCCATTCCACCTCTGTCATTGCCATTGCCACAAGATAAAAGTTGCATTTGGAGCACAGCAAATATCACTTACCAATTACTTCTTACAGTAATATGATTTTCCGAAGAATCTACAATATGGGCCTAGGGCAAAAGCGTTATATATGATCAACCCCTCCATATTTTGGCACGTCACTGCAACATCCAAGCACCTTGTGATGGGAGATTGCAGATCGGCAACCTGCCTTCACGTTCAAGTACGTGTCTGAGGTTAGTGAACGCAAGAACACACAGTAAATCCGTCAAATAGCTCTTTAAGCCATATGTAAATAGTCGACAAAGGCATTGACCACTAAGCAATCATGTTTATCTGCTTTAGGAGATTGAAACCAAATATACTCAGACGTCGGAACAAAAGCATTGTAGACAATCCTACCACTCCACCCATTAACCCGGATATGCTGCTGTATGATACAACAATCAGGAATCCAACCAAAAGGGGTCATGAACACAACCATTAGCATAAACTGGGTATTTCGACAATCCAAGGTTTTTAGGGAAAACTATCAGCGAAAGGCAATATAGTATGTAAACACCGCATTACATGTCTCAATAACAAATGTGCAGCACGCGGTGGATTGAAATCCTACAACACTAACGTACTGTTTATGTAACAAAAATAAACCTTGAGGAATGGAAAAAAAAAAAAGGCAAAATGCGATCCCAGCAAATTGGGAACTTCACAATAAACTTTCACATGACAAGTATGTCAATTCAGTTCATGCATCATACTGTAGGTAACAAAACCAAGATAACAGTCATCATAAAGGCGAGGACTGGAGAATCCACCCTTCAAGCAAGTGTTTGGACAGCTCTGTCAAAACTCTCTTCCGCAGCCGATGCACGTTTTACGAGCACGTGTTCTGGATGTGAGAGTTTTAGTTGGCTGCAAGCGTAAAAGAAAATGAAACTGTTATATATCCTTGAAAATTTTGTGATACCATAGTGAAAACTTTAAGGACATTAGATGAGTAGAAAATTGTGATTCATTCTAACTCGAGGAATAACATAAAAACAATTATTGAAGTAGAAAAGCACTTGTCGCGCAATTTGCAACAGAGCAGAATACCACTCCATGCAGAATTTGCAACATCTGCTATAGAGTGATAGGGTGATGGAAAAGAGATTAGTTAAAATAAATTTAAAAAGCTGCGGCCGGAGTTTGCATTAACAAGTCTTACCAATTCTTTTTGTTTTGGTGGTTAAAAGAGTAAAGCATGAATCCAAGCCAAATCAAGACTTCTACTAGTCCATCTTAGGTTGCAATCAACAAGAAGCTATCATTTTCAAGAGAGAAGCGCGTGCAAGAATTCTCTTCTCTTTTAAAAAAGCAGTGTGCTTATGTTGGGGATGCTCACTACCAAGGCCAGGGCGTGAGCCGGTTTGGATGGTGCGGGGAACAGTTGAATTTTTACCACGAACTGGAGATTCCATACGATCTCTCTAAGCATGAGAAATGCATATCCATGTATAAGGAGGTTTTAGGACAAAGGAGTAATTTCTATGTTCAATTCCTAGTGTACTCATAAGCTTAACCCTACATAGTTATGCAACTTATAATGTCTCCTTTATTCATCAACAAATGGCAGAAAATAAAAGTTAAAACTATTTAAACCAGATAAAGTATTAAACAGAACAAAAATGTTTGAGAAAAAGATAAAGCTGTGAAGTAGTATTGGTGGGTTTAATGTTTCTCCGCTAATTAAACCAGTTGCATTTGATGCATCACTTAGACAACTCATCAAACAGGCTGTATAATTGCACATTACAAAATAATTCTTAAACTATTCCAATTCCTAAAATGTTTTCATGCCATATTTTAGACGTGTGCGCGCATTTGTGTCTGTGTGTGTACGTACATATGTATGTATGCATGCAAGATAGGAAGAAATTGAAAGGTACTCTGGCATTCTACAATAGATTATTTACCTTAAATAGCGTGAAGACTGTTTCCCAAGATGAAGACTGCATACAACCAGATTTGCCAGTGTCTCTGGATCCTTAGCATCCTGTATCCACCAGCAATATTCAAATTCCAGATCCATATGGTAAATTGTTGTTACAAACATGCCGATTGCATGTACTTGTCACATTTCATCGATAAAAGGAGAGTGCGGTGGGTGTGTTAAGGGACATCTAGGTAGATAAAGAACATCAAGAAGAGGCAAATGAAAAGAATATAGACTATTTGCCTTGTTTAGTGCTTCAAGTAATAGCGATTCAGCTTCATCAAATTTTTCCATGTGCATGCAGCATACAGCCTTCCCATTGAGGATCAAACTTGTCATCTGGTACTTCTCAGAGAAATCTTGGAAGATGAGAGATGCTTCTTGTATCTTTGAACCACCCTGAATTTCAGAGCAATGTAAAATTGAAGAGATTGAAAACTTCTTACCATTAACAAGTTATAAAGGGAAGAAAGAATGTGTACCACAGCCAAATTTAGCCATGCATTTGCAAGTTGAGTAAGTGTATGGTCCTCGTCGATCTGTTGCATGATCCTCAACTGTTTCTCTGCATAATCTGATCGGTGCATCTTTATCAAAATTTGGACGTTCAGTGCGTGCCTGAAAAGGCAGTATAGATGCATCAGACTTGACAAGTACAAGAATTTTTTTCTTTTCATATATTCCATGGTAAAGTGAACTTTATGCGCATTAGGTACGCACCATATACATTTCAAGACAGAAGTTCACATTGCACAAGTTTTCACATCACCCACAAGTTTATTCAGAAAGGTTCTAAACTGGATTTATGCGTGTCATGTAACGGAATCTGAGTTTCGGCGACAACGTTTGCTGGCCATAATTATCACTCGGCAACCTACAAGGCTCTTATCCCTGAACTTCCCCCTCCACACAAATGAGGCTTTGTGTGTCGCTCTATAAGTCTAAGGTCTCCAGCCTTTGCTGGTAATCACTTTATAGATTGACAGTTGACGTGTTCAGCACATCTATTAAGCATCCTTCTGAACTGTGGAACAAGTATGCTAACATGTGTACCCTGAACATGTTATCCTTCATTTAGCTTCTATGTTTTAAGTGTTGAACCTGACTATTACAAGCCTATCTTTGTTGTACTTAGCCTACAGTATGCTCAATTATAATGTACATTTGGCCAACACTGCATACTTTATGCCGTACCTCAAGCCAAATTAAGCAGCTCAAAAATGTGTACTTACGCAGGGGTTGGCTAAATCAACACGGTTTTTCTATACTCACACTACTTTGTTGCTAAAAGATACATTAACAACAGCTTCGTACATTTAGTATGGTTGTCGTGATCCATATTATGCTGATTTATGTTGATATTAAGCACAAAAGGAAGGGCAGTGATTCATCAAGAAAATGCCCAAAAAAGCTGAATTCTATCAAAAAAAGAAAGTGAGTGTATTCATAAAAAAGGGTATATATGTGTAATGGACAGTATTGTCAACAATCTTGCATTAAAGAAAACAACTGATAAGTCATACTAAGTAATATAGTTACATCAGATAAACTATACTCAAACAGATACTAAACTTAAAGACAGTACAGAAATGGCATACTTAAAAATGATGAAGATGGTCAATATGAGAACATTAGCCTGCTGAAGAGGAGGATTTTTATCTCGACTGATTTGCAGGAAAGTTTAGTAATATCACCCAACCTTGTCTCCATCGAATTATTTCTGACCATGTTCCTGTTTTGCTGGATTTTGGTGGACTTCGGAGGGGGTGATTCACCTTTTCATTTTGAAAACATGTGGTTCTAGGAACCTGGTTTCTGGAGTTTGTTCGTGGATGGTGGAATAGTTGGGCAGAGGGTAATCCTAGCTTTGTTTGGCCTGCAAAATCGAAGATGCCCGAAGATGATCTCAGAAAGTGGAATAAAGAAGTGTTGGGGAGAATTGAGTTGAGGATAGCTCGAGTTTTGGCATATATCCAATCCTCGGGTAAGTTGTACAGTATTAGAGCTCTTAGCAGGGAGGAGCTCGATCAGCAGTCAAAGTTAACGGCCGGGGCAAATAGACTCTTCTTAGAGGTGGTGTATTGGAGACAGAAACCTAGAAATATTGGGCTCAAAGAGGGTGACAGATATACCAAATATTTTCATAAGAGTGCCAATTCTCATAAGAGGACTAATCAAATTGGGGCTATCGTGGTTGATGAGGTAATTACTCAACAGAGGGGGATGTGTCCGACAGTGTTGCAGGAGGATGACCAGTGGAGGCCTTCACTGGATGGCTTGGAGTTTAGTGTTCTTAGCATGAAAGAGAAGGAATCAACCGAGGTACTCATCTCAGATGAAAAGATTTTAGGTTTTCTGAAGGAGATGAATGAGAACTAGGCCCCTGGCCTAGATGGTATTAATACAGTATATTTAGGATTTTATTTGTCGGCAGTAGAGAAGGATGTGCTTGCTGTCTTTCTGTCTTTTCATTTGGTATGGTTCCCTTGAAAGATTTGAATGCTATCTTTGTTCACTAGATTCCAAAGAAACGGGGTGCGATTGATACCAGAGATTTCAGACCTATGAGCTTGCTGGGAAGTGTCCATAAGCTTGATTGGAAGTGTCTATAAGCTGTTACCTAAGGTGCTTGGTATCAGATTGCAGACTCTTGGCTACAGTAATCTCTGAATCCCGCATTAATTGCAAATGAATGCCTTGATTGCCGGAGGAAATTTGGGGTACCTAGGAGTTTGACATTGATAAAGCCCAAGATCATGTTAACTGGGGCTTCCTCTTGAACATGTTGGACTGACTGAAATTTGGCAGCTAGTGACGGTCTTCGATTGGCTCTTTTCCTTCCTCATGGGGCATTCCTGCTCTCTTCCTTATTGTGATAGAGACACTTAGTTGTTAGTTTATTGGGCAGAGGCTGGAGTTTTTTTCAGTGGATTCATGGCAACGGCTGATGTTGACTCCAGTCTGGCTGTGTCTCAACTTCTCTTCGCCGATGATACCATCCTAGTTTGTGATGCTAACGAGGATCATCTTTGTCATCTTAGGTTGGTATTTGCTTAGTTGCACAAAGCGGGAGCGGGGGCAGGAGCAGGAATGGGGGCAGGGGAGCGTAAGCACCAAGAAGAATCTGAGGTTGGGAGCGGCTTGAATAAATAAATGCGTAAAGAGTATTATCATTTGTTTAGTATGGTTTACATATCCAGCAACAACAAACAAGGAAGTTTTAAGGACTTGAAGGAGGAGAGAAACAAGGAATTGAGTTGAAAAGGGCTTGATTTTCAGGTATTCTCTCACTTGTTCCATGCATCTCTATCCAGCTAACGGAATTGAGTTCCCATATTAGCTTGGGACGAGATCCCATGGAGCTCCTAACTTGGGATCACAAAAGCGAGTTTCCGAGAGAGAAACGTCACCTTATTAGGAGTTTCCTGCAACTAAGAGTCAAACTTTTGCTTCAAATTATAATTATATTCTTGTAAGAACTCTGTCAGAACCATTTACAGTCTCCGTACACGTTGCTTCCAACTTCTTTAGATTTTACAGGATTCTCTAACGACTTTCTTGTTTTAGAAACGAAAAATGGGGCCATGCTTGCCACTGTCACACATGCCCCATGGGAAACCATTTACTAAGGTGAAGAGTATGCAAATTATTTGGGGCATTAGCCTCTAGCATTGTGGTGCTGATGCTGATATTAATGTAGAAAGTGCGGAGTTTTATATTCAAGTATGAACATGGCTCAGTGTTTGGAAAAATTGCGAATCATAAGACTATGATGAACCTTAGTTGCACGGAGCGTGGTTTGGAGTGGGTGCGAGGTTCCGAAGCAGGGGGTTGGGGGGCATCCCTAGTGTAGTGGGTTTTGGGGTGGGAGCAATAGCAGGTGTGAGATTCGGGAGTACGATTCCAGGGTGGGAGCGTGACTAGGATTCATGCAACTTAGTGAAGAATAAAATAACTAAACATAGAAACCTCCATATAGTACCTACGGCATTGTCTTAGTGCAGTACAATGTTGCAGTCTCTGAACATTAAATCTGTAATACCCTTCCGAAAAATATTCGTCCAAATCTTTTTCTTTCTGTAAGTAAGGTATCATGAAAAGCTCTGCGCCAGCAACATTAAACTTACTAAAGATGACAACATATAGACCACCTGGTTAAGGGCGTCTGTTACTTTATTCTCATTTCCAGCCTTATGTTTATTGACAAAACAGTATTCCTGTAAGAAAGAAATCCATCTTCCATGACAATTATTCAACTACTTTTGGGAGTTGATATACTTCAGCGCCTCATTATCTGAAAATTATAATGTCACTAATAGCGAAGGGTTTGGACTAGAGCGTAATTGTTTGTCATAAGTTGGTACTTCTTCTTTGGCTCACCCCAGGGTTTCTAATAGAGGCCCCACTTTCCGCCTAATTAGTAATTGCAAAGTTTGAAATGAAGTGAGAATATATCTAATCCCTCGTGGGCCTATCCTTGCAAGAGCAGTCCTCCTTGCCTGGTGAGTCGTGCGCCTTTGCTGCCTGAGATGGAGTAAGGGCATTAAAGTATGTAGTATTCATCTCTTTTTCTTAGTTTTTGGATTAATTGCACTCTAAACCTGTGTTTTTCCGAAAGTTGCAGCTAAAACCCAATGTTACCTTTAGATGTAATCCTGGGAACTTATTAACAGATGTGAAGGTATCCATTCCATTAGAGATAAGGGGTAGACTTGTCAATTTGATCCCATTTGACCAAACCTATTTCTTTCTCTTCCTCTTTAGAAATCTCAGTATCTCTGTCAACCACTCCTCCACCACATCCTCCCGCCTTACCTTCACCTCCACCTCCACTGCTGAGTGGTCCCCTCACCTTCATCGAAGATAAAGTATGCATACGCACACACACCAAAGCGAATATATCTCTGTAGACCTCCCTTTTCTCTTCCTAATCAAAACTCTCTCTAAACCACAACAAAAATTTTCTGCTTCCTCATATATGTTTATTCCTTTGTCAACCCTTTCTATTCCATTTATTACATCTGTAGCTAATCCCTCTAATTTGACAAGAACATGAATACACGGGGGAGGGAGGAGGGATTGGTGGTGGTGATTGTGGTTGGTTGTTCACCACCGCATCATATATGCAAAATGATCGAAATCACTAGAGGTCCCAACAAGGTCTAGATCATCCAATAGCAATCCGGATCCAACTCATGCAGACTCTGATATAGAATTAGAATAGAAGGCACGATCGGAGAAAGAATTACTGAAGCTGATTATGGAGCTGCTTATGGTTCTAAGATTTAGATGTGCAAATTTATTTTGGTAAAGCCTGTATATTCAATTAAAATCTCAATCTGTACATATTGAATAGTATTATTTACAACACTCCATCATGAGCCTCTATGCTGTACTATAAACAATATCCTCCTATTTGCCATCCCTGCAGCCTTCCTCCATTCCTTAACATTTGAGCACAGACATGCATAAGCCCAAGCTTTCACATAGCTCCTTATTGGTGTCTGTAGAAGGGACTTGATGCCAATTGCTTACACGAAAATGTATCATTGCTGAATAACGTAAAAGCAACCCTCAGGAGGTGCTTGCTTCTGTTCAAAGACGTACACAGTTGCTGCAGTAGCAAGCTTACAAAGCCTAGCTTTAAAGCTTTTTCCCCTGAAGTTTTGTATGGCACACTGTAATAGCAGTTTCCAAGATTGCATAGGGAAATTTAGCTTCAGTTTCCCAAAGATCAATCTCAAAACTTCCTGAACATAAGGGCATTGACCAAACAGATGATCAATATTTTCCCGAGTCTTAGAACATAGGGGACAATTATCATCTTGGTTGATATTCCATTTTTTCAGTTTGTCCTTAGTTCTAAGACCTCCTTTACATAGCAGCCATAAAATCACTGAGCACTTTGGTATGTTCCCAGTCAACCAAACCAGTTTCCACCATGTTGCCTTCGCAGCTGTAGTTCTAGTGGCATTCCAGGCTGTATTAATAGTAAAGTTACCACTAGGGTGTATGTCCCACTTCACTTGATCAGGCTGACCAGTGAGAGGAGGTTCAACATTCCTGAGTATATTGTTCAATTCCCTCAAAGCTAGGGATTTCAGGTTAGGAAGTTTCTACCTATTTTCCTTCCAAGATTTCAGAAATTTTGACTCCAGAAATGTGCAAAATAAATACTGCAGTTAATAAAAGCCAACGTGTAAAGGTGAAAACAGCAGCAAACTCAAACAGATTTACATGGAAACTATGAAGCACAGGTGCGGCACTTGGGCTGAAGCACCAGCACCGGGTACGCGACGGGTGCGGGTGCGGCGTGGGTGCGTGTCCGGTTTTATTGATTCATTTTTTTAATTTCTTAAATACCGGGTGCGGCTCGGGTGCGTATCCGACCTTTGACCACCGGCGATCTGTGACCACCGTGCAGATCTGTGACCATTGGCGACTCCAGCGACCACCGGCGACCACCGACAAGGAATCTGAGAGGAGAGAGGAGACCGGAGAGGAGAAGAAGAAGAAGAGGGAGAAGAAGAAGGGGGAGAAGGAGAAGGAGAAGAAGAAGAAGGAGAAGATCTCACCGGCGAACCAAGTGCGACGCTGCGGCGTGCGGCGCTGAACATTATAAACCCATGTATACCGATGTTATCGATGTGGCTGGAAGTTATTAGATAATGGTTGACTTTTGACTTTTGCTATTTCATTTTTGTACCCACTTATTAACTTATTACTTAAATCAGCCCCAATACTTCAAAGAAATAAAAGTAGTACACATACAAACTTCATTGTGTTCAGTTATACAATTTTAATATTTACAAAACAGCCCAAACTTAACAAACTATAACTAATTTGGTTGAAAACTTCAAAATTCAAGAAGCAACCCATTAAACTTAACAAACTCTCACTACTTCAGTTGGAATATTTATGTTTTTTACATATATCTAATACATATTAAAGATTTAAATTGTTTAGAAATTCAATACTAAGTGTATATAGTTAAAAAAATATTTATAAAATCTGCCGTATCCCCGCCGCACCTGTATCCTAAAATTTTCAAAAATGCCGGATCCGCGTATCCGCACCCATGTTGTATCAGCACCCGCACCCGTGTAAGTGAATCATAGCATGGAAATAAGTCCAGATTATCCCAATGAAAGGATCATTCCATCTTGGGACTGCCATATCAGAACTTGGGCCCTCGAATCTTTGCTTGTGGGTTCTCTGTTATAGACTTTTGGTTAATACCAGGGTTCCCTGTTACCAGAACAGGCTTGAGTTTGACTACTTGTAAGGAGAAAAATAGTTTAAATGATAGAACATTCGAAGGGAAAGACGGAAATGAAGTTAGAAAGCCACTTTAAATGATAGAAAAATCAAAGATGAAGTAACCAAAGAAAAATGCAATAGGACAATTGTTCGCTACAGACGCCGTTACAAAAAATAAGACACTAAAAGTTGTGATTTCATGATGGTTCTTGGGTAATAAGACACAAGAAAGCTGATTCTATACTTCTAAGCTAGAATAGCATAGTAAAACTATAAGATGCTACAGAGATTATAGTTTCAGTAATAAAGATATTAAGTAAGACTCACAGCTCCATTGTACCGCCAACATTCGTGTGTTTCAGAGCCTCTACATAATCCTTCTCATGCATGAATACAATCCCAGCAATAAGCCGTACGATAGGATTACTGCCATATGCTGGGTCACTCAGATACTCCTGGAGACTCGCTATTGTTGCTTCCTATGAAATCAAGAAGCAAAATTTATAAGCACAAAACTGGTAAGGAAATACCCTGCACTTAGGTAGCGAAAATCGAAAACTAAAACCGCAGCTTTCAAAATAAGTATTCATATATATCAGATACAAAAAGCCCTACATTTCTGCTCATATTCCGTGAATATTGAGGATAAGAAAGATAAATAAAAGTTTTCATTGCTCAAATCAAGCCAAGTAGCAGTACTCTGCCAAGTCAAGACTGAATACGCCAAACATTTCAAGACCCAAAACCAATACTACTTCCATTCATTTTTCGTCAGTACAACCGTATAAAAATATACAGGAAAGTGGAGTAGGGTCCCAATTTACATTCCTCCGAACAAAACAACGGACAACATTGTACGCACGCACACAACACATACACGCGCACGAGCCTACACACGCATAATACTCCAAAATGAGATTTCAGTTCAATTACCTATGGAAATCTGCAGACATCACAGATATGATTAAATGCGGTACCAATTCTACTCATTCTCAACAACTACTAAAACAACATGTAAGAGAAAAATGGACTAAGATCTCATATCAAATACCTAAATACAGAAATCAGAATCCAATCAAACGAAGACAGTTTACCTTATTCTCAGGGCTCGAGAGATACAAAGCGAGCAATTTTACGGCCTGGAGAGCCGTTGCTGCTGTTGAATCAATCTCATTAATAACAAGCTGTACCAATAAAAAAATAAACACAAGATCAGTCATCAAAATATTCATAACTCTCCTGAACAATAGGAACTAGTGGGTATAGATTATTTGAGACCTGGTAACTGCCCAAGGCAATGTAAGATCTGTAGACGAGGGAGTCCCTCTCGATGGACTCTTCCTCAGAGAGATTTGGAATGTCGCTGTTGTTAATTGCCGCCTGGTATGCTCCTAAGAAGAAGTTGTTTCTTAGGCCGAACAGCAGGTCTGGTGTCGCCATTGTTAGATCAATCAGATCTCAACAAGCTCGGAGAGAAGAAGAAGAAGAAATGCCACAAGAGAGAACGTTTACTTCAAATTATGCTCGTGGTGAGCGTAAAAAGGCGTGACCCAATATTAGTTGGGCCTGTCGAATGAGCCCAATACTAAAGAATACTTTGTCGTCAGATTGACTATGCATAAAATTTCACGAGTCAGCGAAAATAAAATTAATAATATAAATTTAATAAAAAAAATCAAATACGGCGTATACGTGTCTAGTGTTATATTCTGTAAAATAAATCTTAAATTACAGAAAAATAGGTTAACCATATAATCCCGAAATAAGTTAGCAAATTATTATCATATCAAATTTGTCCTTTAAATTTTATTTTAACTATATTTTTTGATGAGTTTTAAGTTGTAAAAACTAAACATAGTTTTAGAAGTTGGTATTTATCAAATAAGGGTTTGATTATAATCAAAGTTTAAAAAAAAAATTAGAATGCCACTTGTCACAATTTTAGGTTGGTAGTTATGTAACACCAAAAATGTGTTACAACGACCTATGTTTTCCCTTAATAAGTAGTACGAGATGCGTGTGCGAAAATAAAATTAATAACACATTTTTTTTAAAAAAAAATCGTATACACGTGTTTACTATTATATACAGTAAAATGAATCTTAAATTACAGATACGTGTCTCAATATAAGTTAGCAAAATATTATTATCGTATCAAACTTAGCCTTTAAATTTTATTTTAACTATATTTTTTTTATGAATTTGAATTTGTGAAAAGCTAAACACAATTTTATAGGTAGTTACTTACCAATTAAAATTTTAATTTTGTGTCACTTTTTAAAAATTCTTTTGAAATGTCACTTGTCATCATTATAGGTTGGTAGGTATGTAACACTAAAGAGGTGTTACACCAAACCAAACCAAACCAAGTTTTGACTTAATAAGTAGTATAGATAGATAAGCTCTTGTGTGTGAAATATCCTAGACACACATTTTGAGGTAAACAAACAAATAGGTGGTATTTTGAAAAATGTTAAACAAAAGTTTTAACCTTGCATTTTCAGCCCTTAGACTTTAGAATTGCTACTATAGTCGCAATCGACGTAGAGCTTTAGATTGTTTCACCTGTTAGATATTTAAGATAAGATATATAGTTTAGTATAAAAATCCTTGATGGCAATCCCACCATCACTTTCCCATCGTCCACCACCACCATTTTTCTCCAACCGTACCCCTTATAGCCCACCCTCAACCCCCCCCCCCCCCCCAATCTTATTTCCCCGTTCTATACCCCTTCGTGCAGAACCCACCACCACTTCACCACAGCTCCATCACCACTTCCCCGGCCACCATAGACATACCTCAATCGCAACCACCCTTCTCTATCCTTTCAAAACCCACCACCATTTTTCCCTTCCAAAACCACCATAACAATCACCCTATTCTCACCTTTCCCAAATCCACCACCAATTTTCTGCGACCACCACCAAACTCAGCACAACCGCCACCATCAACACTTTCCCACCATCACTTATCCCACAAAATCCACGATAACTACAATACTCATCCCCCCTTCCCCCATATAGACAACTATTTTTCCCACTGTTCATACCCCCATATGTTGAAGACCCTGGGGGGGGGGGGGGAGACAAAGGCTTTTGATTATCAAGATGTGGCCTTTGTTAGAAATTGCCCAATTTGCCTTTCAAAATTAAACAGACATCTGAAAAGTTCAAGCTCTAACGGTCAACTGGTTACTGAAGCACCAATTCAAAAATCCACGGTGGTGGGAACAAAAATAGAGTTTAGGATGCTTCGCACAAACAAACCCAAACTATAGAGTTCTATGCACAATTAATCATTGTTGATCCATCCCTTTCATAATGTTAATCATTTAGAACTACTCCTTTGATGGGTGTTGCAATATTTTTATCTATTATTTTGGAGATTTATAATTCTTCCGTTTTATTGGATGGAATTTCAATGAATTAGATCTATAAGAACTGCAAAGTCCCAGCTTTTCAATAGAAAATGAATCCTTTAGAGCTCGGATTTCTAGCCCATTCTATTTTGGTAGTTTGACCGCGGAATTTCTTTGTTTCTGTATTTCTGGAATATGAGTGAAAAGGGGCTGAGCCAAAGCTAAAGCTTGGAAAAGCTCCTTCTTCTCTAGTCATATGGCCCGGTCATAATGGATGGCTTGGATCACTCTTTTTTGAACAAAAATAAAAAAATTCACGGGTGCTGATACAATTTGTACACTCAACTAATTGCCAAAACAATAGCAATTGGTTGAGATTTACAACCTAAATTCATTAGTTGAGTTTTAATGCTTGAGATTGGGATTTCAAATAATCGAAAGATCATCATTTTTTATTAGTGGACAATTACACATTTGTCTGCACCAAGTAAAATGATAACGTGTGGGCCTAACAAGGATGATCTGTCCAAAGGGCATCAAGCATGCCACATCACCAAGAGGCTAAAGATGGGTATAAGAGGAAGTCCACACTCAAGGCTGATTTGTCCTAGAGCAAGTTAGTGACTGTTTATCAGACTGTCGAATCAATGGCAACAATGGCTAAATGATACGTGTCTATTTCTGACAAACGGGAAGACACACAGTTCGTTCACACTGGCATGAAGTTCTAATTGTGCTACATGTCATCGTGACAAAAGGGTAAAATGAGACCCCATCAAGCTTCGACACTTTGCAAAGTCAGATTAAATCAAGGAAGCTTAAAGTGAGCAGACGGGTAAAACAGGCATGCTTGGAGACATGGTAGCTCCAGGTTGAGTTGGCCTTGGGTAAATGATTGCAAACTTAATCATGAAAGAGGTATATGTTGTCTCAATCCTCTTTAGTGCCCTACAAACTTAACCATGATAGCGGTATATGTTGTTTCAATCTTCTTTAGCGCCCAACACAAACTAGCTCAAAGTTTACGTTAGCACACATATATTTATCATAGGTAAACAGGTTTCTCTTACGTACATGAAACCAACTATTTGACTCACTCAAGCGGTCAAAGTGTATCAAATCTTTGAATTAGAGCTTTTATACTCTCAAATGTTATCAAGCCTATTTATTGAGAGGAGGGGGACATGAGAGTCCAATTCCATTGTACTGCCAGAATCCATGTTGTATATTGGAAAGAGGTCGTTATAAGAGTTATCACTGCAAAAACTATGACGGTAAACTGCCTCTGTGCATTGTACCATTATACTCGATTTGATTAGGAGTAAATTAAATATGAGTAGTTATAACTTAAATAACACCAAAGAAAGAACTCCGAGGATATTCCCAAGTCTTGGTAGATGGTTTGGAAGAAGTTAGAACAGGCGCACTACCCCAAACACCATTCCTTAAAATTATTTGGAATTTGTAATATCCATAAAACTGCCCAAAGGCACATGCCAAAGCATTTTACAGCCACTTTTTGCATGCCCAGTGGAACACATTTATCCTATTTGCTGAAAAACGGTATTTATCCCAATGAAAATTCTATAACTCCCATGTCCCAAAAACCTAATAGGGCCAGCACCGCAAACACAAGGGGCCATCTGAGAGGGAGAAAATTCCGTTGAACCCTTTTTTGGGATCAAGGGGAGAATCTCTTTGGCAAGGAGATTTTGAGAGATAAACATGTCAAGAGGATGATGGGCATGTTTTAAAACATGGAAAGGAATATGTCTAAAAGCACAACCATTTTTAAAGAATTTCTAAAGTGGGTTACAAACTTTTAAAAAGCATGAATGACAATAGGATAGTCTCATTACCACCAAATGGGGGACCCAGGCCGAACCAAGGAATAAACAGCCATTGGGGCACAAACCAAGTTTATCCTCACTTTCAATAGATGTTGACCCACAGATTGAGCAGTTTAAAACAAGGACATGACCAAAGTTTGAGGCCCCAAGGAAAGAACTATCACTATGTACATCATGATTCCCTCGAGATCAATACAGACAAAACGTACCTTACCCTTAGACTTACTATCCTTGTGCTTATCCCACCTATTTAATCCCCAAATTATGGTCAACAGAGACCAACTAATGGATCACATTAGAGATCAGATCGCCCCAGGCACCGACCTTGTTATTTAAAACCTTCGCCTTACAAGATCGATATGAACTTTTCCTTTACAAGAGGTCACAAAGTTGCTGACTTTGCCACGTTTAGCAGCAAATTTAGTCAACCCACTGATGAACAATAGGCTGATTCATAGTCCAATGTAGAGAGCTTACTAGAGTTGATTTTTATAAGTTAAAATTTTCTAACTCCGTTTTTTATATAGCCTTCACTTAGTATACTAGTCCACCACCAAATTCGGTTTACACTTGGACCCAATGGGAAGATCTCTTCCATTCCAAGTTTTATCAAACGACATCAGAAGTCTCTATCACTAATAAAGCAAAGCTCTACCAAAGGGCCAAAGAACTAGTAGCTGACTCCATAAACAAATAGAAACAAGCTAAACACAAAGTCAAGTCAATATACATGAGTATGACTTTGAGAAGTGAGCCCTAAACAACTTTTATTTCTATTAAAGGATCACATTTGAAGGAATAGAATTTCATGACCTATTTGAGCTAAGCGACAGCCTAAAGATATGAGGAACTACTCTAGAGTAAAAGAGATAGGATGAACACTTTTAGAAAGACCTATTACAAGAAACTCAACACGAGAATTTATGCTATACAAAAATGACTTGAGGTTGAACTGTTAGAAATTGTTGCCAAGAAACCCTATACTTACAAGGCCGTAGTTCAGCATGATAAAGGCCCTAATCCTAGTTTGGCTTAAGTAAAAGAGGGAAACAAAATTTATACCTCGACATCTCTAAGGCCTATTATATTTTTTTTATCAACGCTGAACATTGGTGTCCTAAGACTATCTCCTAGTCAAAAAGTTCCTAAACCATAAGAGTTGAGGAATCAAGCTTATTGCAGTATCATGATAAGTGGACTTCTTCAACTAAAAATTATATCACGTTTCATGAATAGATACATGAGAAGATCAACCTTGCCCTGATCAAGTTTGCTGAAAAAGCCAAGGAGCACAAGATTGACACTCATCCTTTCCAAGCCGGCATGAATGACCTGCATCACCCAGTCACATTATTGAGATTTAGACCCCCGAGGAAGAAGATAGACCTGGAATAAACCAGCGGGAAAAGAAAAGACAATTTCTCAATAAAAGAATCAATTAACCACTACGATAGGCTAATATCCGCGTCGGCAAGGTGATCCTAGAATATCCTTATTAGGATTGACATTTCCCATTTAGAGAGAAAAAAAAAGATAATGCAATGCAGAAGTCGCTCAAAAATTACAAGTGAAGAAAATCGGCCCAAAGAAAAACCATCGACAGGGAAAGTTGTCAACGAGAATGAAAAATAATACTCGGGATCTAGCTGAGCATCCAAAATAACAAAAAGATGAGATGATATAAATAGCAAATTGGATAGAGCGAGTGAATGACATCCTAGAAAATGAATAGGTTCCACTTGCCTAAGAGAGTATGTTTTGATCTACAGACGTTCCTTGGTCAAGCCATCATAGGAAGAAACGAGGGCAAACCTTATTCGTCTAATTAATAATAAAAGATATGTCCCCAAGGAATGTTGGACGAACGCAGGAGGAGTAATAGAATCTGGGACAAAGTCAAGTTCCCAACACCACTAACCCAGGAACAAAGATGTTTTTGCACAATCTCATTGTATTCAGAAAATAATAAATACATTTAGGGCTTAATTGCGCTCTAGACCCTGTGTATGTTAAAGGATTGCAACCAAAACCCCAAATTTTACAACTCAACACTCAAGACCCCAACGTCTACCATCTATTGCAATCTCTGGAATTTACTAATGTGGGAGTCACTTATTCCCGTTAGTAAAATCCTAACCTAGGGATACATGTCTTTACTCTCCTGTTTCTCAAATTGGAGGGGAAGCTTCACCTTCCTTGTTCTCATTTGGCACCAAATTGAACTATATACAAGTATATATATACACACATGCATAACAAAGAAATGCAGTTGGAAGAAGAACGCACGCGCGCGCGCTTGCACACACCCACCCTCAACAATTTTGTCGACACCAACTGAACACCCAGAAGCCACGAATATGGAGCTCTACTTCTGTCAGGGAGCCCTTTAAACACACAACTTCTTGGACAAATTTGAACCTAAGAAAAAGGTTCTTGGGCTGCCATAATTTTGTGGTAAGATGTTTACACTGCAATTTCAATTTTTGGCTTAATTGGGTAAGCATTGATTATGCAGATTAATGGTGGGTGATGTTATTTTCAATGGATTAACCCACCAATGTGTGCAAGAGCAATGGAGGTCATACCTGGACATTGGAAAAAATTCTATTGTTGGTAGCAAAAGTGTTAGCAGCTCTTCGATTGGAGAAGAGTTTATGGATGGCTTTGGGTTTCAATTGGCTGATATTTCTTATGAAATGGGTGATTTTTGGATAAATGGCTTTTAGGTAGAAATTAGATTTAGAGCTAAGTGTGATCATATGTAAAAATGTGTTGTAATGAGCAACACTATTCTTAAAAAGGTTGTTTTGTTGGAATGAGCAACATTATGCTTTTAATGTAATGCATTGTTGTTGTTAAATTGGCTTAAAATTACATGGAAGTTATGTATCACGTTTGCACCTGTTGTTGAACTTCACACACATATCTTAAGGATGACCAATGCTGTTTAAATTCACACATTGTCCAAACACAATGTTATGACCTGGTATGAAAAAGTAAACATTTGTGCATTAACTTTGAATATGGCTTCAATGCTACACCTCTGTACACAAAATATGTTAGCTACAAATTGTCATTCATAGCCAAAGAATGAATAAATTCACCATTTGTCCAACTGTACACAAAATATGTACCTCATCTGTGTATTACACCCTATCAAATGTCACCCACAATTCCAAATGTACACAAAATATGCACCTCATAACACCATATGAAATGTTATCCATGATTTCTCCAAATGTACACAAAATATGCACCTCATCTGTGCAATAAACCATAACAACTTTACACAAAAGTCCTATCCAAAAAGGAACTAATTTAAACTGCTACTTCCATGACTTCAATGCTTGCACCTTCACCTATATTTGTCATTGCTCTTACTGTCCTTGCAGCTGCCTATACTGCCTCCTTTGTCATATATCTTCAGCCTTGGAAGGTGAATGATGGTGGCCTTATGGAATCTCCTCGAAGTCGCTCTTGGCTAGACTATTTCTTCTATTGTGGTTACATGAGCTTGGACTGGCCTATTATTTGATTGGTTTGCCTGCCACCTAAAGTAAGACATGTCAAAATAATTAAGAAGTAGCTGTGAGGCAATATAGGTAACATCTCAAGCTATGATGTAGCTTTTTAGATACAGAATGTTGAGGCAATGAAGTCTGCTACACTTGAGTATGTTCAAATCATCTAACCTGCATTTAAGTTTTGTTCAGAGAGCTAAATTAAGACATGCTAAAACAATAAAGAAGTAGCTGTAAATCGGCAATATAGGTAACAACTTTAACTATGATGTAGCTTTTTTACTTAAAGGATGTTGAGGCAATGAAATCTGGTGCACTTGAGTAGGTTCATATCTTCTAACCTGCATTTAGGTTTCGTTCAAAGAGTTAGATATACTATCTATAAACTACTAGTAACTGACTGTAATTTAATGATGTCACTTACTAGGGCAGTCTAGGCAAAAGTTACGCTGCAAAAAAAAAAAAGTCCGCTAGGCTGAAAATCCTAAAAGGGATGGTCTAGGCAAAAGTTAGGGCACACAAAAATATTATTGAACTACATGAAGACTCGATCATTCGGGTACGTAGGTAGTCTGGGACATATTCCTCTAGTTCAGTCACAACAGTCAAAAAAAAAATTATTTCCCATAAAAGTATTTTTTCCAAGAAAAAGTTCCTAACCCATGTGATGATTTGATCCTTTAAAAGTATGTAGGTAGCTTAGGACATATTCCTAAATTTGTCACAACCACAGAAGAAATCCTTGAGAAAATGTAGGCAGCATGGCCATATCTCTGAGTTCAGCCAGAACAACGAAAGATTTTTTTTTTTAAAACTGCGTGATGGCTTACTCTGTCGAGTATGTAGGCAGCTTGGGACATAATTTTAAGAGCAGCTCCAAAGAAGAAAAAAATAAATCTGGACAAAAGAAGTTTTGAAGTCGGTCTACATGATGTCGTCATTCGAATACGCTTACATCTTGCATCAAATATTCAAAGTACCTTGATACTTACTTCCAAGGTAACAATGGAGGAGTTCAGAGACTTTATATAAAGTATTTTAATGACTCAAGCTTTTTACCGAAGGAAGACAAAATTTATATGGAAGTTGGTCATGAGCGTCACGAGCAAAAGAGAAAAAATTGTTGCATCAAAGCGCAAAGTTTGTCACCTACTTTCAAGATAATTTGTCACTCAGAGCCTCTGGACTAAATAAGAGAACTGGAAAAGCTGAGCTGCCAAATCAATTGTGATCTTAGTCAATATGAAAAGGCCGAATTACGAGGGGTATTTGTTGGCACCAAAATCTTGACAAAGTTAGTATCAAATATTAAAGACTATTAGGTTGACAAGAAAGTTGAATATTTTTGTTGGAAGCTTTTGTTAAAAGAAGCACAAATATTCGGGCTTTTCAAGTGAGCCCATGTGTTCAAAAGCCCATTAATATTGCAAGTGAACTGGAATATTTGGAGTGCAACGGAAGACTTTCAGAGATATTCCAAGAAAATCAAAGGGATAGATATCAATTGGATGTGATAAAACTCAAGATTGTCATGTGTTAGCGTGTGGTGATTATCCATGAAGTGGTGCTTTCGGTCTTAGAAGTTGGACTTTGTTATAAAAGAGTCATTTCGGCAGAAGAGAAGGAGAAGTAAAGAACGAAAGGAGGAGATTGGAGAGAGAAAAAAAATTCACAACATGCATGGGAAGAGGGACAGAGAAATAGGGGAAAAAAGGAAAAGAGAGAAGAGGCTACTTCAGTAGAAAGAAAAAGAAGAGAAGAAGAGGGAGAGACAAAGAGAAGAAGAGAAGGAAAAAAAAAAGCAAAGAATAACTCTAATTTTCTTTGAAGCTTGGATACTGAAAAATATTGTGTGGTTGTCTAATGCCACCTCAACAGCCTACGTGGCGTTAAGTTATCATTAATTTTGTGACAAATCACAAAGAAAAATAAGATGTGAGACAACTGTCTAGTTGGATAGAAAATTTAACCACGGTTAACTAAAAATTTGAAATCCAAACTTTTTGTGAAAATTTTGGAATGCCCGCCACAATGAAAACTTTCTGCTATAATGAAGACAGATTTCATTTATCCCTTCTTATGTTTCCCTCCCTTCTTTCTCTTTTCTTATTAATTTATTCCGACAACCACCACTACACTATTTCTTATGAGATTCACGTGACTATAAATTCCACTGATAACAACTGTCCGGTTTTACCCACCACGAGCCGCGCTCCCAACCTACCGCGAATGATGTTAACTCCAAAACAAAGTTGCAAGGATTTGTTGTATGGAAGACTGACAGAGTGCGGGTTTTGTTCAGTTTGCTGTAAAAAAATATTATAAAGGAATCTGGCCTATAATTTATTGCAGGAAAGTAAGAAACATGTGGCATGTAAACTAATGCCCTAGAGGTGTTTAACGAAGTGCCCAACTAAATTCGTCTATGCAGTAACATTGTGATGGTCTATGTCAGATTGGCAACAAAGCTATACCAACTGATATAGCTTAAAATATGCCTCCAATCAGTGGATGACATGTGGCAGCTATGCACGTAGTCTTCCACT